>VZRN01003151.1:93178-284328 GCA_013397935.1 Dasyornis broadbenti | reverse complement strand
AAAACACAAAAAAAAAAAAAAAAAAAACCCACACAACAACAACAACAACAACAACAAAAAACCTTTGGGGATTGAATTTCAGAGCCTCCCTTACTCTCAGACCCCTTGGAAGGCTGAAATGATTTGTGACTCAGGGCCTGTGACCCAGGGAGGCATCAAGCAGCAGAGAAGGGAAACATTTGGAGTTCAGAGGGACAGTGGGTCTTGATGACCAGTGTAAGACCATGCAGATGTTTCAGATCATGAGGTCTCTGATGATGATGACAAAATGCCCCTCATAGCCTTTGGGCTGGGATCTTTTTCCTTGATAAAAGGAAATGTCATATCTCACAGGATTACATGTTGAGGATTCATCATGGAACAATCTTGGTGCTTATTGATAATTCTGATGAGCAGGGTGGGATTTTAATTTCTCTCTGGGAAGTGGGTTACTGCTCTGCACCGTAGGTGTTGGCGGGGGCAGGAGCACCCAGAGCAATGGTGGTGGGGTTGAGCTGTGTGTGCTGCCAGCCCTGGCAGTGGCCCGTGGAGGGTTGTCTGAGAGGAGGTGAGCCAGAAGAGCAAGAGTTTTCGGACAAGAGTCCAACAATAACGGCATGTTCCATTGTCTTTTTTAATATAAACAGAGATTTCCTGGAAGGAGGACAGGTTCTGGGGCAAGGAAAGAAAAATACTGATGGAGGAGGAGAAATCGTTCAGGATCCTGACTCAGCAGTAGGCCTGCTGACAATCTAGGCACTGATCACTGGCCATGTTGGCTCTGTCCAGTCCCAGACTGTTGATCTTGGTGCTCCTACCCTTGGGAGGAGTGAAGAAGAACCGGTGGGGCATCACCTACCCTGCAGACAGGAGCTCTGGGACCTAGCCCCAGCACATGGATTTGAACCTGCGCTGCATCCAGGGCAAAGCATCCCTCAGCATCGCTGGTGGGCCAAAGAGGCGTATGAATCTGACACCCAGGTTTGTGAAGAAGTAGACCAGAATTATATACTGAACATGTGTACAAGCACCAGGAGAATAGTGTAGGCTGTGGAGCCCAAACTAGAGAAACAAACCCCGATTCTATCTTATTTAAAGCTTAATACACGAGAAAGAGCAGACACCAGTCCTGTTGTGCTTGGGTGCATGCTGGTGTCTCTGCTGGTCACAGACCATGTCCATACCCAAGCTCAGTGCAGGGCTTAGGTACCAGAGGCCCTCTGCGGCTTGATGATGGCTCCTGGCCGTGGCCTTATTCCCAGGCAGGAATCACAGTGAGAAGATGCCTAAGAGACCACCCTGGGCACCAAAGTAGGCACAGGTGCAAGCACCTCATGCTCTCACCAGTCAGTCCCAATACAGCTGGAAGTGACGGTGGGCACCTTTTCCTGATTCCATGGAGGAAAGCCCCACCCCATGCTGCTGTCAGAGTAGGTGAGCAGTGAGGCTGGGCCTGGGCTCACCTCACTGGGTCTCCTACAGCCACTGCTGCACCAGCAAATCTCGGATTACACGTCCAGTGAGAAAATAGGATACAGAATTTAAAATACTGTTTTGTTAAAAAAAAATCGAATTGCCTGTTAGCTTGGGGGAGTGCGGAGACTCTTCAAGATCTTCCTGGCATCTGTCTTGCTGGGAAGAGGGTATGCCCTGCACCCACTGCAGGAGCGGATGGTGAAGGGACTGCAGCAGAGTCACCCAGAGCTGCTGCCTCCAGCGTGAGTGCCTGACCCTTCCCAGCCCCTCACCGTGACTCTGGGCAGGGCTGCAGAGCACTGTGACTGCCAGGGCAAGGAAGCAGCAGCAGGCTTGCATCTTGGCACTGCTGCAAAGGGGACTCTGGCTGGAGCAATTCCTGTGGACACTGCCAAACTGGAGCCTGGCAGGAGAGTGAGAATTTCCTAACTGTGACAAATGCCTGCCTGAAAAAGAAGGTGTGTTTATTTATCAGTGGTGCGTTCAATTAGCCTGAGCTTTGGAAAAGCTGTCTCATCGCTCCAACAGTCTCCCCTGCCATTTGAACCACCTCTGCTGAGGAAAAGACTAGATAATGTTTTGCTTTAAAAAAATTTAGGAACTGCTTATTTCTGGTGCTCCTCCTTGCCGCCCAGCTTTGACTTCTGATGCTAACTGGAATGGGAACATCCGTTCTTGTTTGTGTTTGCTATTGAGAGTAAAGTTTTCCAGCCTTTTGTATCTGATGGTGAGTTACTGTTGTCTTATTGGGTGTAGCTAAAAAAATGAAACCAGAACTTAGCCCCCAGAGAACTTCTGTCACAGGGGGTTTAATTAAGAAGCCACTTTCATTATCTGTTGTGATTGTGATAAAAGTGACTGTGATTTTGAAGACATGACTGCCACCACCGTGCGGTTCCCTACCAGTGGGACAGACACAGTTTTGCCTTTTGACTTTGGTGTTCAGCACTGGGCTTATGATGGAATCTGCGCGTGGCCTTTATTGTCATTATGGTTGAAGGAGCATTGTCACAGGCATAACTGGAGTTTTATAAGCATATGCTGGAACATACACTTAAGATATTAAAAAGAGATTTTCAATAACAATCGTGTTTAGAAACAAATGACCTTGGTTTTCCATTTCTGGGCTGTTCTGTGCGAAGCCAAATGGATAAAAGGAAAGGAATACAATCTGCTGCATTGACTTCAGGCTTTCAGGCACAAGAGAAGCAAGCTGCCTACTTTAAAATGGTGCTGAGCTAGCAACAATGCTTCTGCCTCCAAAACAGCTCCACAAAGTACCATCTCTGGTAATCAGCTGATTTTTTTTAGGTCATATGTAAATTAAGAACACATCTGCTTTCCATATGTCTCACATACACAGCTTACACATGTTTTTGGATGTATTATCTTAATCATATTTATTGGCCAGAGCAAAAAAACAACTGAATTTTAAAATATTTTTGGATTCATAATATTGTAAAATCAACAACTATAAAGCAAATGAGTCATGTACTACACTGCAGTTACAGTGTACAGTTGCAAGGAGTACTTAAGGGCTGTATTTCTTTGCTGGAACAAAATCTAGATACAACATTACTATCTCTCCTGTATTTTTGTCTAACAGAGATCTAAAGAAAAATTAATTACACTTCTCTGACTGATTGTTACTCTGCTGAAGTATGGTTCTAATCCTTATTAACATTCTCTAAAGTCATGCATGAAATATGACTTTTGCACCACACTCTGTGGCATATGTTTTCTCTTTCCAGTGTATTTTTCAAACTATCTTCAACCCTCACTGTTGTTCATTATTTTAAGATAGGTTTAAAGTTTGCCACAGTCTCAAAACTGATCCAGTACAGAGCATTGCAAGGAAAAAAAAATGTCACATCATTCTGCTCATAAACACAAATTGCTTCTGATTATTTAGCTTTGAATGTTCTCCTCATACTGTTTTTATTAAAAGCCCCAGTATATTTACTCTTGATAGTGTCTTCAATTAAGTTAAAAAGAGTCCCTTTTCTATAGCAGTATGTAAAGAAAACAGTTGTTACAACCACAAAATTACCGAAAAAACCTGGTTTGAGTAAAGTACTGCTTCAGTTCAACAACCACAGCACGAAGTTTGCTGTTTTCTTGTAAACTTTCCAGCCATTAGATAAACAGTGTCTGTGTCTTCACACAGAGCTGCACCCTTGCATTGTTTAAGGACAGTTGTTTTCCTGCAGGTCTCTGCAAAATGAATGTATGGTCCATTAATCCATGTATCAGTATTGGAAAATTTGTCTGTTTGGGTATAGAGTGGCTCTTTGACCAGTGGTGAGTAGGTGTCTGCTCCGGGAACAGTTCTTCTAACAAATTGCTGGAGGAGCTGGGCAGAGCACTCCGGTTCTGCTCATTGCCTCCCAAGTGCCGTTAATTTAGGCTGTGATAAGGGGAAGGAAAGTTGTTACAAGTGGGATCCTGTGACTTCTGCACACATTGCACACAGCTAGGAATGTTTTCCTTTTTCTTTTACAAAAGAGCGATTTAGGAAAATGGTCTAAGTTTAGCAGCTTCTGGAGCTTCTGCACTGTTGGCTTCACAATAACTAATTTTCCATTTGAAAACACTGTCTTTTAGTGCTGTGATGTCACAGTCTAATATTGTGCAAAGTTGTAACCGGACCAAACATGTCAGGAACATGTCAGTAATTTTCCATAAATTATTCAGTCTCTTTGGGAAAACCCCTAATTATGTGTTAACTCATTTTCTACTTCAGAGAAGTTTTGTCTTGAACTTCAGAGTCCAGTTGCTGGGGAGCTTTTATTTATTTATCTATTTATTAATTTATTATTATTATTTTATTATTATTATTATTTTTATTTTGGGGGTTACTGTATTTCTGCTCAAAATTCTTTGTGTGTGAGCTCTGACAGAGAACTGCAAGGATCTGGTAGAAATAGGACATCAGAAATCAAAGACTAGAGTCGCTTTAAATTCATTTACAAGCAGCCCTGAGAGGGCAGGATGCAAAGGTCCCTGCCGAGCCGCACTCCGTCCTCGGCTCAGTGACTGCCACACATCCCCGAGCGGATCCTCAACGTGCTCCAGGCAATAAAGCTCTTTGTGCTTTGAAGGCCAAGGGATACGGAGGAGAGGGCTGTTTAAAACATGTCACTTTGAACTGTGTTGGAGGGTCCCAGGGAGCTGGCCACCTCCATCCCTCACAGGTCTGGTTCCAGTCTGCGAGCCCTGGAGCCAGCCCCATCGTCTGCTCAGGTGGCCCCACTGTGAGATGTCAGGCTGATAAGTGAAAGTAGAGACTTTCGAGGGAAGATCAAGAGTTTACTGCTTGCACTGCATCCCTCTCTATGTGTAGGAGTTCAATATGGCAACAAAAGGGGTTTCCTGCCTGCAGACAGATGCTGCTTTTTCAAAATGTTGCTTTACATTTGAAGCCTCAGCATATGCTGTAATAAAGGCCATCCTGAAACTTCAATGGATTGCATCATGAGGAAATTCAGAGAGGAAGGAGCTTTAGGTGGAGCTGTGGAATCTTTTATGAATTAATCCTCCATGAACAAAACAGGACTATCAAGTTGGGGTCAGCTGCGGCTCAGGATCAGTGCTGTCTTGTGTTTTAGCTCTGCTAGCATTCCTGCCAAGATGATTGAGTAGGTAACAGGGGCTGGAATGCTGCTGAAACACCCAAACTGTGGTGCTGCAGAGGGGAAAAATAGAAAAGAAGATGTTGATGCTGTATTTCCTGCCCAAAGGGCGCATTGTCCTGTTAGCTGATCTGCAGAACTTAGGTAGGTGCAGGACGATGCCACATTTAGCCAGTTGTTGTACCAAGAGGTGGGAGCTAACTGAGTGTCCCCTTGGAGTGAATCTGTGTGCATCCTCTGTGTCAGTGAGGCTTGGCAGGCAGACGTGAACATTTGGTTATTCTGTGTCACCTTGGGTGCAATTTTCTCACTTTTTATCGCCTTCTCTTCTTCCAGACAAGTCACAGACTTGTAGCGTACAGAAGCAAGTGGCCAGAAGCAGGGACATGATCCTGGCTCCCTCCATGAGGGATGTTAGGGCAGCATTCCCTGTGTCCTGTGAATGGGGAGCGGGGGAAACATTTTATTGGCTTTTTATTTTAAAGCAGTTGTTTTCAATACGCTTTTGCATCCCATTTCTGAAGCACACTCACCATTAAGCTTTACTCGTGCATGTGTTTCTGAAAAGCAAAACAAATAAACTATTGTTTATTCTTCAACATTAATCTCACAATTTGCATTTAGTAATGCTGGGGTGGTTGGTAATAGAGGTTGTCTAAAGAAATACATGGATGCAGGGTGCAGTGGCTTATGGTGGATAATGACCAAATACTAGAGTTAGAATACGGAAAATGTGCAAAAGAGAGATGGAGTAATTGTAGTGAGGAACTGCTCATTTTCAGCAATTTGCTCAGTGACAATGTTGAGTGGAAGAAAGGCTGTAAATTCCTGTTGGGTTTGGGACTGACAGTAGGGAGCAGTGCTAAGCTGGCTGCCAGCGAGAGTCATGGGGGCTGGAATGGATTCTTGCTTTAAAATGTAAGGATTTTTGAAAGAAAATATTTTGTGCCTGGAATTTGAATTCAGCTTGTGTTCTGGTGGGATTTTTTAGAGATTGGGTTTTTAATTTCCCATTTTTACATCCAAATTTTTATCTGTCAGTGGTGTAAATCTACAATACTTTCACTGATAAGAGAGCAAAACTAGTGCAAAGTTTATGCAATTTCATCTAGCTCAGACCTTCCAGAGCAGGGCTGTCAGATGAGAGTGAACTCTCAAGACCCCAGTAAAGGTGCTGTTATTAAGTATAAATATAGAGTAGCTTTTAATAGCTATAATTAAGATGTGTTATAGTTTTAAATGAATAGAAACAGGTTTTGTGTTTCCATTTGGAAGGCAGAGGATTTATTTGGTTCACTTGAAGAACACAAGGAGTGTGAATGGCTGTGAGAGTCAGGGCAGGTGCTGACAGTGGTGAGGACAGTGAGCAGTGGAGAGATGGTGAGACAGGAGGATGCTGCCCCATGCCTTCGCCCAGCCTCAGGGAAGTTGTGATTCAGAGACCTCCATGTTTGGATATCAAGCCTTTCAAAGCTTTGGGCTGTACAGTTTTAATACATGACTCTTTATTCTGAAGGCTGGATTCAAATTCCTTGTTCCATCTCAGTCAGGTGAAGCATGTGCTTGCAGGCAGCAGTCAGGGTATGTCTGTTGCTGGTGCAAATACTCTCCTGGGGTGTTGTTTTGTTGAGGTGGCACATAGCTGAGGGGCTGCGGTGTTTTGGAGGCAGCGGTGCTGTGAGGTGGAGTGAGCTTTGCTGTGTGCCACTGCCCTGGGGCAGTCTCTGCCAAGACCTGGAGCACACTTTGTTCTGGAGGCAGCGTGAGGCTGGATCAGTACAGTGTAGTGTGCAGCTGGTTGTCCTGCCTGTGGCTGGGGAGCACCCAACAGAAGAGCCTTGTAGAGGTGACCAGTTCGGCCCAACGGAGCGCCAAGCCAAAGGTACTGAGTTGATTCCAGAGGCAGCACGTTCTGGGCACATGTGGGATGTGCTGGGCAGCTGCACCAGCACCAGGAGCGGCGCTCCGTGGGCTCCGGGACAGCACTCCACGGGAGCTGGGGCAGCACTGCATGGGTGCCTGGACAGGATTCCATGGGTGCCGGAGCTATCGGCCTCTCTAGAGGACCTGGCCCACTTCCAGCTGACTGTGTGCCAAGAGGAGCTGCTGCTGCGCCCAGGCCCGCGGGGCTCGACGCCGCGGTAGGCATGCAGGAGCTCTCCGCGCACGCTGACAAGATCAGGTTTCGCATAAAATGCAGCAGGAGCCAAAACCTTCTCTTAAAGCACTGCTGGAGGAGGAGGAGCCGGTGGTGGACCCCCCTCTCCTCCCTCCTGCAGCACCCAGAGTGCTCACTGGAGCTCTGCTCCCATGAGAGCAGCCCGCGCACAGTGGTGGGCAGCCTTGAGCAGGGATTGGTACCTGTAGCCTTGGGCAGATGAGTGCCCTTGCTGCTGTCCACCTTGATCACACCAGTCCCCAGATACTCACCTCGTTACTGCTCTGTGTGGTGGAGGGTGAAGATGCAACCTGCCCCCATCACCCCCTAGCTGGCAGGTGAGGGTATTCTCCAGCCTAGTGAAAGGTGTGAACCTCTCAAGGGGATGGGAGAGCTGACATCTCCCACATCCTTAATCCACAAACTTGCAGTCCACAAATGTCATTTTTGCAGCTTGCAGGCGAAGGCCTCTCCATACGACCATGCAGTTGAGGCCTAATTACTCTTTGCAATGTTTTACGATAACATACATTAATGTGCGCCTGACAAAGGAAGAATGAGCAGCCCCTTTGCACCATTCTCTTCTCAGGTCTGTGTGGAACTATCCGCATGTTGTACGAAGATGGCATCCCCCAGGCAGAGGAAGGGCTGTGTGCTGCACATTGTGAGATGTCACACACATGCCACTGTGCTGGGCAAAGACGCCCGCAGTGGAACCGGAGCAGTAGTGCGGTGTAAAGCTCTTCCTTTCATAAAGGCTGAGGATGCATTGGGTGAGGAGATGATTCAACAGGCTGGCCTGGTGCCAGCTGGGGATGACTCTCCACTTGGATCAACACTGGCACTGGGACTGCTCCCACACACAAGCTGATGGGATGTTGCTGCTGCTGCTTCAGTCCTGGGGGAAATAACTGGTGTGCACGTGTGAGCCTGCCATGCTGATCCCTGGATGATACTGAGCAGGATTCCTGAAGCTTCCTCAGGACAGGTTGAGTGTCAAACAGCCTCTGTCAGCATTTCCCAAGCTGTTGTACCCCCTGTCCCACTTCCAGATGAACTTGACTCTTACACCCCCACATTTCTCAGCCTGGGCCCAGTGCCGTGCTGACATGGCTGTTCCAGCTCCAGGAGCTAATCCAAAGCCCCCAAGCATTCCCAAATCCTGTCAAGAAGGAGTACCCACAGTTGGAAAGTATTGGCATGTGTGGAAAATACTGGTTCTGTGGTCTGGAGAGCTCCTGGAAGTTGTAATTTCTGCTGATGTGCACCAGCACTGTTGGCAGAGGTGCTGATGAGGTGAGCAGGGGGATAACCAACAGCCTCCTTGTCTAAACCTGTGTGCTGGTGTCCGTGAGCATCGTGAACAGGACCCTGACTGTGAACACAGGGCTTGTATAGGTTCAGCCATATCCATGCATCCACATGGTCCAGTCCATGCACCCCTTTTCACTCCATTACACCTGTGGACAGTTTTGTCTCTCCAGCTCCTGCTCCAGCAGTCTCTGCTGCAGTGGCTGAGTCTCAGGGCCTATGGAGTTCTAAGGCACATGGTCCTCTCATCTTCCTGATGTTAGTAGGTAAATATCTCTAGTGCTTAGAATCTCCAGACCCAAACATCATCTCGCCATGTCAGCACTATGACTACCATCTGTCACATGCTGTATACTCTCCTGTGTCTCCTGTGTCCTTCGCATGAGGACAGGTATGGTTGTTCTTTTCTTTTCTATGGTGTCCTCTTTCGATGAGGTTCTCGGACTACCAGCTACACGTTCAAAAGAGGCAAGGTTGGAAAAAGGTGCATAACAAGAAAAAGAGGATTGTGTTTGTCCTTTTCTCTACAGAAGATCATGACGTGTTCACTGAGAAAATTCTTTCTTCTCTCTTGTTCACTGACATCATCACTACCTTATTCACTGGCTGGTTATGAATTGGCAACATCTGGGCACAGACTTCCTCTGGACACAACCTACACTAAAGTTTAAACTTCATTTGCCTCTTTTTTTTAAGCCATCAGTTGTATTTCATGTACCGAGGCAATGAATGTACCGTGTACAGAAAGTGTCAAAACTAGAGCTGATGTTTCCAGGGACTTTAAGCAAGGGAACCAGCAGAGTATCATGAGTGCAGCTTGATTCCATCCTGGGGACAAACATCTAAACCATTTTATCACTCTTCCTTGAGCCTCTGTTCCTCTCCTCCCAAGAGGCACAGGTGAGGGCAGTAGCTCCTTGTTACTGGCTTCACCTGCTGCCAAGTTCTCCAGCAGTCTGAAAATGGCAGCTCCACCCTGGCTGTTTCCTGGGGGCTGAACTGAGCTGGGCTGGGCTGCAGGACCAGACTGGCTGCAGGCACAAGGGTGGTGCTGCACTTCAGGGCGCCCTGAGTTTCTGGGCAGATAAATGTGCTTAAGTCTAAGAGTGCCGAGAAGTTATTTTTGTGATCCCATTGCAAGAGTTTCTGAGGGCCTGTAGGCTTGCAGTTGTTTGACTGCTGTGGTACCAAGGTGGGTCGTCTGACCAGCCAGCACCAGGCACAGAGTGCCCTCCTTGCTGCTACATGGGCCAAGGTCAGCTCGGCAGCAGGAGCAGGAGGAGAAGAGCCGTGGGGAAAGGCTGAACTTCAAGCTGATGTGTGGTGAAACCTCCCAGGAGAATGAGTTGTGGTATTTCACTACTGCTACAGACAAGGTACCTGTGAATTTCTTGGTGAATCCTTTAGTCTCTGGTGGTCTGTAAATAAGCATAAAATGCGTGTTAGTTTTGGCTTAGGTTTCTATTCTCAGATGAATGAATTTGAATGAACTTGTCTTATCTGTGGAATCTCTCTTGGATCTGATGTTTGCAGAGAAGATAAATGTGCTGCTGCCTGCCTTCTTGTCCTGACTTAATCTGTGATGCACCAAACAGTGTCCTGGGGGAATTGGGAGGGCTGGATGCAAGCTTGGGATGTCAGGCTGCCAGAATCTGGTGCTGTGACCTGTATCCGTTTCTCTGTCAATGATAAAGCTGTGGATTGCATGTTAGCAGTAGAGCATCATGGTTGCAATGTTTCCCAATGTGTTTTTTTGTAGGGCAGCATTAGGCACTGGTGTTCCTGTTATAACAGGATTATATATATAATGAAGATATGTACTGGATAAAATTCATTCCATATTTTCGTAGGGCAGGCCAGCATACCTGACCGGTACAGCACATACCAGGCTGGTCTGCCTTTGGATGGAAATGTTTTTCGGGTTGTTTTTAGAAAATGTTAAATCAGCTTCAGGTTAACTGGACTGTTTTTCCAATTCCTTGCTTAAATTTCTGCTACCAAGAGCTTGTGGAAATCCTGAGTGAGGGCATGCTGTATGCTGCTAATGATGTCATTTGCATAAGTTTCATTTGTAAGTTGTAAACTACAAAAAACCCAAAACTATTAAAATTGTTTTATAATAGGAGTCCTTAATAATGAATCCAAACTTGGATTCAACATCCTTAAAGATGCAAAATGACCAACATGGTCTCAAAATTTCATTGTCATATAAATTAAGTGTTTTACCAGAGAATTGCTTAAGCATCTTTTAGTCCAAGGATTCATTCAAGGTGGAAATAAAAAGAACTGAAAATGACTGAGAGGTGAGCAATGAGCAGTCCCCATAGGCCAAATCTCAGTAGGAGAAAACACTTAAAGTTTCTTTAGTGCTGGCAGGTTCAAAAGTCAGGGCTGGTTTCAATTAGCTTGGGAGAGTCTCAGTGATAAACAATTCCTGTGGTCTTGAAGCAAAGGGGCTAGCTGCATGCAGCCATCCGAACTACTTGAGCTGGCCCTATTCCCTTTGCTCTGGGAGTAACTGTCTGTTTGAATGAAGTATTTGTCATCGTTTGTATATGAATTCTTCTGAGTTTTTGAGAGCAAGGAAAACATGAAGTTTTCTGGTTAAGGCATTTTTGGTTTGAAAATTCCCCGGGGTATCAGTTTAAAATATGCACAACGCTCATGAAATTTATTTTCTTTGAGGGGTTGGAAAATGTGAGCGTGTGCAGATGTGTTTGTGTGCACATGTGCGTGTGGCTGTGTGATCCTCAAGTTCTGCCTGCAGGAGAAGCCCGTAGGACTACCCACTGTGTCCCTGCTCAGTGCAGGGGCACTGTGAAGGACACAAGTGAAGCGGGTGGCGGTGCCTGTGACAAGAGGTCCTGCAGGCAGACTGGCCTCTCCAGTGCACCCCGCTCTGGGGATCTTGTTCACCTCTGCCCGTATTATTTCAAGAAAGGGGACAGCAGTTCCAGGTTGTTCCAGCTCTGTGTGTGGCATGGGAACCCATCCAAGGCTCCTGAAGCAGCTCTAGCTCTGTGGCTGCGCACGCTGGGAGAGCCCATTGTCCCAGTCCTGCTGGCAGACGAGCACAAGCATCACAGTGACCGGAGCGTCAGTGCATGGCACTCAGAGCTAAGAAACTGCTGAGAGAGTGCTTGTATGTCTTGTACATGTTACAGAGGGGTGAAGCAAGAGGCTGGGATGAGAAATGCTCTACCTTTTATTCAAAAAGTTCATATCCTCAATGCACAGTGCCACTTAGGCAGGTAGTGAGGTGTTAGTTCATCTGTCTTTGCCTTGAGCCTCACTCAGAACTCATGCCAGTCACCTTTTGCCTGCCTGCAGTGACTGGATGTGCCTTTTCAGGTGACCAGAACAGCCCTCTTAAAACAAAACTAAAAACAAAACTCAAATTAATCAACAATATTTCAAATAATCTTAAAATAAGGTCCTGATACCCAAATTTGTGTTTACCCAACTCTCTCCAGAAAACATGGGCTGAATATATTTTTTTGGAATCACCATTACAGCTTTTCAATTTTAAGAGCATTAAATAGCCATATCCATCAAAGAATGCAAATAATAGGTCCTAGCCTCCTTTTGGAAATTTTTAGCAGGTTTTGGGCATAGCTGTTTTGCTTGTAGACTTGAAAAGTTTGAAGTCACACAAAACGCTACTTTGTGATCTTGGATACGTCTGTTCAGACTTACTTACTGTTAAAAGATTTATGGTAGCATGCTTAGGGATGGGTTGTATAAAAATTATGAACCACCATATGCTCTTGCTCCTTAACACTTTTATTTCTAGGCAAAATGCTAAGAAGCATAAGCTTTCCTTTTCCATTTGGGAAGAAGAGGCTGTATTTTCCCATCTTGTGATCAGTACAGCAGCACCTATTCAAATGAACCTTGGGGAAAGAAAAAGATTTTTGACAAATATGATTTTTGAGCAATAAAACAAGCCATGCAGGGTAGTTCAGTAAGGGCCCTTAAATCACACACAGTACAGATCCTGTAGAGCTGGAGGATCTATTTTTATCATGTGAGTTTCCATAGCAAAAGCTGATTTAACTCCTTAGGGTGAAGTTCACACCAGTGCACGTCTCAGTGAAAGATCAAACTCCTTTTAAGCACAAGAGTGAGGGACCTGCAGAAGTCCTGTGTGTGGAGTGGAGAGCAGATGTCTGTACACAACCACCCAAATGTGCACTGGAAAACCTCTGTGTTGCTGTGACATGGTTCCTGCCCTGGCAGTGACAAGATGTCAGGGAACTGTGCTGAACAAACTTCGTGGCAGTTCAGCTGTGAGAAAAAAAAAAAATCTTCCCTCTGTGCTTTTTGGAGCAGGAAGCCTTGCATGAGCCAGCTGAGAAACTTTATTCTGTGCGGGGACAACACCAGTGTGAAAATTCAGCAGAGACCGAGATGTGGGAGGATGCAGGTGTCACAGAAGGGAAGCATCTGAGGGGGCAGAAGACTCCTGGCCCTGTACAAGTCTCTGGAGCATGGCCTTCTTGGCTGCTGCCCGACCTGTGTAAGCAGAGGGTGGCTGGTGCTGTCGGCAGGTGAGTGGTGCAGACCCCTCTGGTGTGCTGCTGCCTGCAGCAGGGTGGGCTCCTGAAGTGCAGGAAGAGGCTCCAGCCACTGTTCTGGGGTGTGATGTGTGCACTGTGATTTCTCTACAAGCTGTGATCCTCTGAATCACAACACAGCTTCCCTTTTTCCTTCTTTTTTTTTTTTTTTGTTTTTTTTTTTTTTTTTTTTTTTTTTTTTTTTTAAGTAAGTTTCTTGGTGCAGCTTCCACGGAAGTAAAACGTGGAGAGGGGTGGGGTGAGCTGTGACACTACCACAGCACCTCAGTCACCAAAATGTCGTTGGTGAAGGAACCTGCACATGAAGTCTCATTTGGGTGTTGTATTCTCTCCTGCACAGTTTAACACAGGTGCTGCCAATTCAAACTCAAGATGGATAGTCGTATTTAAAATATTTGCTTGAACTCAAAAATGTGAGAAACAACAAACAAACAAAATCTGATTAGCTTTGTAAACAAATTCAGATAAAAGTTTGCTACTGAATAAATACAGAAATTAAAAGATAGTTCCTCCAGCCTGAATCTTGCCTTTCTCACTACAGTCAAGTTTGGTTCTAAACTTTATTTCATGTTGAACTTCTCCTGAAGATTAACTTTAGTGTGCAGAAATTCGTTGCAGAGTTCTGCTTAAAGCCCTTAGAATACAAACTGGTTTTAAACAGGAGTGAGTTCCATGATCTCTAATCAAGCAGGATTCCCACAGAGTTCAGGGTAGGCTGTGTTACTTTCAAAATGCACAGGATTCATTCCAGCTTCAAAAATTTGACTTGTCACGGGTAGGCAAGAATACAGAGCAATGTGCAGGCTCTGCTGTTAAAATGGCTCGGGGTGTCAGTGTTGAGTTGTGGAGAGTGTATAAATCATATGTGTGTGTTTCTCAGGCTGGTACCTGGGGATTTGCTTGATATGATTATACGCGCTGCTCTGCTCACTTAGTTCATTTCACGGCTGCCTCAGGAGCGACCTCAGGAGGCGTTTACATTGATTATTTCCTTCACAACAGCCAACACAGTTCAAATAAAGCAGACTATGCATAATTAAAGGCATCATTGCTTTCTCACTCAAAATAGTAATGGGACACTGGATCTAATTTCCTACTTAATACAGCAAAGCTGTGCTTATTAACTATTCCTCTGATTATTGTTTACTAAACTAATTTTAATAACAGCTTGTTGTGTGTTTTTTCTCCTGGAAGACCCAAGCTGTTCTGTATGTACTGTAAGAACATGACAGGGCAAACAGGGGATCGAGAGAAGGATCACGCACAGCACCTCAAAAGCTGGGCCAGCCAGGGGATCGAGCAGCTCAGCTGCAGGTTTGCTCTGCAGACTCACGTTGATGCTGTGCTTCAAGACATGCACTAGTAAGAATTGTCACATGTAGAAGGGCCAAACAGAAGTGTTTGTGTGTGTGTGTGTGTGTGTGTGTGTGTGTGCGTGTGTGTGTGTAAATGCCTCTGTTAGAAATGCCCAGGGAGGCCATTCAGCCTTTAGGAAGACAGGCAGGACAACTCTGGCACAGCTCAGCTTGGTGCCTTACATGTCCTCACGGGCGCTGGGCTGTGAGGTTGCCGACTCAGAGCTTGAGGAGCTGCCCTGTGTTGCAGGGGAGCACCATGCTGCAGGCACTGACCTGTCAGCACGCCCAAGGCAGGCCCGTCAGAGCTCACTCATGTGGTGGACAGCTGTGGTTTCTGACAATGCAGTGGTTAGTGTAGAAGACGCCCACTCTCAAAGCCAGCCTTGTATCTGTTTTTCCTATGGGAGAAGTTTTTAGCACTGCCCCTGGCCTCTGGCTTGCATGCTTCAGAGGACTATTGTGTTCCTCTTTCATTAGCATAATAAAATCTGCACCTCCCAGTTCATTCCAAAATCAAAATACCCAGCTCATACACTGTCACCACTCATGCCACTGAGAGAGAAAGTTAGCTGGTGAGGAATGGTTCCAGCAGTGTGCAATGGCATGGAGAAGCGTTTGATCCAACCTGATGTCAGGCAGGAGCATGTCAGCTGTGAGCCTTGATCCAGACACTGTGCCCTCGCAGCAGGAAACGATTACACCATGCAGGGTTTCTGCTCAGGCAAGACTTGCACGTGATGTCAAGCCCTAAATTATCAGCTCTCCAGAAATAGAAAAGATATTTTGTAAACTGCTCTTATCATCTACTAAGCTCAGGGATCCTTTGCTAAGCTAAAAATCCAGGGAAGCTTGGAGCTAAATTCTGTGTGAATTTAGCCAGAGGTGTCAGGCAATACACTTAACTTGGGGGCACGTAGTCACAAAATGTTAATCTGGTCATTTTCTCATCTTCAGCTTTTGCTGATCCTTCCCCAGGCTGCATCATACTGGTGAGTGTTCTGAAGCCAGGCTGGTTTGCATTTGCAGTGCTCACCCTAGCAGGGACACAAATGACAGTAACTTTATGATGACTTCAACATGCTCTTACATGTTTAAATTGTTCATATTTTCTGGGAAAGACAGACATCCACCCTGACAACATCCTGCTTTTGAGTAGTAGGGGAGCCCATAACCTGTGATCCTTGAGAAAATCCTGTCAAACCTTGTTACTTTGAGTGAATGAACACTGTCAGCTTTCTTGGTTTGTACTTCTCCAGCAAAGTTATTAAATTTCTTACAAAATGAGGGCACCACTGGATGTTTGTTCTCCTCTTATCTTTTGGCCAATCCTACCACCCTTGGCCACCTTGGTCCATGCCAAAGCTGTGCCCTGCATCTCCTGGTGCAGTTGGAGGTCAGGGCAGTACATCACTGAGGCCAGTCTGCTGCCTTCTCGTGCCTTTGCTGCAGAGAATGATCCAGCAGACGTCCCTCTGCCTCTGACTGATCCCTTCGCACACTTCTGGAGGGACACCAAGGCTGACAGTCCCCAGCCATATTGCTGTGGGACACGATGGGACACTGTGTGTGGGGTGGGCATCCCCGAGGGACCAGGCTTGTGGCCTGCTGCAAATCCCCCTGCCCAGTGCGTGGTGTAAGCCTGTTGTGCCGCTGGGGCTCAGGGCTGGTTTTGTCCACAGATGAGCCCTGAAGTTCCGGCACTGGCGCTGCCGCAGTGTACCTTGCCTGTCTGCCTCCGGAGGTGCTTGACCCCAACTCTGCAAGCTCAGAGCAGGACTCAGGTCCAAGCTGCTCAGAATATGAATGAAGTGAAACACTGTATAAATAGACCAAAACTAAAAAGTCCCATACCAGTTAGCCTCACACTTCCCTTAACTTGAGCAAACTGAGTTAAAACAAACGCTGGTGATTTTAAGAAATAACTGACCACACTTCTGTGAAACAAGACACAAACTCAGTTCACTCCATGAGCTGTTAAATATCTGACAAACTTCTGGTTAACTTTAGGAAGGACCAACGACAAGGGGGTTATTGCCATTGTAAATTGTATCTAACAGTTTAATAGTTGTAATACCTGGTATGCTCTCTTTAATCGTAAGTGTCTGGAGTGTTGCAGAACAGAGAAAGCATCTGGATCTAGAGCAGCTCAAGTAGAAAGTTGTTTTTCTGTTTACAGTATGACTCTCTGCTCATAATAACTTGAAGTGAATGCCTCTGGTGTGCATTGGCTATGTATTTAGTGTGTGAAAAAGGTGTATTTTTGTGTATCAAAGTTAAGATTAGAGTGATTTTTTTTTTTTTTTTAGGAATTGAAATGAGGAAACAAACACAGTAAGCAAGCCTATGTTGTTCACATTGGAAAATGTCTGTCAGCTGGCTGGAAAGTTGTGTTACATTGAAGACAAGGAGGTGAGGGATGTCCGTCGGGGCTGTGTCACATCCACAGAGACTGACCTTAATATCCTCGAGCTGTAGCAGCCTTAAGTGTGTCCACTCCACAAATGCCCTGCAGACAGCTCCAGCAACTTAAACTTTTCAAGGCTGCAAGTACATGCCTGTTTAGATTCTCTTAATTGAATAGTTTCTCTTTAATTGAATACCAGTGTGTCCAGATGAGGGGGAAGGGGTTGTAGATGTGGCCATATCATTCCTGACTGTACTTTAGAGACTTTCCCAACAGCTTCTTTTACAGAGAAAATATTCTCTTTAGCTGATAAATAACTGGGAGGTAATAAATGTGATTTTGCGGAGCTCTGTGTCATGGTTCTGCTGTTTCTCAGTGCAAGATCAATTTTGGAATAGATGGAAAGGATTCAGCTTACCTTAGTCTGATGAAAACCAAAGCTGTAGAGCGGTATGGGGCTTTTTCAACACAGCCAGAGTGAGCCATGGCGGACCTGCAAGGCACGTCAAATGAGACACAGGTCACAAAGAATCAGCTAAAAATGAGCTATCAATGAAATAAACGAAAATCGATTTAATAACCACAGTATACTCTGCATGAGATGTGGTTTTGATTCAGCAATGCAGGGCCCAGCCCCCGGCAAGCTGCTCTCCTGAGGAAGAGGCTGTGCAGGTCAGCAGCGCCACTGATCCCCCGTGGGGTGGTGTTTCAGCTCCAGGCCCCGCGTGTCCCTGTGTGCCCCCCGCTCAGGCAGCCCTCAGGGCATGACTCTTACCCACTTCCCTCTCTGGGATGGAGAAAGGAGGGCTTGCTGCAGACTTTCCCTTTGTGAATCCCTTGGCTTGTGGCAAATCCCCCTCCTACCAACTCCGGACATGACGCAAGATGAAAGGAAAAACATTATAACAGGACTGTTGTGAAATGGAAACAGAGTAAAATAATTCCTGTGCTGAGGGTGCTTTGCTTCCCTCCCTCCTTCACCTGCTGGTTTTTAAATGTCCTGTTTCCAAATCTCTGTTGGGACCTGAAGGACCAAACCCCGGTTTACTCGTGCATGAAACTGGTTTGGGGCACAGCTCCAGGCAGGGTTTTCAAGGCTGGCAGAGCCCCAGGTGCAGGGTTTGCTCCCTCACTGTGGCAGACACACAGGGGGCTGGGGTGCCCAGACACGTGTGTGCCCTGACAGCCCTGCCTGGGGGGCACTGCCGTGGACCTATAGATAGAGACGAGAGGTCATCTTAATCCCTGTGAAACTCCAATAGTTGTCCTGTAAATGAGATATTTGGGGAGCAGGCGTGGCAATTGATGCTCCAGTGAAAACTGGAAAAATGGGAGGATTTAGCAGAGCAAGTTGTCTCCTGTAGCCCGTTTAACCCAGCCAGCTGCTAGTGCTCAGTCGTGCCAGATTTCTTCCTCTTACTTCAAAAGGGTATTAGCTAAAGTATTTTTAATAACTAACAAATGGTTTAATCACAAACAAATGTTTGAGAAATTTGTGGGGTGTTGGAGAAAAGCCCCTGTGTCATCCCCCTCTCTGTGGATAAATAGGACGGGACTGGGGAGCCCCAGGTTCAGACTGGTATAACTTTTGTCATTAATATGCATGAGCCACTTGACAATTAGACTCTGGAAAACAGCCTGGATAGGTGGTTACACAAAGGCTGACAGCTGCACTTCTGATTTCATGGAGTGAACTCAAGCTAAAAATACTGTGATGGGCAGTAGAAGAGGTCCCTAGCCATCACCCTTTTGCCCCTTTACAGGGAGGAAGCAATGTCAACCGATTTGGGCTGGTTTCACACAGGAAATTTAGCTTGCGCAGGGCTTACGGACCAGCTATGCACAAGGTCAGTGGGATTCTCCACAGCCATTGTGGCTGTTGTTCTTCTCTGCCTCCTCACCAAGAAAGGTGTATGCACCTTTGTGAGATGGTTCGTGTCAGGACTGCAAGCTTGCTTTATGCTGGTTTCTAGTTGGTAGGCTACTTTTTTGGCTAATTGTGGCTACTTTTCTTTTTTGTTTTGGGGTATTTTTCCAAGCCCATGGGAAGTGGTGCCTTATGTTACTGATCATCAGCTGTGGCTTAAGACCCTCTCAGAGTGTTCACACAACTGAGGTGCAGAAACCTCACCTGAGTCTTTCAAAAGCGCTTTTACTTTAATTTATGTATTTAACATGTATTCTGTCACTTAATCCTTGTGCCACCTCTCACTGTGCAGAGCTGGATGGAATATGTCATTTGTCTAAAACTTCAAGACAAATGGTATCAGCAGTATTCAACCTCAAAGGACTGCTCCTATGGAGGAAGATGTAGTTATTGGGTCTGTGATCTGCTCAATTCTGAAATTTTTGCTGGGATCAAACAAGTGGAATTGACTTCTAATAAGTGTCCCTGTAGGCCTAAATATAACTTGATTTTCTCAGATTCTGGGTTTGTGTTGGTGTTTAAAAAAAAAAAAAAATGTGTATATCTTTTCAGTCTGTAGATGTTGACACAGAACTGGTGAGGATCTGGAATGTGGGCAGCCCACTGCCCTGCTAGCAGTCATGCTGCTTTGTGCTGGCCCTGCTCTTCAGCTCACAAAAAGAAAAATAACTGAGATTTGTCTTGTCTTGGGCTGACAGTATAGCCAAGTGATTGCCAGTCCAATTTGGCAGTTTTTAATCATTTTATCTCTGTTCTCTTCTCTCTGGGGAGACAGGCAGTGTTTAGCAGTCTGCTCAGAAAGACCTTGGGGCTAGTTTCAGCGGCAGTGGCTCAGAGCTCCGATTATTAGCTCTGCTCTTAGGAGCACACTGCGATCCTTCCCAGGGGAGTGGTGTGAAAAATTAACACAGGCTTAGAGCAGCAGTGCAGCAGCAAGCTATGTAACTGTAATTACTCCATTGATATTCCTCACACAATAACACTGTCATCAGTCATTTACATAAACTTTTTCTCCATGAAGAGGGAATGGCTGCTTATAACCCTATTGGGTGCTTCCAGAGCATGCATTATACATTTTATTTGTTCTAATTTCAGGCTCAAGGCCTGTAGGAACAGAGTGAGGAAATGTGCAGCTTTTTCGTTGTTGTTTTTTCTCTTGCAGCAGCAAGCGTGCCACTCTGCATGCATGAGCATGCAAGCAAGCGAAAATGTGTCTTGACAGAGTTGTGGGAACTAATTCCAGGATTTGAAACATTCAATCTAATTTTAAGAAATACAACAGTATATTTTAAACATTTTAAACAGTGTAGTACGCAAGATCTGTTCCAGGTCCCAGTCTCTCACCCTTTCAGTCAGGATGAGTCCACAAGCAGCAAGTACAGTTGGGCTCTAGAACTCCTTGGGGCACACTGGGTTTACTTAGTTTCCTTTTTCTTCCACAAGCACATAGCTTGGCTCTGTGACCTCTGCCTGTACCAGCTGTCCTGTAGCTCTGTTTATCTCACTGTCACCAGAAAGATTGGCTGTTTAAGCCACGAAAGCGCTCTTCCTGCCAACAGGTGATCTAAGAAAGCAATGGAAAATAAGTGGTTAGTAAAATTTGAAATTAATACCATCCTGTCTTCCGCCAGAGAAACTCATTCCTTTTGTGTCCTTCTTACTGTGTAAAAGACAGAGCTAGACAAAGCAGATTACCCTTCTGCAGGTCAGAGCCAGGCAGAGATGAGCATCCCAGAGCTGGCGCCTGTGAGCGCCTTCTGGCCTTAGGGTCAGGCTGTTGGAGTGGGCACCATGCTCTGTGCTTCTCAGAGAGGTGCCCACTGGAGTCCTGGCCAGCCTGGAGCAGCTGGGCATTCTCCTGTATCAGGGTATGCAGGTTGCTGTGGCACCCACCTGCAGAAGGGGCCAGAGAGGAGGCCATTTAATGCTCAGTTTCATTATGGACAAAATGTCCACGTTCTCCTAGCAGGAGTGTTAAACTTTTGCAGATATTATGCTTCCTCTAATTAAAGTCTTTGGAGGTATTCCCGGGGCCAAGGCTAATAATGTATTCAGGAGAATAATCACTCTGTCTGGGCTGCAGTGTGTTTATTGATGGTGCCAGTACCTGCTGGTGCTGCCCGCGCCCTGCGCCGCATGGCCACGAGCCCTGCGGGGCACAGCCGCCCACATTGCTGTCACAGTGAAATCCTGAGCGCTGCAGCAGGACACATCTAGTGGGAAAAAAGGCACATGATAGTCAAATTTCAGTTGCTGAATATTTAATGAAGCCTGCAGTGTTTATTTGGTTAGGCTGTCGATTTTTATCGTTCTGTCAATAGCTTCTCATATGTGGCACGGTGATGATCTTTAGCAGCCTGTCCCCTGGGAGCCAAAGCGCTAAATGCAATTATGGATTTTATACCGCAATGTGTTTGATATTTCCAGTGATCTAATTTGCAGTCTGGTAGTTTATTGTTTGGCATTTTAATGGCGTTCAAATGCTACGGAAAATTTGATTTCTCTGTATAATTCATCCTAACATCATTAATGCTGGTAGCTGAATGGCGTGGCTTTTAGAGGGCTAAATATACAGGAAAATTATTTTTTTTTAATATGGACCAAAACAAACATTTTTAACTAAAAGGAAAACCATGTTGCATTTTTTCACACTTCCTCTTTGTCACTCTCCATTAAACATTAAGATTATTTTAAGGAAATGGTAAAACAGATGCTTGACGTTGCCAAGCAAAACACAAGTGCAGTGTGTTGTACGATGGAAGCTTCACTGTACAGCTCACAGCTCCTCAGGATCCTTTTGAGAGAGAAACAGAGAGTTATTATCTTAAAAAGTCTTTCCTGCCTTTTTCTCTCTTCTGTTTCAGACCACTTTTGATTGATAATTAATCCTCCGTACATATTTTTTCTTCTTTTGTAGCTCACGGAAGTTCTGAGCCAACCACTTGATCAGATGCATCTATTTCACTAAAAAACCCCCAAACCAAAACAAAATCAAAACCCACCACCACCAACAATCCCAACCTCAAGCCACAGAGTGGCTGAGTTTTGGGTTGGGGCCGTTGGCAGAATGAAGGGGCACACAAAACTGTGTGGGCCTCAGTGGCTAGGGCGAGTTAATCATGGTGTTATTTTACACATCTACAACACTTTTATTGTGCAGTAACTCATGAGTTATGGGTCCTCTGCAACTGCAAAATAAATCCTTTAATTAACCACCTACTCAGAAACAATTTAACCTCCTCAGTGCATCTCATAAACTACATTAGCCCCAGATTTATTTAGAATTGTGTTGTGCAAGTGTGATCTATTTACATTAAGAAGTATATGCCCTTTGTTATGTCAAGTATTCTGGGACAAGGAAATGCAAATCTATTTTATATGGTTTCATCCATAGCTTTTAATGATATCACTGAGTGTTTCCCAAATAGAAACAAACACATTTTTGCACTGTTAGATGAAAGCAGGCAGGGTGATAACCATTTCACCTGGGCAGGTAGCATATGTATTCATTCCTTCTTGTTAGAGACTATTTCACAGAGAACAGTGTTAGAGAGAAACATCACTCTTTTCTGATGTCCTGTGAAGTCAAACTACATAGTGGCATTTTGACAAGAAATGATTCTTTTTCTTGAGTGTTGAAGAATTTGTTTCTCTCTTTCAACAGAAGTGTGAACACAAGTCCAGTTTGTGTAACACACCTTAAAGGCTGACAGAGCTAGAACATGGTTTGTGGTTTATGAGTTTATAACATTGAAGAAGTTGAAGAGAGTTCCTCTTTTAATGTAACCAAGTAGAAAAGATGACAAAAATAAAGAGTCACAAAGAGTGAACGAGGTGCCAAAAGCAGTAATGAATGAATATAGAACATTCAGCTTTGTGTTTCACAAGATGCTTCAGTGTTAGGCTGGCTGATTTGTTTGCTTTCTGGATGAGGTTCCTGCTGATGCAGAGGTTTCCAGTGCCTCTCACAGCGTTGTAACAGGGGTGCTTCTACCACTTGTGCTGTACTTGGCAGTGGTGGCATTGATTACATTTGTAACTCATCTCAAATCTTTCCACTGAATAAATTGTCCTTGAAAACATCCCATTTTTTCCTCTGAATTTAATGGGTGACAAGAGCACGAGCAATCATCTAGAGCAGAAACTGTCAACTTCCGTATTCCTTCCAATGGGGCGAAAGTCCTTCTCAGGTCCTTGTTTTGTCCTGTACTGGTCTGCAGCACTGTTGGGTCACAGCACGGTTGGGCACTTGGTTTGCCAGTGCCCGGAGAGGTGATGTGGAGGTCACCTGGAGTCAGGGATATCCTCAGCCAGACCCTTCTGGAAAGCTGTTTTGCGGGAAGACCAGTCAAGGATTTGAGGGGATCAGATCACAGGCAGTGACTGTTCTTCGGGCATCATTGCTGAAGCGCAGATGAGAGCAGTGGCATGACCTCAGCAGGATACTGGGGACTGGAGCTGCTGGGAGCGCTGTCCTGCCCTCATCTTCTGTGCTTTCCCCTCAGACAACAGAGTCATGGGCTCAACTAGGAGCCCATCTTCTTCCCCAGGAGGTCCAGAGTGGTCTGGGACAGGAGCATAGGAGATGGCGCAATAGGTGACAACAGTCCTGGTGCTGTAAACAAAGCACTTGGAGACTAGTCAGTGATACAGAGACTGTGCAGTGGCAATGCTCTCTGGAAACAGGCTAAAACATCACACAACTGTGTTATCTCCAGAAAATGTAACAAACTCCTACTGTGCTAGTCAAGCTCAGCCCTAGGATGTTTCAGTTGATGTTTTTGTTTGTAGGAATGACAGCTAACAGGCTGCCCCAAAATTGTTGAGAAACCTAGTTAGTAAGAATTTAAAAGAAAAAAAAAAAAAAGCCACCAAGTTGGGGTGTGCTGCAGGCTAATGACATAAGACCTGGCCCTCCAAGTGATCTGCTAACAGATGATGGATGGATGTGCACCTCACTCAGCAGCACCACCAGCTTTGCTCCATTCTTGAATATCTGTCAAGATGTTAAGTGGCTGGCTGCAATCAGCAATGAAATAAGACCTGTGTAATCTGATGTTCCACTTAGAAAAGAAAACATAATTCCTACCACCTAATATGAGACCACACCAGCCAACACACAAAGGTCTTGTGAGCCGGACAGGTATCTGATCAAATCTTTACACCTCATTATTATTTGTAATTTAGAGATACAGGAACAGCTGTATCTACAAACAGTGCATGATGACATTTCCAGGGATTTTTTTATCTGTGTCCCTTTCCAGCAAACAGCTCTTCCTTCACACATATGCTTTTGTATGCCTTTTAACGTGTTCTTTTATTCCGGCTTTATTTGGCTGAGAAGGAAGGGCTGCCTATTATAAGTGTCCTTTGACAATTTATGAAAATTTTTGGAGAGGAAGTCTTATGAGGAGCAGCTGAGGGCATTTTGTTCAGCCTGGAAGAGACTGAGGTCAGACCTCACTGTGGACTTCAGCATCCTCATGAGAGGAAGCACAGGGGCAGGTACCAATCTCTTTGCTCTCATGACCAGTGACAGGACTCAAGGAAATGGCTGAAGCCGAGTCAGGGGACATTTAGGTTGGATATCAGGAAAAGGGTTTTTTTCCCAGAGCAGGGTTGGGCTCTGGAACAGGCTCCCCTGGAAAGTGATCACAGCACCAAACCTGCCTGAGTTCAAGAGTCACTTGGAGAATGCTCTCAGGCACAGGGTGGGATTCTTGGGGTATCCTGCACAGGGCCAGGAGCCAGACTCAATGATCCTGATGGGTCCCTTCCAACACAGCATATTCTGAGTCTCTGATTCTATCAAACATTCCTGTGACAATTATATAACAATAATTTCTAATAATGTTCCTGAAATTTTAAGTGGGACAGAACTTCCAACCTCTTTCAAATTGGAACATTCAAACTGGAAGTTAAGCAGCAATAAAAATTATCACTGTTGTTACTTTTAGAAATGTTATGTGGTTCTGAAAGACAAGATCTTGAAAATAAAAAGACCTCTGTAGTCAGGCAGAATTCCTTACCTCCATTCAAGCCTGCAGATACTCTGGAGTTCTCCTTCGTGTCCCATGTGAAGAGGTTCAGCCAGATGCTGTGCAGTTCCTGTGCACTGGTGTGGCCCTTTACGATACTCGGTTTAGTGGAGCCCAGGTGTGTTGTGCAGGTTGTATCGTGTCTCATGTTGCTCTTGACTGCTGTTTTTAAAATGCCAAGACTGATGTGGTCTGGTTTATTTCTTAAAAGTCAAGACTGCAGCTTATGGCATAAGGGTAATACATTATCTAGCCCTTTTGTAATGTTTCCTTTTACCCAAGAGTCCTAACTTTTTTTCTTAAAATCCATCCTAAGACACCTCCTGTACAGCTGTTCATGCTGTGGCAACAATACCAGTAACTGGTTGTTTTCCTTGTGTAACTGAAAGGGACAAGTGGAAATACAAATTTAACAGGAAACTGTGATTGAAATACATATATTTGTCATATGAAAGGGAAGCTCTTGACCCTACAATTGTCTAAGTTATTCTATTTATTGTAAGTATCTCCGGATAATTTCCCTGAGAAAAAGAAGATGAACACTGTTTAAAGAGAAAAGGTGAGAAGGAAGAAAGAAGGGAAAGGATGGAGGGCTGGAGCAAGGAGAGAAAACAGGTTAGACAGCCCATGTAGTGATTAATGAAGATGTGGGCTTTCCCAGGCACTGATGCAGCAGCTTGCCAAAAGGCTGGAGCAGGGCTTTGATGGGACTGCAGACCTGGGAAGGGAGACCAGGTCTGGTGAACTGGAAAGTTTATGGTGGATGGCTGCTGTTCTGTTACTAGTCTTCCTGTCTAGCATAATGTTTGACATCTAAAATCTGTCACCTCTCAGGTCTGAAAACAATCTGTGTCCCATCTCAGGCAGTGAAGCACAATGTACCATGAAACCGCTTAATGCTGTAGAAAATTGCTAATGCAACAAAACAGAGCCCCTTGAAAAATCAGCTAACACCTCATGATCCCTTCTGGGTCCCTTTTGACCCCATTCATGGGAGCATCACTTCACACAGAACAGTTGGGCTCGGAGGCACTGTGTGGGTGTCCATGTGGCTGCTCCCTGGGATCCTGGAATACTGAAAGGCACCTCTTATAGTCAGTCCGAGCACCGCACTGGGCCGTGCAGCTCCGCAGCAAAGCTCAGACCTGTGTCCTGATCAGGGGGAGCCCAGAGGAAACAGACTGCTCCACAGCAAAAGAAAAGCCAGTTTCTAACACTCCCATGCTCTGTATTATGGCAGTTTCTGAGTCCCTGTCTAGGTCGTGGGTAGGTTCTGCCCTCAGGATAATGTTCAGGCATGGACCCTGAAATACCTGATGGCTCTGAATCTCTTATTTTAGTAAATGCAGACAAAACCCATGTATATAAATAAGGTCTCCCTGATTTAGCAATGCCAGCATGCACATCACAGCTCGCCGGGCCATAAAAATTAGATTGACAAAGATTAATGATGTAAATGCAAGGAAAAAAAAAACAAAACAACCCAAACATTGTCAGTATATACATAAATATGTTCCAGGCAAGAAATACAGGGTCTCCTATGGATAAAGACAGTTACAGAATTTCATACTTTCTGGGAGAATGAAAGTTCTTTGAGAGATGTCAGCCTTTCTCAGGGCAACAGGAAAGGGCAGAAGAAACAACTGCTGTGGTGATTCCAGATATATTTTTATCTGACTGATAAATTACCTAAGCAGGAATACTTGAGTAATCATGGATAACTTGGAGAAGGAAAAGGAGAAATGGGGAGAGGAGACAAGATTCATGGCTGCTGTCCCCATGGCTACTTTAACTGCAGAAAGAGCATAAAAATACTCAAACCCAGAGGTGTGTAAAGGGCTCCACATCACTGAAAGGCAGGCAACATAAGAGCTGCTTGAGCCCTTCTGAAAGGAGGGGGAGCCTGTGGTTGTGTTGATAGACTTAAGCCCCTTCCAGCCTCTCTGCAGCTGGGTAAATCTCCCTAGGATTGGGCTGGCTAACAGAAATATTGGCATTCCTCAGTGCTGGGTGAGAGAGTACAACTGATTCATTTCTTTGCTCTGCAGAGTAATTCTCAGCAGCTTCTTTTTAACTGAAAGGATCAAAGTCCCTAAATGAGAATGTGGTGAACTTGATACTTCTTCACAAGCCCAACAGACATGGACAATATACGTTCTGTAACCGAAACCTTTTGGGGTTTGTGTAATACAATACCCTTTCTGTAACCCCCACCCTTCCCTCCATCCTCTTGACCCTGTTGCAGCTAAGGGACTGGACAGTAGAAAAACATGTCAAGCATGAAAAGCAGCAACTTGAGGGCAAACATGACCCCTCCACTGCTAGTTACTGAACTTCTGAAAGTGCATCAAGCAAGCAGAATCAGCTAAAAAGGGAGGCCAGGGACACCTCATGTTGTGCAAGATGGGAGGTGAGGTCTTTGCTCTTTAGAACTAAAGTGTTTTGTTTTAATCATGTGGAGAGCTGCTGGCTTGGCACTGTGTGAAATAGATTTAGAAATCCTGAGGAAGGAGGAATTTCTCAAAACAGTAACGAAAACAAAAGTCAGCAACAGGGAAGAATTGCCCAGCATTTTTACAACAGGAAATGTGGAGGATACTGAAAAGAGAAAATTAATGGCACTGGGAGTATGATTCTGTTAACTGTTATTGTTGACACCTCATCATTTCCAGACTAAAATGCCAGCTAAGGCCATGTTTCACTATACACTATCTCAGGTCATCTTTGTCTTGCCCAGAGAAAAAGAAACTCCATAATAAAAATGGAGCCCATCATGAGAAACTCCTTTGTGTGTGGAGTCAACTCAGCAGTCAGGATATGGCTGCAGCAAACCTCTGCTTGATTGCACCAAATATTCTGCTGCATTTTATTTTCTGAGGTAGAATAAATGTTCCACTCTGAGCAATGGAAAATGCTAGCTATACCTATTTTAAACACCAGAGTAATGCTTTATAGCCCATAGAGGGATAATTACAAAGTACAAAATCACAGATTTTATAGCACATTTTCCCGGGAGTGCAGTTAGGAGAACAGCATGTGTCATGTAGCCAATTTAGATAATGATTCTGATAAAGATAAACTGTATTGTTTATAATAAGTAATTGGGCTGACAAAGGCCCAAAAGACACAGAGGAGTATGGGAGCTGCAGCCCTGGACCATGGGCATCGGCTCCTGCCTCCTGCTCACCGTGCACCTGGCTCGGCGCTGCGGCTGCAGGACGGTTCACTTCCTCAGGGACAGGAAATAGACTAAAAATGGTTCAAAAGTTTTCCATGGCTGAGATTCCAAGGTGGTGGCTCCTGTGAGGGTCTGTGCTGGGAAGGGATGTGCTTAAGGGAGATGAAGCAGCTGAACTGGAAGATCCAGGAACTGGGCACCCAGAAGCCTGAAAGCAGGAAAGAAAGCCTTGGCTTCCTTGCTCCTAAGGAGGTCCTAGGGCTTGTTCAGAGCTGAGCCATGAAGAATACTGGCCTGGTAAATATACAGTGGCACTTTACCACAGGCAGGAGATTACTTGTTGAGTAGATTATCTCTCTTGAGATAAGGCAAAATCCTTCAGACACAGTGGAGTATCTTGCCAGGCCTATTAGCACATGACAAGATGCAGCTTGGGTCCAGTGAACCTCTATCAATCACAAGATGAAGTAAAGCCCTAATTATCATTTAATTGCTGCCTTCAGCTTGAGCTGCCCTTCTTCACAGCTTTTCACATCCATTGGAGATTAGGTTGCACTAAAATGAGAACCATAAAGGGCCTGGCAAAGGTGTGAAATTCCCCGGGTAACTGAATTAATGGCAGCAGGTTCTGCTGCTGGGGGGGTTCTGGTCTCTCTGCAGACAGAATGAGTGAGGGCAAGAGCTTTAATGGGGAATTGGAGGCGATAGCTCGCAGCCATTTGTTCACAAGAAAGAATGACATAGAATATGCTGGTTCGGCCAGGCTCAAGGCGAACAAAGGAAATACCACTCACAAACATTTGTTTTTATGCTAATTTTGTGGAATTATGTTGTGAACTATTTTGTTAAATAAGAAAAAGTAGTAATATGTCCATGTAGACCTTTGCAGGGGAGTACAAGCAGCGGAACATGAGCATGGGTAACTGGTTTTTTCCGGCCATTTTGAAGTGGGTTGACATACAGCTTTGGGATATTTGGGCTCTGGTTTAGTTTTTAAGTCAGGCTCACTGTTGATCTGTTTCCTTATGTTCTGCATGGCAGGTGTGTTTTCTAAGTAAATTGCAGCATCAGAACAGTTTCTCATGATGAAACTCTGACATCATTAGGACACGTCTGTACTATGTAACTTTGCAACATCAAATACAATTTCAAAGATAATTACAGGCCATTAGTGCCTGACACAGAGTTTAATAACAGCGTAAATATTGTGGTGATCTTCGGAAATGCATAAATAAATAGATAAATACACAAAGTAGAGTTGTCTGGCTTTAAAAATGAGTTCTTAAAACCGGTATTGCCTGAGAAACAGGGATAGTTGGAACTGGTCACTTAAACTCATTAGATGAAAGACAGAGCACTATAAATCCATCGTTTTACTAGTCTGCCTGGCAAGCAAATATTCCTCTTCCCAAACAGTACCTGTTTGCAGTGCCCTGGAACAAGGTGAGCTGGACATACTTAACACCTGGGAGCACGGGTCCTCCAGTATAAAACAATAAGGTCTTGCTCCGTTTGGTAACGTACTAATCAAGCTGTAGCATTGTCTTAGTAATGTTAAACATAAGTGGGGCACTGGATGGCTCTCGTTCATTCCATTCAGCTTTCCCTTTGCAATCAGTAGGGGTTTTTAAGTGTCTCCTCGTGTTGTTTGACTGCACAAAGCTGGTTTGTGGCTTGGCAGAACATCGTTGAAAAGGGCAGTGATCTGAACATCATGTGCACTGAAGAGATTCTCAAATTATGATCAAAACAAGAAATAAGAGTTATATTATATTACTCTGGCAGGTAAAAATACCAGAAGACTTCTGTCTATTTCACTTGTAATAGATCACATAAAATTCTGCTTGTTCTGGGGAAAGCAAAGGTCAATCAGCAGCTCTGAGGCTGGTGTGCTCGGGCTGCCCAGGTCAAGGAGGGTGTTCATGTCCTCTGAGCTCCTACATGCTCACAGTGTCACCACACAAACACAGGGATTCAGACCACCTCACTATGCTTTAAGGCTTTTAAGTCCATCTCTGTCTTGGTGTAGATTCATTATGCTGTAATGAATCAGAAGCTCTTTGCCTCAGCTTTCTCTTTGAGCATCCTGCGATCCCTGCAAGCAGTGAGACCTGATGGCTTGGTACCACAAAGTGCTCACTGCAGGTACAGCATAAACCGTCGTGTGTGGAGCTGCAGTTTGGATTTGGCCATTTTTACAATCATCTTGCTTGAGACCTGGGGGAGTGTAACTGCTGCATTCAAAATCCTGCTCTGGGAAATCATTTTATCCACACAGCAAAGGGTGCTAACTAAATAAGGCCAAGCCATCCCTGGGATGTGCAGCAGATGCTGTGAATCCAGGTGAAGGACCTAAAGCTTCTCCTACTCCCTGCCCCGTGGAAGGAGCTGGCCCAGGCATGTACTGAGCCAGGCAGAGGCTGGACTAGCCCAGACAGGGCGGGCTGCTGTGCTCACGGCTTGGTCTGTGGGGAAGCACCTTGCCCCCAGACCAGGCAACTTGTCTCACCCGTGGCTGCTGGTGCACCAGCTCCCATTAAAGCATCACGCTCAGCTGAGCACGCAGGGCATATCCTGCTGCCACTGTACTTTCCAGACATTGCTTTCCACCCTGGCTTTGTTAGCTTTCCCCCAGCAGACTTCAAGGCCAAAGGTGCCCTTGCCTGCATGTCACTGAGCTGGCCACGGTGGATTCCTGTCAGAAGGGCTTGGAGCCCTTGTGATCATATTCAGCTGGAGCTTGCTGTGGATAAGGATAAATCCAGAAATTGTAAATAAGGGGTTAGGATTTTGTCCTTTTTAGACTAAGGTTTATCACTAGATTTAGGACTTGTGGAAGTTAAGGGTAGAAAGACTGGATCAATGTTTAGGAAAATTGTAGGCCGATTTAGGGCTTCAGTTAAAACAGAGATTTGTTTTAGCTTTAGCTACAGCATCTCAAGAACTTGTATAATATATTGGGGTTTTTAATGAACATAAATTATATGTTACAGGTTTGGATTACTAATTCAGAAGATATTAGTCTTTTAAATGCTCATTTTATTTTAATAACTGACACTTCTTAAAATATCTTAACAGAGAATTTAAAAATAGACATCAAAGGAAAGTAAGAGAAGCTGTGAAATGTCCTTCTGTATTTCAGGGCTCAATGCAGTGGCCATGGATCCTCCTGCAGGCCCATCACTGGCAGAAGCAGGGCTGGGCAGGTGTTTAATTGTAGCACAGGTATTAACATTGCACAGGTACCTTTGAACCTTTTTAGGTGTTAAACAGTGGGTTTAGGTCAAGTGTGAAAGCCAAAGAGTAACAAACATGACTCGTTGATTGACTGAATTGCAGGGTAGATTTTATACTCCTATATTCACTTCTCTGTCTCTGGTGGGGAAAATTGAGCTTATGAGATCAAAATGCCATTAGAAGTGGAGCTCTGTTTGCTTTGCAGCTATTATGTAAAACTAAAAAACATTTTTTAATCTATCCATTCCTTGTGCTATTTTTTTCTACTCCAGCTCCTTTATTTTTTTTTTTAATAATTATTTCTTTCTCAAGAATTCTGATGGAAGCTTTTCTTAACTCACAAAATTCTTTCAAAGAATCAAAAGTAACTTCTTTCACTTGGAGCCTGATTTGCTTACAACAACAACAATTTTTCATGCTTTTCCTGAATAATAAAATAAATAGACCATAATGGGGAATAAGGAGTTTACATTCCCAATGGAAAGAATACATCTGTGGAGATGAGTTTCATTAAGCTGTTAACCGAAACAGTGACTTTTAAAATTGATTCCATCTTTAGCCAGTGTAGTCAGTGCTCTCCAGAAGACTGTATTTATGAAGTATTCTTTATTTAAGATAAGCAAAAAACATAAAAGGAGGCCTCCTCACCCTCTTTTGCTGCTCTGGGTCAACACCTCAACCTCTTGATTAGATTTGGAACCTACTAATTAGATATAATTCATTACCTGCAAGAATGAGATCAGAAATCAAGAGCTGCTTTTCCGAATAAGGCGATCCTTCCCCTCATCCATCATGGCTGTTAGTAACCAATTTAAAGTCAGACAAATGCATAACCAGCATTATTACCTTGTCATAAATAGTTAGGGAGAAAGACCTGGAATAACCTGGCATTATAAATGGTTTTTATCACATTATTTTGCAGTTATTTGTCAGCTACTTTGCTTAAGATAAATGTAGGACAATAATCAGATTCTAAAACAGAGCAGTGAACAAGGTTTTGTTAATTGTGAAACATCTTCTGCTGGAAGAACTCTGTCATGGGGCTCAGTTTATAAATTTCCTTATGGAGAAATCGCACTGAGCACATCTCCATGTTTGGGCTTGAAAGTCTAATAGGCCAAAAAATAGGAAAGGGGGTCTAGTCCCCTCCTTCAAACATGGTGAGATCTCACAGCAGTCAGTGTCATGGCTTGTGTCCCTGTAGGACTGCTGAGCCAAGTGACCAGGGAGGGATTGTTCAGCTCTCGTTTTTCCTTATGTGTACACATCCTGATGCAGTGTGCTCCATCATTCATGGAAAGGAGCCATGCACCTAAACAGAAGGGATGCTTCTGCCATGGGAGGCTTCTCAGAAGGGCAAACAAGTTTCTTGGGTTGGGTTTTCGGTGATCACAAATGTTTGATTAGAAAGAAGTACATGATTAAATGCTAATTGCAATGCGATTACATTGAGATGCGAGTGGGCAGTGCCCCAGCACTGACCACACGATATTTCTGGACGACCACATTCCCAGCCTCCCTGGGGTGGAGGATATGGAGGATGTGAGCTCCTGGAGCACATACAGAGCTGCAGTGCCACCCTCTCACAAGTACCTGTGATATTCCCCTGTGACTGAAGGAAACCGGGATCCATACCCATGTTTAAAAGAGGCAGCCTGAAGCAAATACAAGGGCAAGGCTTTAGTAATATAAATCCCAAACATTTCCCTCAGCTCTATTTATATTTAGACAAGTAGTGACGTCAAATTTAAGCCCCTACTATAGAGAATAGCATCAGGCCATGACTGACGCCAGGATTTTAAGGGTTGTGGGAAACTCTCTTAAAATTTGTAGACTTCAAACATGGAGGAAGGTTTCAAGCTTGCCAAGGGAGGCTTGAACACCCAGATCAATGGGCACCTTTCTGTGGGACAGGTCATAGAGCTTGAGAGTGGGGAGCTTGGACTGAGGCATGGTGTTCCCATACGTGAGGAGGAAGCGGTCTTCACAGAGTCTTCACATCAGGTCTTCTGATGATAAAAATATTGAATGTGATTTATATTCAGTTAAAGCATTTAGGGGAACAGAAAAGCAACAGAAATTACTACAGTGTGGTTGTGATGACAGAGTACACGTCCTCTGGTGTCAGAGGATGTGGAGCTACTCAGCAGCGGTGCGGTACTAAAATGCAGACAGAAGTCACAAAGTCAGCAGATCTGATTAACTGTAAATCCAGGTTTTTATTACACTCCACCCCATAGCTGGAGAAGGACAATAACTTGATTTTGATCTCAGCTGCCGCACAAGTAAGATCTGAGAGGAAGATATTTACTAAATTATTTACCTTATATAGCGCTGTCACCGAAAAACAATCGTGTTTGAAGTGCCGTGTCAGTGCATCTGGCCTCAGAAAGAAATACTGGAAGAATATTTACTGTCTGGGGTTTCTGTTTGTTCTCCTGAAACCAAACATATTTGAAAGTGTTTATATAATTGCAACTTAGGGCCAAGTGTAAGAGGAATAGGGACACTTGCAAGTGACAGGCCTTTAGAACTTGAATTGTCCTTCCATCCTCTCAAAGCTTAAGCCATAGGCAAGGTAGAGAGCAGTTATTTTCGTTTTTATTGAAATATCCATGGAAGTTTTGGGCCTTGTATCAGCACACTGTTACGTTTCCTGACTCAGCTGTGGAGGTGGCTGCCAGCATGTCAGCGTCCAGGCTCCATCCTGCTGTAACCTCTGCAAACAGAACCAAAGCCACAGCGGTTCCCCTCAAAGCCTGTTCTGGGCAGCATTGTGGTCCTGCTTGGCATGCAGTTATGTTTCTAAACAAATACATTCTGAAAGGCAAAGAAATGGTTCCACCAGATTCTGTATTCTAGGATCACGTTAAAGGGCTGATCAATCACAGCCTTTAGACAAATTTTCCTTTTTTTCCCTGGTTCTTGCAGTTTAGGTGGCTGTAACAGGAGAAGCAGTGACAAACTGTTGGCATTAATGTACTGAGCATAATGAACACCAGCCATACAGCACATGGTGCTTGTCTGCTTATTGGTGAATTTAACTCACTTTAATTGCAGTGTTACTTAACATGATGGAGAAGTAGCCCTCAGAGGGATCATTTGAGGGACAAATAATGTATTTGTGTAAAACAAAAAAAAAAAAAAATAAACCGAACAACTAGCAGATAGTACTACTAGCACTAGTAAATTATAGTTTAATAATTATTATCTAGATAGTACTTGGCTTAAGGTTAAAAAAAGAGGCACTTCTGGAAAATAGGATAAAAGCTTGCCTGGAGCGTGGCCATGGGGACTGTCTTTTGCAAGCTGCGCTGGTGGCGGAACATTCAGAGAAGCACCTGGGAATAAATTGAGTCTGCTGGGAGGGGAAAGTATCTACCCCTGGGGCATGTCAATGGAAATAGAAGGTGACAATGAGCCCAAGGCCTGCTTGGCCATATCACATGGGTCTCCTGATTCTATTGAACGTATTGCACAGCAGCCTGACCCTCTGAGCATATCTGACACCTGGGAGGTTTTCTGTGCAAGTGGGAGGTGTAGGACCTTTACCCCCTGGAACAGAGCTGGTGCCGTAGGCAGTGAGACGCTGGTGGTGTTAGAACCTCCTTATGTCTGTCATTTGTACCCTGAACATTAAATATCTTTCTCATTATTCATCCCACCACACTAGAAACAGCTGGTCTTCAAGGGAAATTACCTAATGAATCAACAATAAGGCTATTGTGTAGGCGTGACATTTCTGATAATAAATTACTGCTTTCAAGAGGTTGACCACACTTGTCAGGGTTTTGTGAGTTACAAATTCAGCTGCCTTGTCTTATGCTGTTTTACATAACTGACAGTGTAAAACCTTGGCATTTGACTCTGAGTTATTCCCTCAACTTCTAGATCTCTATCACAAAATATCTTTCTTCCTTCATTCTGAATAATCTTTGAGTATTTCCAACTCATACATTGAAATTATTTTAATTTGGTTTGACTATATTTATTGTGTCATATATATCTTGAAATGAAATATTAATTTAAATATTTTAACTAGAAATGTAAACAGCACATAAATGTAAGGATTGCAATTTTTACTTCATTTAGATAAATTATGTGTATGTAGATTTCTTGAATGCTTACTGTTGAAGGAATACCTTCTCCTAAATCCATGGTATGGAGGAAGATCTAAATACTTCCTTACTGGCTTTCAAAAAATACCTGGATGTAACTAATTAGTTTAAAAGTGCTTGGCCCACATGAAGTATGCTTCAAGGATGAATATTTTAAAGCATGCTTCTTTTTTCACATGCAAGTGTTATTTGCCTTTTACTTTGTGCATCCAGGGATGTGGCTAGTTAGTGATGAAAACCAGAAATCTTTGCTCCCTCTTAGCCTCTTAGCAAACAGCACTGAAATTCAGGCAGTATCTGCACCAAATTGTGTGTTTATCTCTGTGGAATTCTGTGGAACCAGTTCTTTAGCTTTTAATACTGTAAGTCTTTTCATAAGTAGCCAGCAAGGAGAGAAGGACAGGAGTTCCATTTTCTGCCAGATTTCTCGAGGCAAAATGCATTCTTGGAAACATGAATGAAGCCGGCAAAGGTGGGGCAGGCTGGAGAGGAAGTTGGTATTCTTATGTAAGGAGTTGTGGAAGTTAAAAATGAGAGCTAAGACACTGAATACATGTTCTAGCAAGTATACTGGGTTTCAAGCACTCCCAGAGACTACTGTTACACTCATTTCTTTTCACAGGTAGTCGATATCTTATTGTCTGGACAGTGCTGCTGCTTTGCCTCTCACAGAATGTATTCCTATTTAATACAGCAGGGCCTTTTAAGGTTTGTATGAAGCTCACTTAGACACCACTGGATTATTGTTTTTAAATAACAATTCATATTTTCAACAGGAAGAGACTAACCAAAACCTGAGGCATCCAAGAAATATCTTCTGACACTCCTGTCTGAGAGCAAAGAAAGCAGCATTGCCCAGTGTGTGAGCAGGACTTTTTGATCTGGCTCTGTGGCTGACGTGGTGCCAGGATCCTTCTGCCTGAGGTGTTCTAGGAAAGCCAGGTGTAAACAGAGCAAAACAAAGAATTATTGCCTTCTGCCTGCCCTTCAGACCCCTAAGGCTAGAAAGTCCCTGGGGAAACTGTCCTTTGGGAGGATTGCACGGCATCTTGAACACCTTCAGAGGTGCCTGGAGACAGGATCCTCTGCCATGATCCCTGCCGACCCTAGCCTGGGGGGTGGGTCTGAGTCCTGACTTTTCAAGTCTCCCATGGTTTTCTTTGCCTTCATATGTTGCACCGTGTGTGAGGTGCCATGCGCAGTCGTCCCTCTCCAGCCGAGGGGTCAGTCACGGGTGGCAGTGCCAGCAGCCATGGAGGAAGCCTTTGCCTTCACTGCCTTCTTGTTTTGCAGCAGGCACGAAGAGACCTCCCGTGACTGTAGGACCTCAGCTGGGTGCCCTCTGGCGATGGAGGCCCTGTGGCCCCCAGCTGGTGGCTCTGGCCACGGCTTCAGGGCTGTGGCGGTGTGGATCTGTGCCCTCACAGCCCTGTCTTTGCTCCCACCACGCTGCCAGATGAGCCGTGGCTGAACTGCAGAGGGAGTGGGGATGTACTGTGACCTTTCAGCATGGTATCTTGACATCAGTTATTTAATTGGGTGTTTTAACTGTGCTGATGGTGATGAGTTAGTGGTGGACTAACTGGTTAATTGTGGGTGTGTTCTGTTTATAAAACAATACCTGTCATTAGGGTCAGGTACGCTGGGCAGCCAAAGGCAGACACACGTGGGCAAGAGCAGCTCCAGAGCCTGCAGTCCTGCAGCCCCTTGGAGAGGGCCTTTTCCACTGTCTCCTGCCTTCACTGTGCCACCTGTTGCTCCTATTCCCTGCTACTCCAAGGAGGACTTATCTCCTGTCCTTCTGGGAACATTTTAATTGCTCATGGCCCCTGTGGCCCGGTATGTGAGGACACCCCTGTGGAGTCACCTGTCCACATGGCCAGCCATGGAGCACAGCACCGTTTGGAGGGCCCGAGGAGGTGGGCTTGTCACAGCTTGAGTGTGGTCATCAAGGGTGTTGAGAACAATGGCAGCATCCTCTCCAGCCTGCTTTGGTTTGGTTGAAGGTCACTGCTATCTGGTCAGGGCCTTGTGTATCACATGAATGCCATTCAATTATGATGCAGAGATGGGATAAATTTTTAAAAAGTAGTGGAAAAAGAATTTTAAAACATACAGCCAAAGTTTTTGGGTGGGACCATACTGGTCCAGAAAATTTAGCTAAATCTTAGTAATAATCAAGGTCCTCTGAAATCTATATATTTTTTCTCTAAATAATGTAGTTTCGGGGGATCCTCTGCTGAAAGCAAGTGCCTGCTGTGCTCTTTCCTTTCGTAGATAATGGAAATTCAGCTGAACCAAAGGTGTTATAATGGTGTCATATTGTCATTTCATTTTCCTCAGCAGCCTTGTGATAAAGACATGTTGTATTCAGCAGCATACAGACATAAGAACAGTTCTGTCTCCAAAATCTGGCTTTGCAGTGTAAGGACTGTTGAGTTTCCATGGCAATAGCCACAAATTCCTCCCCAGCTCTTCAAAGTGAAAGACATATTTGTTTTGCTGGCGCAACTTTGTAACACAAAAGCTCTCTCTCCTTTTTCACGTAACACCTGCTAATCTGAGCCTGGGCCCTTTGAAGCCTCCTGCTGATCAGAAATTCAAATACATTTTTGCATGCTAATCTTGGTGGTAATCTAGAGCTTGTGTCTTTCACATTGTATCTGTGAACACAGTTTTCTTTATAAATCACCAAAAGTGTTGGCCCTGATTGCTCTCCATGGGAGGATGAGTTGATAGGGCTGTCAGCAGCTTGGATGTCCATTCTCTCAAGATGCAGCCTGGACAGAGCTATCAGATCAGGGCTTTTTAACCATCCATTTGCCCTTTATGAAGAGAAGGGGGTGGGGAAGAGGGGGGGAAGGGCTTTCACAGATCTGGTTCATGGTGCGCTGTGTGTAGCTGCCTGTCTGTGCAGGGCATCCAGGCCATGATGGACAGAGCGTGGCACTGGCATTGGGCTGTTCCCATGCCTGTGGCTGGCATCAGGCTGCTCCTGTGCCTGTCACTTAACAAAGGAGTGAGTGTGGCTCACAAGCCAACAAACAAATGCTAGCTGCAGTGCTTTTCTTGTCATCTGGTGGATAGACACATGCGATGCTGAATCCACAGCCTGCATGGAATTCCCTCTGCAGTGGAGCTGCTGCATCCTCATTGCTGAAGTGCTGTGGGTGCTGTGCTGAACCAGGGGTTGGTGTCATTCTGGGGCCCCTTGTCCCTCAGCTGACCACAATGTCCTTCCTCCACACCACACAGCCCTGGTCCTCAGCGCCGGCATGTGCACAAAGAACCTGACTGTACAGGGAAGGGAGTCCCAAAGCTGCCAGGTATCCTGGTGCTGCCAGTGCTGTGGGATGGTTTGGCTGTCCGAGGGACTGTGAAGGTCTGATGCCCCTTAGCCTGTGGCTGGAGATAGAGCTCTGGTGCTCCATGGACGCTTAGTGGTATCTCAGTGTTTTTATCGCTAATAAAGGGTTCAAATGGTTTGCCCTTGAGGTACTGCTGTGTGTCCATGATCTGTGTCTTGCAAAGCACATCAAACCCCCAGATCCTCCAGGTATTCCATCCCCAAACCTTTTCTCAGGTCCCTTTTCAGCCTGTGCTGGCAGTCCAGTGCCTACTGCACACACGCTCACAAGCTGTGCTGTTCCCGCCACACTCTGTGCTTCGGATGTTTAAAACAAAAGGGCTTGAGTTTCACTGCAGCTCACACCTAGGCAAACCTCTGTGGCATGGCTGTTTTAAGTGAGCTGTTCCTTGCAGGGCCTTTTCTTGTTTAAAATGATCATTTTTTTCCTGCTACTCAAAAAACCAAAGATACCTTCCTGGTTAATTTCGCAGTAATTCAGTGAGTAGATGTGATTTTTGTCTCAGAGGAGATGAACAGTTTTCCCACTTTAACAAAATGGGATCCCTGTTCAGCACTTGCAGAGCTCAGCCCTGCCATCTCTTTCCTGCAGCCTGATCCCTTCAGCTGCAGAGCTGGATCAGGCCCCCCAAGCACTGGTTGGGAGCTGAGTGAGGCAACTCTTCCTCCATACTCTGAATTTTATGAAATCTGAACTTTCGGAAAAATCCTTGCTTATGAAAGCTCACAGTGCATTTCAGGGAGGAATGCAGACTTGCTGTTTTGTACAGAATCACCAGCAAGTTATTTGAAAGAGGTTTTTGTGTTCATTGTCTGCTGATCTCCCTGCTATTCAGACTCTATTCTATTCAAATTTTCTTCCTTTCTTTAGGGGGAAGAGTCTGAGTGGTTTCTGCAAGCAGATAGTATACCCATGTAATATAAACATGGCAATGATTTCTTGAGGCCCTGTGATCCATCAGGCATGTTGAGAACAGTTGGCAAGGGTCTGGGAAGTTCCCACTGCCACACAGCAGCTACAGATAAGATACCTTTCTGCCTTGGTCAGCTGCAGGATCCACACCCCCAGCACTGGAAGGGTTCATCGCATCCACTTTCCTTGAAGGAAAGACCTCTGCCTTTGAAGTCACATGCCCACAGCTTGCAGAGCTGACTGATAAAGCAACATCAGTAATTTACCAAAGTGGGGGACAGAGGGGAAAAGAAAGCTGCAGCATAAATCTCAGTCTAGCTTTATTCTTTTACCTTAGGTTAAATATCTTTAAAGGAAAAATGCTGACAACATGCTTGCTCACAAAAAGCCTTTTGAGCCAGTGCCAAGAATTTGCTCAAAACTGGTAAAAAGTCACAGCTGGGACCTAAGAGCAGCACTACTTCCTTGCTTGATCTTAATTTTTCAGGGGCTGAGATGTTCAGTATGCCTGCTGCCTCTTGCTCTAGGCTGGGTAAGAACCTGCTTTTGTCTTTTGGAGCAGGTGGTCACCAGTGTCTGATGTGGTGGGAATCTATTGTGGTTCTACGTTTGCTCTCTCTATATCACTTACTCTTCACTTTAGAAAGTTAAAACGGTATTATTTGGACCGAAATAGTGCAGCCAGGCAACAAGGGGCTGCAGGAAGCGCTTTTCCCTCTGCAGAGGGCAGCTTTGTGAATGGTAACATCTGCAGCCCAAGATGCCTGCAGAGCCCCCAGCCCCTGGCCAGCAGCACCAGATCCATGCCATAGTAACCAGTGCAACCCGAGCAACGGCCACCTCACCTGAAACATCCTCTGCCTGGAATCGTCTGGTTTCCATGCACTCTCAGCTAACTGTGGGATGTTGCTGCAGTAATACTGTTAGGCTGGTTTAGTGTCCAAGATGAGTTCCTGGTAACTAGCTCTGGCTCATCATGAACTCTTCAAGCCTAATAAATCAGAGGGGATAATTTTTTGATGAGTATTGTGCCTGTCTAAGGGGAGCTGACCCCACACATTTTACTTCTCTCAGCAATCTTAATGGTTCCTCTAATCACTGGGCAGTGACTGCTTGTGTCTGCAAACAGCTATTCATGATTTGGGTAGAGGTCCTCCTACAAGGGCATGGAGACCAGGAATTCTGTATCATTGTGGTTCCCACCTGAGCACTGCATAGAAGAGTGCTACTGGAAGAGTAGATGGAGGAGCCACTTCTGCATCCTCTAGAGCTCCAGAAGCGCCCTGGTCAGTACTGCTGTGTTTGCACACGGGTCTGAAGCACCTGTGTTAATTGTACGAAGTATGAACAGCAACTTATAGACCTTTACAAATCTTCCCCAAGAATGACTACCGTCCCCTTGAAATGCAGAAAGCAAAGGGCCTGGAATTACTGAGGAGTTTAGGATGTGAATCCCAGGGAATCTCCTGCCATAATCTCTTTCCCCCCTGAACCAGGGGAGGTAGTGAATGCATTGTGTTTCCAGAGGTGTCATGTCCTGCTCCAGACCATGTTCCTTCCTTTCTTTCTCCCTTCTTGATGGCTCTTCTAGCTACCTTACTTACATCTAGCAGATGGAATGTCTTCTTTGCTACTGAAGCTGATGGGTCAAGTCCTATGTCTGAATCTGGATGCTTAAATTTAAAAAATAAATATGTAAAAAAATTCCTATTCCTAACCTTTTTATCACAAAATTTGATCTGTATGGAATTACAGAACCCTTTAACTGCAGTAGTGACAGCATGTTGTGGTCATGCCTTTTTTGCTTGCTGTGCTGCATCATGCACTAGTGCTGTAGCTCCCCAAGAGAATGTAGGAAAAGTGCTTCTTAAACCGTGTGATCTTCTCACACCTTGTGATCTTCTCACTTGTTACGTATAGCTGATTAAGGCTCAATCATGTGATACAGTGATAGTTCCCCCCATGGTTTATTGATCCCAGTGGGAACGAAGGGCATGCAGCACCTCACATAAGCAGACCCTTCACGTCTATGTCTCGCTGCTCATTACAGAATATGAGCAGTAAGGCTGAGCACTCCTCGATTTTCTTATTCAGACTCATTTCAAACTCCAGCTCAGACTGGAGATTTGCTGAGTAAATAGTCTCAACAATAATCTCAGCCTGATTCCAACTAATTAAATCCTGTACAAACATCCCTCTCCGGGCCAATATAGCAAAAGACAATGAAAACACAGAAAACCAGACATAGCTTTCCTCCAGATTTTGCTCGGCCCTTTAATCCTGTATCTTTTGAAAGATAGTAATGTCCATAAGATGAGGGGTCAGCCTTCCTGCCCTTAGCATCAAGCAGTGGAATTTTTCAATAATGAACAGCTGGGTCACCAGCGACACAAAAGCTGCTGTAATATCCTGTAGGCTTACGGGGCACAACAGAAATCCCAAAGCAAATCATGATGTACACAGAAAGGGACCGTCCTTTTCTATTAAGGAGACCACTTCAAACCAGTCTCAACACCACCTTTTCTCCAGCTTTTCGAAGGAGAGATTATCCCCTGCGTATATTTAATCACACATTGTGGGGTGGCTTTGATTGCCTTTTTAGAGTCAGAGAAGTTAAAGAACATAGTTTGAAGGCTCTTATTATCAGTGCTCCATCCGCGTGCTCTCAGCCAAGATGTGTTTACAAACAAGGGTTGGGATGGGGGTGGGGGAAGCAGGAATGCTGCCCTGGGCCCACGGCCGGGCTAGGCACTGCTTTCACAGAGTTGGTTGTATAACCCTGACTCCGAGTAAGTGTGGTGAGTGCCATTGAGAGGGGGAGGTAGCGGGGTTGCATTTGTGGTTTAATTTTTATGAAACCCTGTGGAATTCATGTCTTTTTCCAGGGAAAGAAGTAGTTATCTTGTAGGGTTTTTCCTACGTAGTAAAGCAAAGAGTAAACCAGGGTAACATGAACAAAAACTAAATGCTATAAAGACTTTTTAAATGTATCACAAAAGTCAGTCTGAGATGTGTGCAAGATATGCTGGAGATTCCTGATTAAAAGCAGTTTGTGTCAAGGAAGTTACCACTTGCAGCATGTAGAACATCTGACAGTGATTAACTGGAGCTAGCTATTAGATTTTCCTAAAGAAACAATACTTAAACATATCTCCACAAGTATGAAACACTTTATGTACTGTATCTGGTACACCTCATTTAAATTGACTTAGATGGAACAGACACACTAAGTCTAACTAGTAGGTTATTAAGAATATAAACCTGGTGCCCAAGAATTTACAATCAGTTATATGGGAGGTATCCTGACTTTCCTCCTTTTCCCAGGGCTTTCATTTACTAAGCATATGCTGTAAAGATGTCACATTTACAGCAAGGGACATGTTTAGGATGTTTCTTACAAACAGTTTTAAGTTACATACCTGTAGCAAATGCATATTGCTATGCTGCAGTGTGCTATTAGAAAGTCTGCTCTAAGCTCAGGAAAACGTAGGTGAAAGGAAAAATATGTGTTATTACAAATGCGTTTGTAACCTAGTTTTTCAGTTTACTTCTTAGTACTTGTAAATTTTTGATAGAAAAGTGACATAAAATTGTTTTCTACAGAAAAATGAACTTTTCAGCTCTGTTAAACCACTTAGAGGTTGGAGAAATATGGTTTAAATTAAGCATATCATACTTCTAATTCTGGGGGGTAACAAAAAGAAGAGCTTGGAGACTTATCTAGCCTCTAGTGTTTGGTAGTTGCAAACAAACTGTGCGTTACGTGTAACGATCATTTTGAGAGTTCCTTAAGAAATACCTTTTTGTTTCCTTCCCTTTTTGGATCCAGAGGCTGATGGTTGCTGCGGGGCAGCGCTTGCCCTTAGATGCTGCTCTAATTCATGTTCGTACATCACAGGGGAGGAACAGGAGAGTCAGAAGACTTGGAATTCAGCATTTCAATAGGCCTTTAATTATGGACTTTTCCTACTATTTTTGAGATGAGTGAGAATTACTGAAGTAACCACTACAGTGCTATGAGCCTAGTTAAAAACACTACTTCAGAGCCTGTGGTTCATACAAATAGTGTTTCTGCCTTTCTGCTGTTTGTCACTTACATTGGAAGGTTTTTAAAAGCAATTGCACTTCCATTAGCAGCCAGAGGAGCTCTGCTCTCCAGGCTGGCTCCTCAAGTGCCAACCTACCTCACTGTCTATTCATACCGGGTCAAGTCAGGAATTGCACTGAGCTTCTCCAGAGCAGAAGAATGCTGAGGGTCAGTGTTTAGTAGGTGGGAAATCATGGAAACAGTCCTGTGGGGGCAGAGAGATAATTTACGGTTAAGTCCAAACTTCTGTAATTTGCATAATATCAAGCCTAATAAAATATTCAGGGTAGCTTCTCTCACTTTCAGACAATTTCAGATAGATAAAAATTAAATTGGAAAATATGGCTTTAAAAATAAGAGAAAAAAATTGAAGACAATGTCTTCAGATATTTTCCTGCTTTTAATTAAATAGTATTTTTCAGAGTTACAGAATTGTTTGTAGAGTTACTGCCAGATAGAAGTCTGCCTTATGCAAAAAACTGTGCAGAGTTTGATCTTTTTACAAAAGGAAGCAAAAAATCTGCCGGAATTCCAAGGGCTGATGTGTGTCAGGTGGAGGCAGGACATGGAGGATGTAACGTGTGTACTTCATGGAGTGGCAGAAATGGTCACGCTACGAGAAATGACAGCTTAAGAGATAGTTGGTTGTCTCAAATTTTGATTCAGTTGAAGAGATCAGAGCCAGAGTTCACCGTTATCCAAGGGATCGTTACTGGAATTCCATGACAGTTGTGGCCAATGCATTCTGCGAGGTGTCAGAGACTGGAATGTGTGGAGAGCAGAAGAAACCACCAAAGCTAATGACACCTCTGAGCTTGGTGCTCAGCCCCGGGTATTTCTGTCCTGTTTGTGCCCTTTGGCAACTGATGGCCAAAGTCAGCTCACACCAGGCAAGGCAAGCCCAGGGGCTGTAGGCGGCTCTGAGTACCTGGCATGGTGCACAGCCACAGGGCAGCTCCTCCTGCACTTACCCACAAAGAGACATGAACTTTTCTTGACCAGTCTGGAAGTTTTTTACTGGTGACTATTACACACAGTCTTGATATTGCAACATCTGTCTAGAGTCTTGTGTTTGGAAAATGCTGATTTCTGCCTTAGTATTAATTGCCAAACCTGCACAGTCTTTCTCCCAGTTCTGACAGAGTTTGGAAATCAAAATTAATGTATGTTTTCCAAATGAGATTGCAACTCCAGTGGTTCAACCCACCTGTCATCTCACTTAGATGTGTGTCTTAAAGAGAATGGAAAGGGAACTGACCGTGTTTGTTCTTAGCATTTTTGTACCAAGTTATTTTGTTTGTATTGATATACTGATGTGAAAGCATCAAATTTCAGTAAAGCTCATAAATTTAGTCAGTGGTAAAATTTAATCACATTAGAATTAGCAAACACAGGTTTTCATAGCATACATCTGTGAGATGGTGCCTTCCTGACCAAAAGAATTTACACCTGACCTTTTCCTTTCCTGGCTGATGTCAAGTTACATTTATTTTTTGGTGAGAAAACATGAACTGGAGCTGCTGATGGTGCAGGATTGCTCTCATCTGCTTACCTGTATGAAATAGCACCAATGTCTGCAGCAGGCACATACCTGGAAACTGCTCTCAAAGTCCCCCCAGGCCCCTGGAAGTGTGGTTCTCCTCATGCACAAGGGTGGGTGAAAGCAGTTTTGTCACTGGAGCTTTTAACACGTAATGGTTGGATATCCTTTATGTAAAAGAAATCATATCACACGGTGCCAGTATAAAACAGACTCCTGACAAGGAGACATTAAACCAAAGCTCACATTTGGGGTGCAGAGGGAGACTGAGGCAATCAGCTGACAATGGCTGAGGCCAGCTGCAATCAGATGACAGATACTTTTGTTAGGAAATAATACCTCCTCTGATTTCCTGAGAGGTTGAATATAAAGCATAAAACAAGGGACAGTGATGAAATCCAGAAGAATTACCTCTGTGTATTCTGGAAGAGAGTAAACAAGTACCCCTGTGCCGTCCAGGTACACCAGGCACTGTTTGGACAGCTGCACTGCCCATTGAAAGGTGTTGCTTGCCAGTACAAATGCCAGGTTCATATAAGGTTCATATAAAATTGTACAGCTCCATAGACTTGGCCATGATAATAAACTCGACACAGCAGAAAGGTTGGATTTTCCAATGCATACCAACTACAGATGTAGAACGTGCTCCAATGAGGATTACTTGAAAAACTGCATTTAGTGCTGCAATAATACTAAAAGGTCACTTTGGATCACATTTGCAAAAGGTCAGAGCTGGTGGAGATAACAGCCCGCGCACACAGAGCAGAAGGTGGTCGATTCATTGTAGCTCCATCTGCAGTCACAGCTGTAAACCAGTCAGGATTAGACATGGAAAAAAGTTTCTCCCATTTTGACTGATTCTGTGGTAGAGAAGGAGTTGCTCATGTAGTACAGAATATCTCCGGTCTTGGTAAAAGTCCTCAAAAAAGGCAGAATTATTTTTAAACGCACCATTCTGTATTCTCAAGATGCATTGGGATGAACATACATTTCCAATGTAGTTTTGGTAGCAGAGGTTCATAGAATAGGTTGTTTCATGTGACAGAGCATGAGGTATGTAATGCACAATGTATAAGCATACTTTTCAGCTTGAAATCTGTCCTATGAATCTTGTAGGCATAGGGAATTGTTGTCCTCAGTTTGCTGGGAAGTTTTCAGTGAGAAATGGTGGGAGTTCAGTTGTTTGGAGCAGGGGATACTGCATTCTCCAAAGTCAGTTCTTGGGAATTTGGGAAACGCATCACTGACAAGTTGCTGCTCTTCTTCAGCCACATCGCAGCTCCACCAACAGCTGAAAAACCTCAAGACAAGGATGGAGAACTTTGTACCCAATATTGCTTCTCCAACTGTTCTCAACAAGTTGTGATAGGAATATTGCAAGCTTATTCTGAACATTGTAGCTATTTGCTTTAAACTAAATATATTCCTGGAGAGATTCCTGTAATTGAAATGGTCCCAGGAGGAATTAGCATTTCTGTACGCATCACCTGTCTGTCCATCAGGCCCAGTAGGAGCAGCGAGTGGTGGGGCTGTGGGACTGAGGATCCCACCTGAGAAATTCCAAGTCATCATCACTATCTCACAGTCCGGCCCCTCCAGTTCTGATATACTTTGTCTGTGATCTGCTCCAGCATAGCTCAGGGGAAGTGAATTCTGACTTGATGGATCTACATTGTGTTGAATGATTCTGCTGGCAATTTTTATTTGTAACAGAGCATGGTCCAGAGATGCCCAGTAAAGTAGGTAAGGCCCATCCCTGTGCTGAGGGTAAATGAAGGTCTTTTCCTATTGAATTTCTATTCATTATAAGCAATGTGCATCCTTCTTTCTCCAAATTTTCTGATAACAGTTAAGAGACACAAGAAATATCATTTATCTTTGAAAGCGCAGTGTTAGTATGTGTTAGAGGCTCCCAAATGCTTCAGTGAAAGAAGGCAGCATATATTCATGGCTGGAGTCTGCCCTTAAATCTAATCCGATTCTCTGTGGGCCCCTAAGTCCATCACGGTGACCCTTGTGCTATAAGGTGTAATATAAAGCAGCAACTGACAGTAGTTCCTGCAGCTGCCGGGACCTGGCAGGGCCTTACTGGGTACACAAGAGCATTCAGCCCCATTTGTTGGGAATCTCTGAAGGACGCAGAGTGATCAGCGTCTGTGGAAATGAATGGGCTTTTCATGCTGATAATTTCATTTCTGGATGGACACAACACTTCCAACCTTGGCAATTCATCATCCTGGCTGGATGCGAGTGGAGGGCAGCCAGCACTTTGCACTGATGCTCAGAGCAGACACTGAAGATAAAGCATGGGGCTCGGACAGCGCTTTCCAAATATTTGACAGAAAACTGCCAAGGAATCTCAGTGCTATTCCTATTTCTAGGCTGCCAGCAGTGTCTAGTAAATTTTCCCAGAGAATCACTGCTGTCCATGGCTCCAACACTGCACTTTCTTAAACCCCCTTGTTCCGCTCAGGATTTACCTTTGCCTCTGAGGCAGCTCAGTGTTGCTAAACGAAACACTGTCATTGTGTGTCTGGCATGTTTGGGGCACTGGTGCTGCTGTGCACACTCCAAACCAGCCCTAGGGCTGGAATGGGGGCTGCTCCATTGGCACCCCATTCCTTTTGTTGTACAAAACGAGGCAGAAGTTACAAGGAGGCCTTGCCAAACAGTGGGTGCTGGAGCTTACAGGGTGGAAGAAGGGCTCTTTGGGCTCAGCATGAGCTGCGGGGCAGCTGGGAGGCCCCAAGCTGCAGCCCTGCCCAGGCTTGGGAGCTCAGTGGGCACCAGCCAGCACAGGGTGGGTGGCAGCTCCAGTGTCATCCTCTGCTGGCACGCAGCTGCCTGTGGAATCTGGCCACCACTAAGGGTTTGTTCCTCACCTTCTGTGGGAATGGGGCAGGTATGGACATAGACCAGCCATCTCAACTTTACAAGGTGTCTGGATGGAATATTGATAGATTTGGGCCTCAGAGTGACTAATTAGCATGCAGAATTCCTCCAAAGGGTTAACATGGGATCTTTTTAATTGTCAAAAGAGTTGCAGGCTATTAGGGCTGGCATATTCTTCAATAATCTATTTTATTTTTACCTGCTGGGAGCTTAATTAAAAAACAAAGAGGCTCAATTTAAAGCCCATTACTATGCTAATTTTGTAAGAACTGGGCGGTGATTAAGAAGCTTTAAAAAGAGGAGTTTAGTTTGCTCTAGGGAATGGGTTGGAGGCAGGTTTTATTTCGTTTCATTAGCTAGCTACAATTATTTATAAACTAAATGGAAATGATATTAAAGGGTAATGAAAAAAACAGCATCTATGTATTATTGAACAGGAGAACTTTTTTTAATTTAGCATTGAAGTGTGCAGAGCCTTTATTACTGCAACTCACAGTTAACGCAGCTAAATGCAGTTGTTAAATATAAGAGGCTTTTAAAACATGCCCATAAATACAGAGCTGTCTGGTTTGCTTTTCCTGTAGATCACTAGAGTAAGTTTATAAAGATATCAATGTGACAATAAAGATGAACCACTGTCTCTTAAAAAGAAAAAAAAAAAAGAAAGAAAAAGAAAAAGGAGGTTTTATATAGGAAAATTTCATAATGGAATAAATTACAAATACTTACTCTTTTTGTATTATGTATGTAATGTTGTATAATCTAACAGCACTGCAAATCTTCCACTGCCTTTTGCTTTTCGTGTGAGCCCAAAATAATACCTGCAATTCCAGTCATATTGAAGTACCTGGGAGGAGCCACTGCATTGCATGGAAGTTCGGAGCTGAAGCCAGGCAGGGACCAGCAAGGGCCAGAGATGTTACAGAGGATGTGAGGGGTGAAGAGGTGGGGGTGAGCAGCAGCGGGACAGCCTGGCTCCCAATGTGGCTGTGCAAGTGGGCAGCAGAAGTGCAGGGTGGTGGGTGCAGGTATGGCCAGGGAGAGGCTGCCAGGTTGGCAGGAGCCTGGGAGAGGGCTCCGAACCCACGTGACAATTTTGAACTGAATCCTCCAAACAAAGGTATCTGTTTGTGGTGTCTGTGAGGATGTGGGCAGTGAGCTGCACCCTATTTCTGCCAGAGGAACTGGTAACACTGGTATTATCTCAGCACTGGGAGGAGGAGGAGCTGCTGAGCCCATATCTGGAGGAGCCACATCTCAGGTGGCATCAGGGCCTTATGCAGAAACATGTTCCTATAAAATATCCCAGCTCATGTGGCATGAGTGAGAGCTGGTTTGCATGTGCAGCCTAGTAGCTGAGTTCACTCAGCATTTGAATTCCCACTGAAAAGCCACTCTGATCTTAAAAAGGGCCAGGAACTCTATGCCCAACCAGCCAGCAGCACCATTCCATACTGAAACCCTTCATGCTGCTGCTCATTTCAGGAAATGATGCTGTGCCAGGGATGGGGAGTGGAAGGAAGCCTGGAACAACTGAGAGACATCAGCATGTACCAGAGGCAGAGGGCTGAGGAGGAAGAAGAAGAGTGGCAGGGGGGCCAGGAGTGGATGCCAGCCCACCCTCGTGGGCTGCCCAGAGCAGCTGGCATTTAACTTCGTAAGGGTCCATGTCAGTCTGGCTGTGACACCAAAACTGTTGGCCTTACTCAGCAGGGCTGCTGCTCCTGTGAGTAAACTCAGGGCTGCGCCGAGGCCAGAGCTGCTGCTGGAAATAGAGATCATACAGCAGAATAGCTTCAATTCCTGTTCTGGTTCTAAAGGCAAAGTGAGTTATCCAAGTTATCCAAGATCCCTGGGGTTGCAAATGTCCCTTGGCCTTCTTTTGACCCTATATACACCTTACATTCTTCCTTTAATGATTGACACTCGGTGGGTTTGCGCCTTCAGGCACACTGAAGCTGCTTCTTCATCAAAGCAACTGTTTACAGCTGGTTTGAGTTGGATGCCAATAAACAGTATTCTTTTTGTCTCAAAATAAAAAGCAGCTTAAGTCCCTAATGATAAGGATTTTGTGCTTTGTAGAGGAAAAAATTCAGCTAGTTTGGGACAGCCAGCCACTTAGCTTAGCAAGTTGGAGTACTTTATACTTCCAGCTAAACTGCCTTTATCTCCTCCAAGTGAGCCGGCTATAGATTCTTATCATTGTGGCAGAAGTGATGAGGGTAACATCTTTAGTTGGAAATCATTGGCAACATGTGGAGAAAGCTTAAGATGTTGTCACACTTTAACTTGGTCCTAATCTGTTCAAAGCCAGTTGATACTTTCTAACTGTGCCAGCAGGTAGTGAGAGGGAGTCAAAGACCATCAGGGTGAAATAGCTCCTGCTTTTCTTTGGAGAGTTTATGACTTTCATAAAGTGGACACAAAGACACTGTGGCGGTAACTGTTATTGTCTAAATTAAGGGCTTATGTTCACCCAACCATATTTCATTAACTTGTACACCCAAGCTTCTACATTTCCTGCCTGCTCCGTGCAGTGCTAGAAGCAAATCTTAAATATTTTAACGCCTATTGTCAGTGAAGTGAGAACAAGAGCAATGTGTAGGTCAGCCCTGTCCGTCCGCAACGACCTGGCATCTCCATCACAATCAGCACAGACAGGCGTGTGCTGCATCTTGTCTACGGCCCTCACATTCTCAGGGCAGCCTGTTCTGTGACTTGTGACGTGTGTTGGTATGAGATCCAAAATGAGAATTGTTTTCCTTCCAATAACAAATTGAGATACTGTGAACAGCACTTAAATCTCAAAGTGTAGGATCAAATTGCCAATGGAGCTGACAGTTTTTTAAGTCGTCTTTGCTGTGAATGAGGACCCAATCCTGTTCCTGGTGCTCCCTAAGGAGTTTTGCATCTCACTTACTTGAAGCAAAAGCTGACACAGCTTCTCCTCCGTTGTTTTTCTTTAATAGATGATCTTAAGAGCATTAGAGCTCCTGGTGAGCAAACTTCGACGCATTTCAGCAAATATTGTGTTTTGGAAAAAAGGGCTTTGTCAACTTTGCAGAAAGGACAGTGTAGTCAGAGCAGGATTTCTTTTCAACCAGATATTCAACAAAGCACCTCATTTTTGGAAACATGTATAGAACCCTAAGAACACCATCTAGCAGTTTGGTACTTTTATAGAACAATTCCAAGCCATAGAATTTTCTTGCTGAAAGAAAGGAATGTGCTGATAAGATATGAGGGGATTTTGTACATTTTCTCTCTAACAGGCATCTCTATTTTTTCTCTCTCTGTGTGTATAATATACATACATACACTTAACCAAAAGTTAAGTAGTATTAAAGTATTTCAGCTTTGACCTACTTACAACTTCTCATTTAATTAAAAAAAAATCTGAAAAAGTTAATAAAATGTTTAGACAAACCTTTCAGTCTTGGGAGCTTAAAGGAATAATCCTCTTTGCATGCCTAATAATGTTGTTGGTGTCTAATGGGATTTCGTTTTCACACATGTGGAAGTGTCCTGTGTGATAAATGTTTGACTGCTGGAATAACTTAAAACCTGTGCAGACGTTCGAAGCAGAAGGAGGGTCTGGGCGTGCTGTAGGGCTCTGCTTACTGATAAATCTCTTTGTACAGGTTTAGAGCATCTAGTTTACTAAAGCCTGAATACAAACACAGATGCTGATAGCTGAGTCTCAGGACTCTGTCAACCGTATTTGGCCTTACAGAAGCCAGGGGATTTTTATAGTTCTCTGTCTAATCTTAAAAATTCAGTTTATAGAGCAACTTTAGTAGTCACCCACACTAGAATGACCAGGCTCGTCTGTTCTTCAATTTAAAAAAGATGAATCAGATATTTGGATTTTCAAAAAAACCCTTATTAAAAGGGATATTTATTTTCTATCCTAGTATTAATAGTAAGCAATTGACATAATCTTTATAAGAGTCACTTCACATTACAAGAATAAATTACCATTCTTGGACATTGTAGGAGACACCGTTAGTTACCTGAGTGTTGGGGATTTGAGTTGGAGTTTTTTAGTGTTCCTTTTCATTTTTCAGTGGTCCTTTTTACAAGACTCCATGCCTCTGGTAAGACTCTCCTGGTTTTATCAGAAGAACAAAGTTTTTGAAAGAAGGGCAATGATGAGAAAACATGTGAGGTGATTGGGGGAGAAAAATTTTATCCATTAAGGGTCAGCCTAAAAGAGCATGATTCAGAGCAGAATATAGCTGGCACTTTTGTAAGACAAGCAGCAACTTTTCATGCTCAGATGGGGATTCTTGGGTTAAATTGCTATCTTTGAGTTCTGAACTTGGAAAGGTATTAAAGTGGAATTAAACCTTTACACAATCCTGCTCTTGTGTCATTCAGGATTTTTTGGGTTCTGTTTAATTGTACATCACAGCAGGGTTCTGAGTGACTGGTGCTCTAAAGAAATGAGGGGTAGGGTTAAGTCTGCAGCCCACTGCTCCCTGCTAATCCTTCTTGTTCCTTGAAGAAGGATTTACTTTTGCTGCCAGCTTGTGAAAGACTTTCCTCCTCCCAAAGAGATTGTTGTGGCTTTCCTGGGGAGGTGTGGTTGCTATAGCAGAGAGTCACGCCTGGGTATTCTCTCAAACCCTACTGAGAATGGGCCAAAAAAAGAGCCAAAGAAGAGTAAAACTGGGGATTAAAAAATGGAACAATGGGAGACAGGAAGATAGGAGTGGGAACAAATGGGAATTACAGCACCAAAAATAATGCAAAGTGACAAAAAGAGGAAATAGAAAAATAATAGCTGACAGTTGGACTGAAAAGACAAACACTACAAAAGAACAATTTATTTTCAACAGGCTAAGAACATAAAAAGGCATCTGGGCAATAAGACACAACCGTATGTCAAAGACTCTTTTGGTTCTTACTGTATTGCAAACATACATGCACCAAGTACACAAAACTGCTTTATGCTTCCCTTTCAGTTCCACCTTTGCCAAAATCTGTTTATTTGAAACAAAACCTTCTTGGATTTTAAACCATGTGTTTACTTCTTTGCTGTTAAATGATATCTCTAACTGTGTCTGTTCCTAGGGACTAAATGTAGAGTAATTCTGGGCTTTTCATATAAAATATTGTCATGCAAATCAATAGTAGAAGAAAAGATCCAGGTCTGCTCAAATTCTGTTCTTGAATGCTTTCCAGAGAAATAACTGCCTCTAGCGGGCACTTGGTTTTGCTGCTGCTTACTGGAGACAAATTCTTTAACTCATACCATGGCAATGTCCTGACACCTCTACCTGGCTCTGCCCCAGGCTGTGCCCTCTCCTCACCCTGCTTCAGCTGCCTTCTCACTTTGGCTCAGCCAGCCCACCCTTGTGTCATAGTTTTCCTGTAGGAGTTCAGGAGCTGTATTTTGCTCCTAACCCCCTTTGCTCTACCAAAAAAACACAGCCTAATTTTGCAAAGATTCAAATATTTTCATCTCAGAGAAAGAAGCAGAAATTTTCATTCAGTGTAAAATTTGTCACAATACAAATAGGATTTTAAAAGGAGCCAGTTCCACATGTAACAACAAATCTCTCTGAATGCCTTTCCTGCACCCCACTGCTTTATATACAGGGGAGGCAGAGAGATATAATAGATGAAACATTTTGTTTATGAAGCATCTATGTTTTGTTTTATTTCACATGTTTTTGCAATATAGATAACAGATTACACCGCAGAGCTTTCATTGCTTTGTGCTATAAAGATACTATAAAGCCTTTCTGGGTATTAATAATAGATTGTGTTGATGAGTTTGGAGAAGCTGGCAATAGACCCCCCACTGCAAAGACATTAACACCACAGGACTAAGGTATCTTTCCCTTGCAAATCAGTTGCTAAATTGGCTGTGCTGAAAGAGTTTGGGCACAAGCTCTCTACCAGCATCACTGCAGCAGGCACAGGAAGTGATTTTGTTTCATACTGGCAAATAGCGTTTCTTCCTCTTCATGTTCTTAGTTGCGAGGAAAGCCTTGTGTAAATTCTTTCCCTAAGTCATTCTTGCCAGCCAAGAAATAACTTAGAAATTACATTTGAATTGCTTTGACACATGATTATTTTTTTCTGTAAAAGTGAAGACCGGGCCAATGAATCACAATGGTCCAATTTCCCTGCTTATGGGGCCTTTAGGGTGAAATCTCATATAAAAATTACATTAGAAGAATTTCCCTGTGTTGTTGGTGATGTAAATTCAGCGTGTCATTTAGTGAACAAGAAGGATAAGAGAGCAGAGACTGTTTCACAGGCTGGAGCCAGCATCCTGGCCCTGGATGGGGCTGTTCCACAGGGCCCCTCCACAGGCCACTTCATTCACTGGATATTGGTGAGGGCATAAAGGGAGAAAATGAAGGTGGATTTAGTTTAATTTATGTAAGTAATTGAATAAAAATCCGAAGGAAAAAAAAAGGAGTGCCTGGTTGGTTTTGGTGACCACCACCCCACCGCGAGGTAGAGTGGTGGCAGAAGCACAAACTCCCCAACGCATAAATGCTTTTATAGCCCATTGATGTGATTTGGAGAATGCAAAAAACACAGCAGCAGAAGTGCATTTAGCCTCTTTGAAAGCCAGACAAAAATAACATTATTTCTCAAATTTTTACACTGCCTAAAAATATAATTCTAACAAAATCATCTTATTTTGTTAATTCATTAAGGCTTCTTAATTGCAGCCCCAGCTTTATCAATTCAATTGACGCTCTTAACTTTTATAACAGTTCTATTCTACAGAACAGATTAGGAGAAAATTGCAGCCATAATCTGTACAGTGCAATTGCTGTGCTATAAAGAGGAATGGGAGTAGCTGAGAAGAGCAATTGGATTCCCAAAGGTGGAGCACAGTAGAGCAATATCAGTGACTTTGTAAATGAAAAATTGTTTTAATTCCCTTCTAACAGCAATAATTCTATTCTTCATAAATTTTTCCATCAAAGTGTTGTATGGAAAAATGCGATAAAATAGAACAGCATGGCAGTGATGGAAGACAGTTGAACAAAGTGGTCAATTAGGGGATGAAAATTAAGCAAAGAGAAGAATTCATTCTGTCACATTCTGCTCAAAGCAAAAAAACTGCTCTGTACTTTACATTTTATGTTGTACTTCATAGTTAAGGGAGATTGGAACTATTTAGGTCATTCTGGTCCCACTTGAGCAAGTTGCATTAGGATGTAAGTTTTAAATTCTGTGTCTTCGTGCTTTTGTCTAAGCATCCCACTCCCACCCCAGAGCCGCTTGTGCCCAGAGGTGTGAGGTGGCCAGTGAGCGCTGGGCCACCTGCAGAGGGATCACGAGAGGCCTCAGCAGGAAGGAAATCACATGAAGGGTGGTATTTCTGTGGGCATGGTTTGACACAGACTGTTGCCTGGGCATGGCCAGCCTGAGGTGCTCCTGGGACCACGTTGGTGGCTCTGTTTCTTGTGGGCAGAGTGAGGATGGGAGCTGGTGGCTCTGACAGTGCCCACAATCGAAGTCCCACCAGTTTCAGAGCAAGATTCAGCATGGGATAATATGTGGTCCCTATTGCTATTTTAGCCATCAGCTCGTCTGGGCAGGGGAGTACGGCACTCCTCACGGAAATACAGGTAAAATATTTACGTGAAGAAAAAACCACTCATTGCTAAGATAGGCAATATGTAATTTGTGAGTCCAAATCCACATTGTGAAGTGCTGGTTTAACACAGGCTTTAACCAGTAGCTGGTGTTTGTACTACTGCACCTGTAGATAGAGGGTTAATAAATCTTTTCTTCAGTTCTCCCTGAAAAAGAAAAAGGTTTCTTTGTTTTAGTTTCTCTCTAAATACTATGATTTTTTTTCCTAGAAACTTTTAGCTTTTGCATGTTTTATTACTACTCAATGAAAGAGAATTTTCTTATACTGAAATTTCAGCTATGAAATTGGCTTTAATGAACAACATAATTATTTCTTCTGCAGGGAAAATATTTTAAATGGATTATTTCTTTTTTAAGGGGGTGTGGGGGGGTTTCAAATAATAAAATTATAATATTCCTGTTGTGCTTTACTGCATTCAGGGTGTTTTCAATGCTCAAAATTGAGTGCAACCAAGCAACAGTTTTTCCACTTTATAAGCATCTATGAGCTGTAAGACGGTACAAAAAATATTCAAGTCCTATGCTGGAAAAGCCCCATGCACACTTTTTTGTAATTCTATGTCATCTAAAGAAAGAAGTATCAAAATTTCTCCCAAAGAACAAGGAACAGATGTCTTTCATTAGTAATTTAATTTCTGCTCTTAATAAAACTCAGTTGTGTGAAAAGCATAATATATTTTACTCTAGCTCTACCCTGTTTCATACTACAGGAGTGTGGAGTGAGCTCCCAGCGTCAGAACAGGCAAACAGGGGTGTCTCAGGCGGGTGTGAGCAGAGGGAAAAGCGTCAGACACAGACACTACACCGAGACTATTTACAAAAGCTGTGACCAGTAACTTTTTCATATTTATTAGATTAAGAAAAGCCAAGTATCTGCTGTGGTTGTTGCAACACATAATGTCAGACTAACACAGAAAGGGGAATGACTGACGGTCTCTGATAGGTGGGTAGCAGCATCTGTCCTCTTGCATACGTCAAACACAGCTTAATAACTTCCTATTTACTGCTTCATGGCAGAGGCTCAGTAAATAAACAACCTGACTGAATCAGTCTGGTTTTCTACCTTTGTCCTGTATAACAAACCTCTTGAACCACACTTACTGTGAACAGCAAATTTCACACTGCACATGGAGATCTCTCAGCACAGATTAAATTAGTTATAATAAAACGGTTAAAATCTATTTGCCCACAGACAGGAGGAAATGAAGGACCAGACTGAGCCAAAGAAAGGTAAAGGGTGGGTTGTCAGGACACCAGGAGAGTAAACAGCAGAGCTGTGATTCTCAGGAGCAAAGCAGGGTCAAACTTACTGCGAGATAACTGTGCAGGAGATAATAAATCAGGAGTCCGTATTGCACTCCAGATGGCTGTGCCATGCAGGAAGGCAGGGTGGATCATGTAACTGTGGTTGTTTCTAAGGATTACTGATTTAGCCTGACTTCACAGGGATATCCTAACAAATAAAATCTTTATGTCCTCTTCTGCTGGTGAACATTTTCATCTACTGGTTAAAGTCAGGACATGTCTTAGCATTTGCATTGCTCCTTATACATACGTAAAATTAATTTAAGTTCACCCAGTTTTAGCTGGTAATGACTTTTTGATTATCTAGTACTGTAAAGTTGCTTCACAGCATTTATTGTAAATACTGTGATGGACAGACAGGCCATTGTTCTGAGCTTTAGCTTGGCTGAGTCCCCCAAGTGTTCCAGGCATAGAGGCAAACATACTTAAAAACTCCTAAATCTATTGAGTTGTCTTTCAAAATTGTCCAGGCAACAGAATTTATTTATAAAACTCTGCAATCATTGATTCAAAACAAGGTTTTCTTGTTCTGCTTTTCTTCTTTGTCCTCTTTGAACAGTTTTCTTTGGAATGTTTTCGTTGTGCTTAGGAGTCAGAGATTTCCTGCGGCTTCTAATAAAGGCATTTGATTTCCACTCTCCACATACTTTAACACATCCAAGGATTTTGAGGTTTGACATTAACTTAAGAGAGCTGGAGACAATCAGCCATGGGGGTAAAAAGACAGAGTTATGCAAATTATTTGTAAAATGTACAGAAAGCAAAAGAAATATTCCTTTAAATGTGGTTGGTGTGGGACAGTCTTTGTCTCGGCACAGAATATCTGTGTGCTCCCCTTCAAATTTATGGCTTTGATTGAAACCTGTAAAGGGGTGATCTGTAAAGTATTCCTGCTATCCTACACTTCCCAACAGGTTTATTACCATTCGTTTATAAAATGAACAGTCTAACGAGCAGTGGTTTAGATCACAGCTATCAAAGTCTGGTCGTTTGTCAAGATTAGTTTCCTGTTGTGAGATTGCCTTGTGCAAAAAGAGCGCATAACCTTGTGTTCCTCTTGGGAAGCTGAAAAAATACCTATAAACACCCTGTAAGATAGGTTTAATGAAGATTTTATAATCTCAGATTTCAACCCAACACGCTGCTCTGTGTGTATGTATGTGTGTATTTGTGTGAATGCATGTTATAATGCAGAGTACCTGTGTACAGGGGAGGGAATTTTCTTGACAAGAGGTAAATTTGGGATATGAAGTCCGTGCAATATTGTCAGGGCAATTTAACGTTCATTTGAATGAGTTAATATACACTGATGACAGTGTAATTTGTTAGAGCTAAAAGGCTGCCTTGGGAAGCACTGTTGCAAAAGCACCAGCTTTCCCCGAATAGTCGGTTGCCAGTAAATAACACACAAAGTATTTTCGATTCATGTTAGATATATTTATTTTGAAAATAAGAAAAAACAAACAAACGGAAACAACAAAAAACCCCAAACAGTCAATAAGGCAGTATGACAGCAAAGGTGCTCGTCAGGGAAACAACACACTCCACAAGACAAGGAGGTTATTTCTGTGTCCCAGTTTGAGGGAAGGTGCAGGGGATTTATGCTTTCCTGAGCGTTTCTTCTTGAAATTATGTGTAGAGCTTGTTACATTTGCGCTTTCACTGTCACTGGACGGTGGCATTGTTGTGCGGTTTGCTTGGGAGACAACTGGAGGCAACGGCAGCCCAGCCTGGAGCGATCGCAGCCCAGCGCCAATCCCAAGCCTGCCTGGGCCGATCTTCGTGGGCTTTGTCCGGCAAAGGTGATTGAGGGAATCCAGAGACCAAAGGGATTGAGATTTGAAGAACCTGCGCCGCTCACCGCAGTGTCGCTCCCCGCACCACCCATCGGCTCCCGCTGCATCGCCGCTCCCCGGCGCCACACCCCTCCCGGGGAAAGATCCCCGTTCTCCCCTCGCTGGACTGGGGAGGTGGGCACCACCTGCGGGCGGTGGCGCGGGGTCCCTGGCACCCGTTTTTGAACGTTTCCCAGCCCAGCAGCGCCGTGACAGGATCCGCGAACGGCGGCGGAGCCTGGAGGCGGCCGGAGCCGCCGCGATCCCGGTACGACCGGGCATCGGCACGTCGGGGCCGCCCCGTCCCTCCCGGGAGAGTCGGGGTAGGTGTGGGGGGAACAGCGCCTTCGCACCGGCTCTGCCGTTCCTGAGGTCTCCAGGTGTGCCCCGTCCTACGGACACCCCCTCGAATAGAGGGGCCAGGCTTGGCTCATGAGTCAAGTAGGTTGAAGCAGTTAAATAGAAACCACTTTTTTCAGTGCACCTTTTTCCCCCCTCTTTCTGTGTTAATCCTTTCGGATATGTTATTGTGTAGAGATAAAAATCTTTTTGCTTAGGAATTTGCTGGCTAAAGCACTGTAAGGAAAACCTTGTAGACAAAGCAAACGGAGTGTAAGAAATAAGCTGGCCTGTTCATGGCAGTGCCCAGGGTCCTGTGTGGCATCAGTTTCCTTTTGATAGATTTAATTCATGACATACCTGAAAAGGAGCCACTCAGTCCACCTTGCACAGCTGTTACCTTCACGTTGCGGTCGTGCAAAGGTGTGCACTGAGCCAGCCAGGCTCCCAGTGCACTCACTCCTAGGTACAGCTGGGGAACACTCCAGTTCCCATCTCTCAGCCATTTTCTGGATATCGTGTGCAACTATATTGACATTTGCTTTTCCCTTCTGCCCACTTTGACTCCAGCCCTTTGCCGAGGGCTCGTGACTGCCATTTTCCTGCACGTCTCGGCTCAGACAAAATGGAGGCTCTGGAGGAATGAATAACTACCACAGCCTTTGCCTTCTAAAATCAAAGAGAATTACCCTTTTAGTGCAAAATTATAATTTTGATGATGATTTTAAAAAGTCAACATACCCCATGCTAAATGGCAGAATCTATTTTTTTTTTTTCTGTGAACACACAGGTGCAGTGGTGTTCGTTTTTCTTGCTGAAATGTAAATGTTCATGCACCGTGCACTGTGATATATTGCCATAAAAGACACTGAATTTCAAATCACCAGTACACCGTGTGACACAGGGATGTAACTTAGCGATTTGTCTTTATTTGAGGCAGCCCTTTTTTGAAATCTCAGGGAGATTCCAGTTGCCAATAGAAAAGCAAAATAAAAGTAATCTGGATATTCTAACTTAAGCCTAGAAAATTAATGATGGATGAAAGACAGGGTTTATAAAGCATTAATAAGAACTAGTCTGGATACAGTGTGTGTTCTGGGGTCTGTGATTATACTGGTAATTCGACAGATTGTATCACTGCCTATCTCTGCCAAAGGATGTTTCACACCATTTAAAATGCACAGTACGTCCTTCGGAGACAGGTTGTTCTGGAATAACTCAACATCCAAAGAAGAGCTGTGTTATTTCACTCCTCTCTTTACCGATTACATGTGTACAATTGTGTGTGTATGCACACGTGTTGACTTTGCCTCAGCAAAAGCACAAAGTTTTCCTGCTCATTTCTGTGTTTATCAGCCTCCTCAGAGACAGATAATACCAAAAATGGAAAGTCATGAAATCTATTCAGAATAGGGCTTGAGTTCTGAAACCAGAGACCCTGCATTAAACAAAGCATGAGCTGGTCCTTCCTCTATAAAGTGAATTGCTCACATTTGGGTTTGAGCAATTATCCAGCTTTGAGAGCTTCCTTTTGTTTCTCATTTTGAAAAGAGAAAAAACTCTGAGATAAGGGCAGATCTTAGTGGGCTTTGTCTGGCAAAGGTGATTTGGGGAATCTAGAGACCAAAGGGATTGAGATTTGAAAAAATTGCATGCCTCTGATATTTCCAAGCCTAAGGATGTGAGTCTTGCAGTGTGCAGAAGCATGAACCAGGCTGATCTTTGCAGGCTTTGCTGGATTTAGATCCATGCAGGGTATGACACTCCCTTTGTGCTGCCTCTTCCTTGCAGGCTGTTCGCTGCCAAGTGCAGCGGCTGCATGGAGAAGATCGCTCCGACGGAGTTCGTGATGCGAGCCCTGGAGTGCGTGTACCACCTGAGCTGCTTCTGTTGCTGTGTGTGCGAGCGCCAGCTGAGGAAGGGGGACGAGTTTGTCCTCAAGGAAGGGCAGCTGCTCTGCAAAAGTGACTATGAGAAAGAGAAAGACTTGTTGAGCTCGGTCAGCCCAGACGACTCAGACTCAGGTAAGCTTTTCCCACACCTGCTCTGACTGGAAAAGCTGCACGAGTTTGTAGAGCCTTCTTATAGAAAAGTACATCCATTTTCACATCCGCTTTATCTATATGCATGTGCCACCTATGCAAATTCGCAGGCACAGCTGAAAACATTCCTACTCGCAGTCTGCTTTCCCTAACCTGACTCCCTTCCTTAACTTCCTGCTTCGTAAAAGACAGAATCTTTTTGCTATAATCGAAGTGTTTTCCTATAAGATCATAAAGCATGAATCAGACTGACTTCAGCTACCCAAAGTCTCACTCAAGCGAGGCATCAGTATACTGTTCTCCATAGGCATTCTTCCATCCACTTAAAGTATTTTTCAGGGAATCTTCTGCACATACAATTCCAGCACAGAACTAGGGAAAAGGGCACAGCAGTACTGCAATTTTCGAGAGGAATCTCTCTGCCAATCACAAATAGTACCTTTAAGAAAGGTTACAAGTACAACACAGAAGTGCTGAAGAGAATCTGGAAGTAACTGAGATGTGGGTTTGTGCCGTCATAATCACACATTTGTTTCCCAAGAAAGTCTACAAGAAAATCGACGGTTACCATTCCATTAAATGTGCAAATGACATGAACGTTTGCCTCTGGTTTATGGGAAAATGTGTCACTCCATTTTAACTGGGAGCAGAAATTAACCTTAATCTCTAATCTGAGAGTCATATTCTCCACGTTGCTAAAATTTGTATTTCCACACCAGGAATGGCGAAAGACGAAGGTCTCTGCAGACTGGGCAACGCACAGGACCAGGGCCTTTCTTGGAGCAGTGTTTTAGTTACTGCCATGCTACGCTTGCAGGACCTGGAGTGCTCTCACATTGTAGGGTCTGGGCTCTTGGTGAATGTGCCTGAAGCATGGGAATTTCCTCCTTAACCATCAGCATACCTTACCTCCCCACCAGCTCCAGTGACCTGCTGTGCACCTTCTAAACCCCCACGAGCAGCTTATGCAAGGCTGTCTCCACACTGGGGCTGGTCATAGGCGTCTTCCCCTGCTGCTGTCCTCACTCACACATCAGTGCTGGCAGCTGTGTTTGGCATCAGCTTTGAGCAGGGGATCCTGCTCAAAGGTTTTTTTTTGAGAGGTCCCTCCTCGGGACCAGATCTGGCTTGTGATCAGCAGTGAGGAGCTACCACAGTAGCACAAACCAGCCTTGGTTTCAATTTCATTTCCCTTTGGCACAAAGGGGAGTTTCTTACTCCTGGAAATGCTTTTTTTCCCCTCATCATTCTCTGTTAGCCAAACCCAAACCTGAAAAACAAGCTGACAAGTTAAACAAGTTGTTTGTCTCCCATTGTCTAACACACTGAAAACACTGATCTCCCAGAGGCCTGTGTGAGAGCACATGATCTGCAAAGCCCTGGCTGAGAATGTGTCCTGCTTCAATCAAATATTTATCTACTGGACTCAAAAGCAACTCTCCAATGAGCAGTATTAATCCTCACAAACCTTTCCTTAGAAATGGCATGCTGGAAAGTTAATAATGTCGTGGTTATTAAAATGGCTGAACTTCTCTTTAATCATTAGGCCAAAGATGCTTATTAAAGTAAAAGGTGATTAAACTGCTAGGTGCATAATAATCAGACCCTAAAATGAATTAAAGTCTAGTTTGTTGATTCCCCAAATGTAGTCTTTCGGTATATAAAAATTTCAGTGTGTTTCTTCATGTTGAAATCCCTATAATAATGTGATAGTGTTTTCTGGAAGAAAAATCAGTAGTCTGGTCAAATAAAATATGCTGAGTTGAAAAGTTGATTTTCACAACAAAATTTGTATTTACCCCTGAACCTTTGCCACTTTCCTTGAGATTTCCCAGGACGATATAATCACACTTGTAATATCACTAGACTGTATGAGTATTCAGAATTTAATTATAGAAAATACAAAGAATCTCTTTGGTCCACACAAGCGCATAGATGCTTGTATGTATTTACTGAGAAGGAGAAGTTTGTGCTTGCACATACAGACAAACTGTAATGCACAGAGGAAGATTACTGATGTTTTCTGTGGGAAGTGAAAATGAGATGACAAAGATTTTATTTAATATTATCTCTGGAGCTTCAAATTTTCAGAACAATATTCAAAAACTGGAATCTGCACTGTATTTAGTTAGAAGGGCTTTGAGACACTCGTGTGATACTTGCTTTATGCTGTTTTGCTACCACAGCAGTGCGGACAGTAGTACCTGTCTGCAGATAATGCTTCAGGAGAGGCTGGGGTTCAGCTGTGAAGGGAAAGGTGTTTATCTGGTGGTGAGATTGGAGATGGTGAGCACACGGGACCAAGAGATGCTGGAAGGGCACGAAGGTCTTTCTGTGCCTGATTCCTGGAAATACTGGAGCATATTCTGAGTTTCCATCCCCTGATCAGTCCCATGTCCTCAATTAAAAATCGAAAACATTTTTATGCTTTTGTGGCATTTGATTTAGGCGGAGCACACAGATCTAAGATAGTCTCTTCCTGCCCACAGCTGCTTGAGGTATTCAAATAACCATGGGACGATAGTTGAATCTGTTGACTAAAGAGCAGCTCTCAAACATCCTGTTTTCTTGGTGGAACAAGTGTAATTATATATCCTGTTTTTCACCAGTCAAAAGTGATGATGAAGATGGAGATGTAAAGCCCACCAAAGGCCAAGTAACCCAAGGAAAAGGAAGCGATGATGGGAAGGACCCAAGAAGACCTAAACGACCAAGGACAATACTTACTACCCAGCAGAGACGAGCATTTAAAGCATCCTTTGAAGTGTCTTCTAAGCCCTGTCGAAAGGTGGGTGCTTCACCAAGGGACCAAGTCAGTCCTGACACCAGGCCACGGCCCCAGACAGCCCCTGCCACTTCCTGTGACAGTAGCTGTTCTCCTGGGGTGAGAGCAGAGCACTGTTTTTGCACAGGTCTTTATGGGTAAAATAAAAAACTTGAAATGACTTAGTGTCATTTTCCTCAGCTCAGTCTGTTTGTTCAGTAGTTACAGAACCAGTAGCGCCATCGGGTGCAGAACTTGACAACACTATGCAAAAATATGATGAATTTTAAAATTCCATATATGCAATTTTTGTTGTAAGTACACGTGTTCCTTCTAACAAAACTGATTAGTGTTTTCTGGTTTGTTTTTTTTTTTTAACTTACGAAAAATTGCATCATTAAGCATTTCCTCCTGCAGGTCAGAGAAACACTGGCAGCTGAAACAGGGCTCAGTGTGCGAGTCGTCCAGGTCTGGTTTCAAAACCAAAGAGCAAAGGTAGGCTGTTTGTCACATTCTCAAAAGTCAAATGCAGGTTGTGCCTCAACCTGGGCTCTTGCCCCGGATGCAGCTCACACTGCAGAAGTCCCATGGCTGAGCTCTGAGGGTTCTGCCTACACTGCTCTCCACATCCACACTAGAAAGGCAACTTCCGAACACAGACATTAAATTCATATGCGCAAAGCAACACGGGATTGGAAGTAAATTTTGCATGCAAATCTGAACTGGCAACTGAAATGTTTAAGCTTAGAATTGAAACTGAACCCACAACAATGTGTGCATAAGTGGTCTGTGTTAACTGATAAGATGTTTGCAGAGAGTTTTGTAAGGAAACAAAATTGTTGTATTTGGAGCCATGAGATTATTCTGTTCTGTTCTGCTTTTTTCAGATGAAAAAGCTAGCACGAAGGCACCAACAGCAGCAGGAGCAACAGAACTCACAGCGACTAGGACAAGGTAGGGGATTTGTGATAAAGCAAAGTGAGAAAGAAAGAATCTGCAGTTGCCTGGAAGCGGCATTCTCACATGATACTTTAGTACAGCAATCCAGAGTGCAGACAGGCCTGTGGGTAACGTATGCGTACAGGAGTGTGCCTGAGTGCCCACGCCAGGTTACTCCAAGTTCTCCTGATGGGACCAGACCCCAGAGGTGCTTACACAGAAGCTGTTATCTCCTTTCTAGAAGAAACGTGCCATGTGGAGGTGCTTCCACTGGAGGAAACCTCCAGGAGGCTTGCTCCACATAGATCCTCCAGTTTGTTTTCTTCTGCAGTAAGGGGCACAGTGCTCTACTGGGAATACGCACAAGCATCAGCATGACTGCCCCAGCCAAGGCATGGAGAGCCCCTCCTGTGCCCCCACAGGTGGTTGAACCCTGCTGCACAGAGGTACTGGGGTTTGCCCTGCTCTGTGGGTACTCTTGAGGATCTCCAGCTCCCAAGACCTTGCAGCCTCAAATCCTCCACTTTACCCAGAGCCAGGAAAAACTGGGACCAGCAGAAGTTAGAGAATAACTGGGCTCTGTCACACAGGGTGTACAGACTTTGGGAGGATAGCGTCCAGCACCTAGGAGCTCCTGAAATTACTATGTAGTCAGAAATTACAAGTCTTTCAGCTTATTGCTCAGAGTTCTACGCTTGGACAAAATTTGGAAAATTTCTCTGACTGACAGGATATCCCTGACTGGATTTGCTAGGGTTCATTTTTGCCACTGATTATATTCTGTTCCCCAGCAGTAACTGTGTCTCCTCTTTGCTTTGCAGAAGTAATGTCCAACCGAATGGAAGGGATGATGACATCTTACACACCACTTGCACCACCACAGCAGCAGATTGTAGCAATGGAGCAAAGCAGTTATGGCACAGATCCATTTCAGCAGGGTCTTACCCCTCCACAAATGCCAGGCGACCACATGAACCCCTATGGTAAGGCTTGCCTCATTCTGCCACATCTGAAGTAGCTGGGTCCATGTGCTGGATCACACACCACAGGGGCAGCAGCATTACTGGCTTTTAGAATATATTTTCTGGGATTTGTACCAGGGAATTTGTACCAGTCAGTTTTATGTGTGTATTTTCTTGTACACATAAGGGTGTAGAATAGAGCTCATCTCAAACTCTGGACACCTTTCAAAATGATAAATGATAAATTATCTGATAAATGATAAAGCAAGCAACATCACCTCTCCAAGCTCCACTTTTTTAAACCACTGTCCAAGACACTGAAAAATAAACAGTACCAAATTCTAGCTCCTTCACAAGTTTTTCCTTTTTTCTTAGAAGCTTTGAGGAAAAAGTGCCTTCAATAAAGAGACGTAATCTATTCATTACAAAATGAATAAGCAGCCCTGTAAGACCACTCAGATTGGATGCATGGATTTGTTAAAGAACAGCTCTTGAGCTACTAAGAGATGGGTTACCACAGGACATTTCTCCTGCATAGTGTTATTCTCTGTCCCAAGTCAAGATGACGGTTTGCTTTCATGATTGCTTGACCATACATCAAACGCATTACAAGCACTAAATGCTCAATATTTGATTCTGGACAACTGCAGTGTGGCATTTAAAAAGAATGTCAGAGGATTTTTCAGACTGTGATTCTCACCCTTGCAGTAGCCCACAAGGGCCTGTTTCAGACTCATTTCTGCTGACCAGGAGCACTTCACTGTAGAGGCTCACATGCGCATCACTGTCCCGAGCAAAGCATGCACAGGCCAACAGGAAGTCTGCTTTGGCTCTGTGTCATTACTTTTGTCACTGAAACAAGTCCATGATGCACACCAGGAAATTTGGGAGGTCCTGTAAGGATCTGAGGACACATGAAGTGCCCTCGATCATTAGGTGGCTTGTGATTTTGTTGGTTTGCTTGGCTATCTGAGTAAAACTCCTTGGGAAGCAGGTTCTGTTCTCCAAAAGAAGTGTAGAGGATGGCACAAAGCCCTTTCAAATAAATGTGTGAGGAAAAAGAACTAGACTAACACTTTTGCAGAGCCCCCAGGACTTGAGCTAGAGCTTTTTCTGGTTCCTCCAGTGTTGAAGTAAGCTGAAATCTTAGTTATTAAGGGAAATAAAAGGTACTGTTCCAAACCAGCCCTAAAAGAGTGGAATTCTCTGACAGAAGAGCGTGTTTACAACTGAGGTCAGTTGTCACCATGGAAGCTGGGTCTCTTCCTGGGTTCTGTCACACTGGTAGAACTTTTACCTTGTATGTATATGAAGACCTTGTGTGTATATGATTATGGCTCTTAGACCATGCTTCCCTGTCATGGGCACTCAATATCTGGTCTCACCTGTCTTGACAGTCCCTGTGTCCCCATGAGTGCCGGAGCCCACGGCGAAGCTGGGGACCTGCTCCTCCCCAGCACTGTTTGCTCCCATTGTCAGCCAAGACTCTGTTTTGTGCTGCTGATTGAAATTGAAATTAAATCCTGGCAGGTTTGGGAGCGTTGCTGCCAGCTGACCCCTGTGGGTTGGTTTCAAGCCATCCTCCTTGTAGGTCAGACCCTTAGAGCCAAAGTACGTTAACATGTGACTACAGAACCAGGAGTGTTCCCATTTGCTGCAGCACGCAGCATGTGAGCATCCATGTCTACTGTGTCCTTCCCTGGCTGCACAGCATCCAGCTTAACGTGTACATTTCATTTGCAGGAAACGACTCCATTTTTCATGATATCGACAGTGATACCTCTTTAACTAGCTTGAGCGACTGTTTTCTTGCTTCTTCCGAAGTTAACTCCATGCAGGCTAGAGTAGGAAACCCCATTGACAGGCTGTACTCTATGCAGAGCTCCTATTTCGCCTCATGAAAATAAAGAAAACTAACAGCCGGCGTGCGTTTAGCCAGTGACTTTTCCAGTGCAGACTCTACAGCCATATGTTGCCCAGCTCTTCCTTCACAGTGACTCTGCTGCCTCTGGACTGCAAAGAGCATTTTTTTAGGAAGACTGTCTCTGTTTGCGTATATGTGTATGTATGTATATATATTTTAATACCTACCTACATACATACATATATAGAGAAACAAAACACATCCACCCGTCCCATACCCTTGATTCCCAGCTTGCGCCAGACCACGAGACAAGCACGGAAGGAACAGAAGAACCTGCTCATCCTCGGTCTTTGATCTCGTTTGGTTTGAGCTCATCATCCTAAAGGAAATGGATTATGTGGAAAGCTAGACCTTTTCCTTCTTTCTCTCCTCCTTTCTTTTGGATGTCTAAACCTTTTTTTTAAAGCCACTGATACTGACATCGGTCGACCATGTGACAAATAAATCAAAGAAACTGGAGATTCCTCCCTTTTCTTACTGCATGATTCATACTATGTTGTGGATAAATTGCCATTTGAACTGTGAGAAGTTAATGTAAATGTGACGTTCAACATTTGTTTCCTTTCTATACTTTTTCTACATAACCTAGATCTGCTCATTAGTTTCTAGCCCTTACGCATATGATACTGAGGAAACTGATTAACAGTATTTGTGGAGAAAGCCAGTGATTTCAGAATAAGAAAGATCTATGGCTCTGGAGAGGAGATGCATGTTAGGGGCAGAGGCATTTAGGTTAGTATTGATCTTAAATAATTAAAACTAAAGGTGCTTACAAGACAGATTTATTTAATTTTTTTTGAAGTGTGAGATTAAAACATTTACATTTGTTTGTAAGTATTGCAGTGCCAAATTTCAAGCCTAGACCATGATTGGCAAACAAGTGTTGTTGATTCTGTTCTGTTTATTTGTTTTGCATGAGGCATAAATGTGCTGTTCTCTATTGTCCATCTGGAATAATTAAGCACTCCTTTAGTTACCTTGCCTCTGCAAGAATTGAGGATACACAGTTCTAGCCTGAAACACCAGAAGTCCTGAAATGTGCACCAGCCGGGGACAGGAAGCTATGAAAGAAATTTCAATGGGAAGTTCAGGTATGTTGAGCTGAAGTTTTACTATGTCCTGCAAATCCCACACTGCCAGGACTCCTGGCTGTGGTGCCAGTGTAAGTGCTGGAAGAACAGGTACACGGACAGAAGGGGATGTCCCAGCTGAAGTCTAATTGTCTCTGATGTTGAAGTTTGAGCATATGTCATATAGATTTTCGTAGGGCATAAAATATCATAAATAATAATAGTATAGCTATAAATATTGCCTGGTGATAATTATAATGTGGAGAAGCAGACAAGTACAGTCATGGCTCTCAGTGGAGAAAACTTCATGGGGAAAATTTGCCAGGGTAATATCAGTAATTATAGGGTGTGTTCAAAATAGAGCTCATAGGGAAAGATTGGCAGGATAGGCACTTTCTTAAATAAATACCTTTAATATATTGACCATAATAACTGAAAAACAAGTCCAAAGCTTTGGTTAATCTGACTCCTCCAGGCTGAGGACTGGTACCAGGCCGGTGTTGCAGTGTCCCTGTGGCGCTTGGCACCTTCTGTGGGAGCACAGGTCTCCCATGGAGCGGCAGGCCAGAGCAGGACCCCTGTAGCCTCAGCACCTGGGGAGGGAGCAGCCCCACTGGGGGGACTGCAGCCTCAGCCTCAGGAGGTCCTGCTGGGAGCCCCACATGTTTTCTGATGGAGACGGGCCCTCCTGGTGTCCTGGAGGCATGGGTGGGAAGGATAGGATGATGGGTCCAAGGGCAAAAATACCATTTTCTCCCAGCACGGAAATGTGGACTGAGCATGTTGAAGGTTTCTCGAGAAAGCAAAGTTTTATCTGCAGGGTAAGCACATGGGTTCTCACCCCGGAGAACATGGGAGCACTGTGGACGATGTTGTGTGTGTGTGTGTGAGTGTGTGTGTGTGTGTGTGTGTGTTTGTGTGTGTGTGTGTAGTGCAGGGCGGCAGAGCACAGTCCAAGGCCAACCCTCCCACTGGCTGAGGTGCAGACCCACTGTCTGCACACACACACAGCCTTGGTCAGGGAAGGGACTGGTGGCTCTGCAGTGGTGCCAGGGGACATTCCTGTCCCTGTCCTCATAGGTTCCCATTGCTGCCATCCCCAGGGAGGAGGGTCTGTTGTGCCCATATGCTTTGCCTAGACCATTCCCTGCTTTCTGGCAGGGATGTGGTTTCAATGGATGGTTGTGAGCCCGTGGATATATTTTGAAATTGAAATTATTTTCTTTTCTTACCCATCCTGTTCAAGTATTTTTCCCTTTCCTCTTGTATCAAAATAAATAACAATTTCCTTTCTCTCTGCATGATAGCAAACATGTATAAAGAACTCAGGTGATCCTCACTGCTTGCAGAGCAAAAGCAAGCAGGTTTCATATGGCACATGTAAACATTTGTCATTTGTCACCACCAATCTCGATTCATCATTTCCCTCCTCTCCCCTCTGCTGTGCTACTTTACAGTCATAGAAAAGGCTCTCACATATACCAGTTTTTAGACTTCTCACACAGGCACAGCCTTGCTTCATGTCTCATTACTGGCAGGATCAAAATGGCATTTTTGGTGTTTACAGGGACTTATATGAGAACTATAATGTGATCTACAGTTTGGAGAACTGCCTTGTCCCAACTCTACCTCTGCATCTGGGATAGATGTTGAAAAATAATCCATCTCCAAGGAAAAAAATCAGATATCCCATTTTATAGCTGAAGTAACCATAATTTTTGCTGATTTTTTTGATGACTGTTTGCCACCTTTTATTTTTTCATGCTTGTACATACTGTCTCCTTTCCCTTGGTGTGTCGTATGATGATGCCTTAGCTGTTTGTTGCCCCATGTTCTGCCACTTTTGGAGCCACATACATGCACACATTCAGGCCTTTGGCATATGTAACAGTTCCCATGCCGTGGTGGGCAGAAGCTGGTCCAGGAAAGGAATGCATAGCCAAGGATTTCCAGTGGGCCTACTATAGCTGGCAAAGGCCAAAGTTTATTAAAGCAAAATAAATGTCACTTTCTTTTTGTGGAATAAATTACCCTACTGGAGTGTGATCATTGTGGTTTTAACCTGGGACCTTGCAGTAAAAGATTATACAGCAACCTCTGACCTTTTTTGATTTCTGCTTTACTCTTCTATTGTCAAGGGAATGTCCCCGATCAGGTGAAAGTAAAATGTTTAATGGGCCCTATCACAGTAATATCTTACATTGAGTCAAATTGATAAACTCTTGCCAAAAAATCTTAGCATCTGGCACTTTCAGAGAAACCACAAACAGTGATTGCACATATGGGAGCTCAAAGGCTAGAGGTCATGATGGCAGTTTATTACATGCACCTTACAGTGATCATTTTCCCTAGGAAATTAACCCCTCTCTAATACAAATGCATCAAGTGAGCTCTTCATGGTGTATCCATCATATTGTTTGGCTAATCAAGGAATACATGTGCAACTAAAGTGGTGGCAAGATGCAATTAAGTAAAAGATGATTGATTAGGTTTCAGTGTGCTCAATAATGTATAAAAAAGGTGATGGTGAGAATGAATATGCTGGGTACCAGCTCAGAGGTCTTTATTGTGCAGCTGCAGGTCTGTGACAGTGGTAGAGAGTTCCCAGCGTTCACAAACAGTTACTGAACTGCCTGGTCCTGGGTCCCAGCTGGGCTCTGGGACGGGCAGCAGCAGCACCTTCTCTTGGCACGGCTGGCTGCTGAGGAGACAACTCCTACCATGCGCTGCTGTTCTCAGACCCTCCTTATCACTGTAGTGTGGGGCAAACCCTGGGGCTGGTGGCAAACGTTTCACAGCCACAATATTGAAGACAATTATGTTGCTGTAAATAAATGGTGGTGCTTGCAATCACTTACATTGAAACATCATCATGGGCATTTTGATCTCCTTTTCTTCTTTAAACTCTGTCATCAAAACCATCCAGATCTCTTGGCCCAGTTGCAGCTAACTGTGCCTGAGATGTGGCTCATATTAGTTGCACAGCAGCTGCTGAGTGAAATTTTCAGATCCACCCCGCAGGACTCAGATGAGCATTACCAAGTCCTTTGAAGGGTTGTTCAGCCACCTTGCTGTGCATCGTGTCATGGGGAAAGTCCTTCATGCCAGCCAACCTTCCAGAGATGATGTGAACCCACTTACCTCTTCCTACTATGCTCAGGACTCCCTTCTAGTTTCCTTAAGGGTCAGAGGTATATCCCAAGCCACTGCCCCAGGTACTCCAGGGAACCCAGCTCTGGGACGCTGCTGGGATGCTGCGAGCTGGGGTTTACAAGAGCACCTCCATGAACCCTGTTATAAGAACTCTGGTTCTCCCTAGAAGTCACTAGAAATGAACAGCAGAATCATGAGGAGGGGAAGGATTCTCACAAGCTGGAGCTCGGTCACAGCAGTGAAAGGACAGAGAGGCAGCTGAAGCACAACAAAGCAGTGGGAGCTCGAGCCACAGTACCCAGAGTCTCAGTGCTTCGGATCATGCTTTACACAATCTCACGTCCAAATCACCCCACACATTTCTGACCAGTAGCTGCTCCCTGGCATGCAGGTCCCTCCGTAGCCCCCATTCTATGGCCTGGGGGAACAGGGCAGCCATGTGGCCAGGGCTTCAGGCACCTGTGCTCCTTGGTTAGGGGCATGCTGTGGCATATGCTTGCCTGAAGTCTTTTGGCTTTGGTGGGCTTTCAACATGGTCTTGCTTCTCTGGGGCAGATCTGACTACACTGATGGCTGTTTCCCTCCTGGCAACTGCAGCCTGGATCACCTTGGCTCAGTGCACCCTGGTTCTGCTCAGCAGCAACTGTGGAGGGGCTGCCAGATACTTTGCATTGGGAACTCTGTTTTTAAGTGAACACCCTATTTTTTAGCTGTGTATGGCTGTATTACTTGTATATTTATATATTCTGTATTTATGTTATCGAAATGTAGTATTTTGTAGCTGTCTGTTACAATTTGTTTAACTTGTAAAAATAATGACTGTGCTCTCTCATACTTAACCAGCTCCTTTCACTGTAGATTCGCTGCCCCTTTCCTTCTGTGTTGGAAACAAACCACCATAATGTATGTAGATTGGAATTTTTTTTTTTTTAATTTAATTATTTGTCATTATTAAATTATTTATTAGTGTTTTTAAATTTCATTTCACTTCAATTTTTTTCCTGCCACCATTGCTGGCAGTTGAGATCCATGAGTTTCTCATGCATCATGTTCCTTCCAACGAGCATGTGCATGTGCACGTGCACACACACACACACAGAGTCTAAACAAAAACAGAAAAAGAAAAAAAAAGAGAGAGATTACACTTCAGTATATTTGTAAATAAAAGCAACCTGTAAACTAAGCAGGATTTTCTCTCAGTGTGCAGTTCTTTCTTTGCTTTTGCAGAATGAGAGTGTGTTCTCTGTGTCCTGGGGCTGGCACCAGTGTTCTTGCAGGCAGGAGAACGCAGGGACAGGGATGTCTGAGCACAGCCTCAATGGTTTTAATGTTGTGGAACTGGGGCCCAGGCTATCTGGTGGAGCGACACAGTAAGGGTGATGACAGACGCTCCTTTTGCACTGGTTTTTGGCCGCTGCAGGCAGAGAGCTGTTCTGTAGGGATGGGGACAGATTGTTACACATCACGGCTGCTCCGGCTGGCTGGCTGGACATGGGCAGCCAACCCAAACAGCCAGCCCTGGCAGAGGAGCTGCTCCATGGGGATTTCAGAGACCCAGTGGGACCTTTCCTATGCAAAGCACATGTAAGGGCAAACTCATGCTAAAGCAGACAAATGTGTGTAAGTATTAGCAATGGATTATAAAATATCCATATAGTGATGGTAAATTCAAGACCAATATAAAATGATAGATACCTGCTGGTGTCTCTTGGGCCATGTAAACATAAACATGAACCTCAGCTGAGGTTTGGTCTGGCCACATCTGATTACTCATTGCCATTCCCTAGGTCCAGAAACACCACATTTCTTTTCTATGCCTTGGGCATGAAGTCACAATTTCTATTTTTTATAAAAATCGAAGCACGCAGTTTTACAGATAATCTAGCATCACCAAATGGGATAGCCCCATTTCCACCCCCCCCAAGCCATTTCAGCATGTCCCTATAGCCCTTGTACAGCAAAGTGTGTTCACCTGCCTCGAGAAACAGGCCATTCTGCAGCCCCAGCAGCCCTTGCCCAGCAGCGAGGACATGGCGTATTCCAAGGGGAGGATGCTGGCACCTACCGAGTCTCTCCCACTGCAGTGTGCACATCATGTGGGTGACACCACAAAGGGCACAAGGCATCAAGAGGTGGTATCTCGGTGTCATCATAAAAATCAGTTTAAAACTTTTTCCCCGTATTTGGTTCTTAAAGATCCACACGTAACTGCTGAGCACAGATCTCCCTGCTCAAACTCTCCCCGAGGTAAGGGAGGAGGCATGGCCCCAAGTCTCACCTGCGGACCAGATCAATAAAGCATTTTTGCTCCTAGTCAGTACTTTCATTCCCTTTTGCTTTCCAGCTCCAAACTGCATCATCCTGTCCCACTCAACGCTGGTTATTGGTGGAATGTCACTGAGGAAAAATGAATTGCCATTAGCAATTGGATTCACCTAAGTCAGAATTAGCTACTCAAATATTCATGCTCTGTGTGCATCTAATATTTATGAAGGAAGAATTAGAGTTGCCTGTAGCCATTTTTGAATCTCCCCAAAAAAATAGGTGAAAGGCATCATAAAAAAGGGGAGGAAAAAAAAGATTAATACATTTGGAGCTTGGTGTTGTGCATTGTTTGTGGAGTGTTTCCCTTTGGTGTCAGCGAGACAGAATGGAGACTGATTTATGTGCCACAGCTGTAGCAAACAAAAGATGAGACCCGGGAAATGGCTAGAGGTAAAAATGCCGGTGCAAGGGGCTAAAGGCCTGCACCTGGGTACTGTTTCCCATGCAGCCTCCCCGCCTTGGAGCACCTTGTAAAATCAGATTATCTGCTGGACATAGGAGTTCAAACAGCCCTTCAAAAGATTCATCTTAATAATTGCTGCCTTACCTTAACTTTTGGTTTTTTATCAGCCAAACTGCTGCTCGGAGGCAGATCCTGAGGATAAGGTTCTGTCACTCTTAATTATTATTACCTCTTATAATGAAAACACATTCGCTTATCCTCCTGTGCACTTGGAATTGGTGTAACAAATGAATGTCTAGTATTTTATCAGTATTTTTAGTAACATAAAAGATATATTATGAGTATGGCCCCACTGTATAAATGATTGTACATCAAATGCTATGAAATAGATAGCATATTTGCTTCTCATTTATTTATATTCAGATATAAACCAATTATTCAGTAAGAAAAAACCCACATTTTTACGTCTTCAGAAAACCATTCTTTCCTGAAAACCAAAATTTTCCGTTAAGGTGCTGTAGGGCTATTTTCTATCACAGAAGGAATATGATAATTAGCCCCAGAACCAGCAAGTACATTCTGAAATTAGGTGATAGACAGTGCTATTTCTTTGTTTACTTTTGATGGGAAAATGAAACAATTCTCTCTGAAAGCTTACTAATGAATTTGGCCCGCAGTATTTGTCAAAGCCACAGCCACCATTTGCAGTCTTAAGCTGGTTTTTCTCATACTTCGAGAACTAAATATGAACTGCTTGGATAAAGTGATAGCACGGTGTCAGTTGTACGTGTGGAAGACCTTAAATTCAGAAATGAGCTGCACATCTCCTTGGCCTGCAGCTCCTTGCACAGGTCTGATGGTTCTCACCAGCTATGGCCAGGGTCAGATGCTCTTGTCGTAGACAGCTCAGCGGGTCAATCACAGGTTCTTGGAGTATCACCCAATGAGCAAGGCCCAGTGTTAGGCGTGGCCAAAGCCGCACCCTGAACTGCAGAGCAAAGAAAATAAAAGTGGAGAATTATGTAAAGCACAGCATGAACTAGACCAGTGCACATTTCACTGCATTGGATGTTGATAGTGTTTGCTCTGCCGTCCGGATTTACGCTTTTGCTCTTTACTCTCTGGATTTACAGTAACAATCTCTTGACCTTTAGTTACCAAGAGACCATCACATTCTCTCATCTTTAGCCAAAATGAGGAAGTGAAGTGACATTTTTGTATGCCAATGGGATGATGCATGCACAAGGATCTGTGCAGGGATCTAACACAACATCTCCTCACTCCAAACTCTTCCTGCCATCCCTTGTGCCTGCTGACTAGACTGGCAGTTAGGATAGATCCAGTTCCTGGAAGCAGCAGGTAATGAGGGTTTGATCAGACCCTGGTATAGTCAGATGCCATCCAAAGCACAAAGTATTCTGTAAGACAAGCAGATAAAGGCAATGTTTTTATGGCAAGCCTTTAGCAGCTGACAGGAGGGACAGGCTGGAGCTGTACACAAAGCACAGGAGCCTGGCTCAAACCCCACGTCATCCATCAGCGGCACAGATTTTTGTCATTGTCATGTGCTTGTGTGTCCTTCCCCTTCCAAACAAATCTTTCCGTATGCTGCGATTTTTTACTTTTAAACACGCTTAGGTAGAATTCAAGTGGTTCTGTCAGAGTTGAGTCGTTTTTCCATTCAAATTACTGTAGAAAAGGGTAGGGCACTGAAGGGCTTTTTACGGCTTTCTACCTGAAATACTATTTCCTGAATAAACAATCAACCTCATTTGGAGCTCAACACAGTTCTTCCCAAAATTATTTTTGGCTCTTCTGCTGCTTCAGTTCAGTGTTCAAGACAATGTTTTGGCATGCTGCCTCCTCCCTTCAGGTAGTGGGGCCCAGGGAGCACATGCAGGACCCCTGTGGGAGCTGGAATGAGGAAGGGGACAGACACCTGGTCCACAGAGCAGCAGAACTGAGCATGCATTGATGTCCACCTCTGCACATGGTATTTTGCGTTGAGCTTGGGGAGAGCGCCTCTCAGCCTTGTGATCCTGGTTCTAACCAGACACTGACTTTCAGCCACGAACTTCTCTGACCCAGCCCTGGGGACAAGCCCTGTCCATCAGGTGAGACAGGGACCTTTCCCCAGAGCAATGGGAAGGCATAGGCTGCTGCTCTGGCTCTGCCACTGCAGCAAGGATGCAGGTCACAGAGTTAATATTTTTTTAAGGAAGGTGTTTCACAGTGAGCCATCTGTATTATTAAAATGAGGAACATGGGATATGAAATACCTTTTCCTTCTAAACACCCGTTCTGTAATTACCTGCTCTCTTCCCGCCCCCGGGGAGCATGTCAGTGGTGGTGGTGTGCAGTGGTGGGGAACTGCTCACCCACAGACAGCCTAGCTCTCCCCACCACAGCCCTCCGGGTACCAGCACCACTCAGGTAGGCTTAATTTGCTCCTTTGTTCAACTGGTAACGAGTAAACTGTGTCCAGCAGCACACAATGAGTTACTCCCGATCAGATTACCAGAGATCCGTCCCAGCTGGGGCATCCCATCACACCTGTGTTGTCAGATTAGTGGCGATGAGGAGCCGCTGATAAGCCTTGCACTGAAGTGTTTTCAGGGAACCCTGAGCATTCCCTTGATCTTTCTTTACACCTCAGCACTATGCGGAAGCCTTTTGTTTTAGGACCGAGAGGAGAAAACAGGTAATTATACTCCCAGTGGCAACCATTTTTCGTGCAGGACACAGCAATGGAAGCCTGCTGCATACTGAAGCAGGCAAAATACATCTGACTGAAAACAATTAATTATGTAGCCCTGGATAACTTAAACTCTTTTCTTCACTGATATAAAGAGGGAGAAGCCCCCAGGTCTTGTGCACTCGGCATAAAGAAACAAAAAATGTGTTGGAAGGCAGATTGGTATCAGGCTAGCAGTTCCTGGGATGCTTCAGGGATGCGGCTTCACATGGGGCTGCAGCCTGTGTCTGAAACTGCACCCAGACACGGCTATTTCTGCCTGGTTTCTGTATCAGCTGATCAGAACAGAAAGTGGGAACCAAGATCCCACTTGTGGTTTATCTGCCTGTCTGACTTCCAACAGCCACGAATGAGTCCGGGCAGCTGTTCTCTGGGAGCACCAGCCAACATCCTGTGTCTGCCCCGGCTTGCTTCGAAGGGCTTGTGTGTGTTATTGAGGCCACGTGTCCCATTCTTAAAAATATTTCTCTTCTCACTGCTGCACCAACAGTCAGCTTGCAAAACACTGAAAAAATTAAAATCCTAGGCAAGTGTGAAATGAATGGCTTTGACAAGGACTGGGTACCAGTGAGGGTCTGTGTGCTGCTGCAGTGCTGGCAGAGACCACAGCTACGGCCACAAGAGTTGGACCCACCCCAATTTTTAATTGCTGCAGTGATGCAACCTGCAGCTCCCCAGGACTGCAGCTCGTCACAGGGAGGAGCAACTGCCTTGAGCCTGGTAAGTTGACAGCTGAACTCCATTTCTGTGAGACTAATGCATTTTTAATGATTAATAGCTAATAATAAATCAATGGCACTATAAAAAACCTAATAAATAAATACATTTTAATTAATAGGTGAGTTATTAATAAAGTACTATTTTTAATGACATTTGTAGCAAAAATTACCTGTTTCTTCACTTTCTTAATCTCTGAAACTTCTATAAGGCCTTTCAAGTACAGAAGATTCCTATAAGACAACTGGAACGTGCATGAAAAAGAACAGGCTTTTGAAATCTAATCTTCTCCTGCTTAAAATAGAGGTAGTGCTGGTCTGTTGACAGTAGGTCTCTGAAGACTTTCAATATACTTTTTATTCTGTGAGTCTGGCACCACATAGGAAATTAATTCAGTGACAATATTTTCATTAGATTATAACCCAAGTTCTCAATCTTAGGCGCATTTGTATGCTTGTAATACATTCTAATTACTTGTAAAGAATAAGTCTGTGTGCTGGTTGACTTATTGAATATATTAAATTAATGAATAAATAAATTTGTCTCCATGCTGGGAATGCCACTTGACATCAAAGCTTGCTGCAGAAAGAATCAGAAATGGGTTGGGGTTCCGGTAAATAATGTGATTTGTATTGTAGGTGGACTTTGCTGTCCCTCACAAGAGTGTTGATTGAAAAAAACATCTTTTATCCCCCAAAACAACAGAAATTAACTATGTGAAGAGACTGCTACTTGTTTGTTTGTTTGTTTTAATGATGGCTCATTGGTTTAGTCAGGAGAATTGCTCTTGCTGGCTCAGCTCAGTACCTCACATTGTTTCTCTAGGATGGCACTCTCAAGAGCACTCTTGTGCTTTCACATATTTTTAAGTTATGCAAGTAGGAAGGAAATAATATATACATGAATGAAAACAGTGATACTAGTAGAAAAATGGGTCAGATTTTAGTATTGTGTAGTGTCTGCCCATGTTGTGGAGTTTTCTGTTTATCTTGTCATATTCCAGTAAAAAGAAAAAAATGTTATTTTTATCATGGAACAAAGTTATCAGAAGTGGGACCTTTTCTCAAAAGATGGGCAATCCAGTATTTTTAAGAGCACTATTGAGTCACTGTGGTAGAAGGGACAAGTTTCTCTGTTTCCTCATCTTGCCCGTACCTTCGTGATTTGTTCATTAACCTATTACACACTGGATTTTCTTTTCCTGGAATGATTCTCCTCTCTGGCCCATAAGAGAAAAAAGTGCAGCTCATGGAATGCAAGGAAGCTAACCTGGCCTTCTGGAGCCAGCCCTGTTCCCTGTAGCTGATCCTCTGGAACGCTTGGGTTTGCAGTGAAATGCTTCTCATTTCTCAGAACAATTGCGTCCCTTGCAAGTGTCAAATTTTCTCATAAATGGTCTTCCAAAATCTAAAACACTGCTGGTTCAGATCTTTTCCTGCCAGTGGGATCCCTTGACATTAGGAACTGTGTCTCCAGGGGTGCTTACTGAGGACATGGGGCAGAGCACAAGGGACGTTAGCTCATAGTGAAAATGCAAGTGAGATTCAAGAGGTCAGAGAAAATCGGTCCATGTTACTGGAAGGCTGCTCTTTCAGGCAAGAGACTTGGTGGCAAGGCTGGAGCAAAGAAAGGAAAATTTCTCTTGCAGCCCGTTGAACTCAGAATCCATGGAACAAGACAATGTGGTTTTCAGTGTTGTTTGGGCTGCAGTGCTTTGTTAGAGAGCTGTTCACCCATGTGAAAATGCATAACCCTGTCAAACTGCCAAGTGAAACTTTGGGTGATCGGCTGTGTAAGCGCTGGTAGCACAGGATAAAGCTGCCTTCGGCTACTTTCAATTACACACCCAATTCTTTTAAGACTTCTGAATATTTGGGAAAGGAGAATATGCAGAACTTGTTTGTTTACATCAGATTGTGCTGTGTTTTCAGATTTCTCAACTGCTTTTGGAGCATGTGAGCACAGCCTAGCCCTTCCCCTTCCACATACCTGGCAGCTCTGTCAATGCAGCAAATGAATCCTCTCCCGGAGTGAGCAGCCGTGTCAGACTGATGCTGTGCAGGATTTCGCCATTTCAGCCAAGCAGGAACTGGAGCAGAGAGAGGCATTAAGCAGCTAATGCTTTGCAAAGCGAACTGTTGGTGCTGGTGCTGCTGTGCTGATTCAAGCAGCCCTGGAGCACTGTTGAGGTTGGGCTGGGCTGGAGAAAGGTGGTAACCATTGGTAGATCTCAGCCTTTCATCTTGTAGGTGTTGGAAGCGTGGCCAGGCTCTGCTGAATGTGGTGCTGGGCAGAACAGATGCGAAGTGCACTCAGTTTCTCTCTGCCCTTTTGAGCCAGGTCAGCCACCCGGAGCTGGCAAAGCACCCAGCTGCCCCCAGGCAGCAAGTCTCTTCCCAAAGACTTAGCAGCCTGGCAGCCTGCAGACAGCACCAGGGAGATTTGGCAGGAAGCTCTAAGCATTGCACCTTCTTCAGAACTGAAATGTTTTTCTCGTGGCTTGGGATGCTCTCAAGATGGCCTGTCTGTGCAAGTAGCTTTTTTCCACAGGTGATTGCAAGTGAGGTCTTTTGGACGAGGAACTCACTGAAGTTGACAGCTTAGTTATTTGGAATTTATATACAGCTTTCTGTTCAGCACCAGGGTGGTGTTCAGCCTGCCCTAATTACCGTAGCTACAAAAAGCAGAAATTGATTCTCATGATACCATGCTTATCTCTACATAGAGCTACTGCAAGGACATGTCCCTGAGGGCATCACAGTAAATTTCTGAACCTTAATTCACATGTTCAAACTGTTATTCAAACTTCCACACTAGACCTATTACTGCTTTCAGTAATTTTCAGCTTCTACTAAAGAACTCTGTACCTTTCTTTTCTAACCTTCTAAACACATGTAGCAGCATCCAGCTGTTAGAAGGGGTACCCTGAAGAGCCAAGACACCACAGCCCACCCTCTAGATGACCAGGACTTGACAGCTCAGAGCTGTCTTGCCCCATGACAAACCCACCCAGACTTGCGTGTCCTTGCTTTGTCCCAGCGTTGCTTTTCCCTACATCGTTCTGCTCACCCACTCCCAAAGGAGCCGTGCCACTGGGGCAAGGAAGGCAGTGCGGCTCCTGCTCACACTGCTAATGAAGCAATGCCTCCGTTATCTGTCAGAGGGGAATTTCTGAGAACTGGAGCTCGTGTCTGCAAGCCTGGAATATTTGTGTTTCTGTACCAAAAGTAACGATTATACTACGGGAAGAAAAACAAACCTCCACAAAATAAGGTAATAAAACCAGAAAGGTTTAGCCAAAGCAAAGGTAGAATTTTTTTAAGTCATTAATTTGCTTTGTCAAACTTGATAATACCAGAGAAAAAAGGATTTTTTTTTATTCTAGTGAAAAATCTGACAGACTGGAATGGAAAGCTAACTTTCTGAGCACTGGGAAAAAAGTCTGAAATGATTGGTTTGGAACCAGATGCATATATGAGTGATTAAAGCTTTTATAAAAGAAAATACAGTGGTAACATTATTATTTCAATACAACTGAAAATTAAATACAAAGTTTAGCTGACGTGACATTTCTATGCAAATATTATTTTATTTTATATTTCTGAATTAAAATTAAGAATATCTGAGTAAGATCAATTTTTCCTCAGAAGTGCTCTTGCAGAACTACATTATGTTCCATTATGTTTCAGGTACCTGTTCTGATTTTTCTCTAAAACTAAACTGTCATGTTTTATGTTTCTGAGCCCAGCATGGGTGTGGCATGAACAAGGTCTTATATATGTGAAAATTTAAAGGTGTTTGCAGCTTCTCTTTCCCAGGTTTGCAGGAGAATCAAATAGTCATTCCTTGCATACTTCAGGCTTCTCATCATTTACCTTTCAGACTTGTTATGGCTGCTAAGAGCATGAAAAATGAAGCATGAAGGAAAGCACAGGATTATGTTAAATGATGAGCATCATCCCTGAGGTGGGCAGATTTCACAGATACGTCCTGTGTGACAGCAGCAGGCTGAGGAGAACCTGATTTTGAATGACACTGAGTGCAGAGGATTGTGAGTCGAGCACACGTGCTGCAATCAACAAAAACGAGTGAGATAAAATAGATGCTCAGTGTACACATATGTCCATGGGGGGTGAAGAGGCTCTTCAGGTAAGGCGTGCTCTGACAAGGTGCCTCATGTGCTCCGCCTGTAAGTACCATGCTGCTGGCCTGGCTACTGCCAGGCAGCCGGTACCAGGAAATGCCTGTGGGGGAGGAAAGGCTGGCACTCCTGGAGTCCAGGCAGCATTAATGATAGAATCTGCTGTGTTCCTCTGGGAGAAAAATGTCCCATTCTCTTTGCCAGATGCCCAAGTCACATGCTACATGACAAGGAAGTGCTCCTCACAGACAGGCATTGACATGGGAAATAACAACACAGCCACTGCTCTTGGCAGCATTTCAGAGCAAGATTTTCACAAGGATTTAGCTGTTCCTGAACAATTTCTCCAATATATAAGGTACAAATATTCTTCTCTTCCCATCAGTCATGCAGGTGTTTTTTGTACAAACGCTGTGGCCAACAAAAGGAAAATCTTGCCCTACAGTTATAAAAAATGCCTTCAGTGCCCCTGTGGCCAATTCCACAGGTGCTGATGGAGGGCAGGACCATGATCCTCAGGGCACAGGGTCTCTCCAGCACTTTGTTTCTTCACACCTACCCTTGGGAAAAAAATCTGTACCAGAGATCCTGTTCTTCTCTAAGGCACCAGCAGCTAGAACTCAACGAGTCCCAGTCAATTCACAAGCCATATTGGCGATGCTCTGTCAGAAACCAACTAATGTTTCGTGTCTCTTTATTAAAAATACTCATGTTGTCACCTGTGGTGGCAAATGAAGGACATGGCAACTCCTAGACACCCAGTCTGATCTGGAACAGGGATTTACAGGTGTCATGGTTTCTACTATGGTAATATGGCTGAAGTTTTTTGTCAGTAACAACACCTCAATTTTGCATTAGACTTTGGTCCCCTGGCTTGTGCTTCTCAGACTGTACATAAATATCACATATGCACCAATTCTATCAGATATTTTTATGAATAGATGCTATTGTAAGCTGATACAAATCTCCAAATTTTTCTTTTAGTTTGATTTCCTGTTGATGTGGCTATCAAAGCTCTAACACATCAAAGCAAATGTTGTCTGTCATGATCAAAGTCTATAGGATTTTTAATGTAATCACAATCCAAAACCTGAAAGAAATGTTATGGGAAGGATTAGCTGGATTTCAGGCAACTGAATTAGAAACAAGATTCCAATTGATATTCGGTAGCATTTTGGCATCTAGGTCCTAGAAGCCCTCTGAAAATCCTGGACCAGGCCGGTGGACAATGCACAGTTTTAGCACTGTGCTCAATAATTTCATCCTCAAACAATTTTAGTTAGGGACACTCCCAACATCTATCTCACAAATTACTGATGGAGTCACATCCCCTGCAGCAGTGTTAGGATATTGTATCATGCATCTTTTTTATCTTATGACTGGAAAAGATAAGATCTGAAAAGAATTTGGTGGTGAGGTAGGTGATGAAATTCTGCTGCTGTGTTTGAATACATCAGGCAGGAATTATTCTGAGTCCTGAATATGTATTCGATTTCCACAGGTTTATGGGTGAGCATCTTTTGCGGAGAGAGTACAAGCACTGATATGCAGATAGAACAAAATAACTATCAATAATCCAATGATGCCTGAAAAATCAGGGAATACATTATCCCAAAATAGTAGATGAACTAAGAACCATTCATTTCTCTAATGTTAGATGCCAGAGAATGGGATGTTGCCTGTGTTGTCTCAAGCCTGGTTAATGTGCGTAGGTAAATACAAGTTAAATAATCTCTTTCAAGTTGCTTTTCAGTCTCTGCTATTCTTTGCACTGAAGGCATAATAACAGTCATAACAGCAGGGAGAAGGGGAAGGACACTACTGCAGTTTTGACCTTTTTCCAGCTCCTTGGTGGTGATCTGGCAAAGGGCATACTTTTATTTAACCCACACCGCTGGGTATTGTCCCTTTGGTGTTCAGTGCAGGTGTGAACACAGGCAATTGCTTAGATGGATATGCAGAATAAAAGCAGCTCTTTATCATGTATGATAAACTATGGGGAAAGCAGCCAGCTGCTGTGATGCTCTTGGTAGTACTAGCTTTATGGAAATGAGGACATGGGGCAGTGATTTTCTGTAAGGCTCTCTAGGTAAGTGCTGGGAAGCAGGTAACCAGGTTAGGTCCTAATGAGACAGGCATAGGTTGCACATCTTGTGCTGTCTTGCTGAGGTACCAGTGGGTAGCAGCAAATGGACGTGCTGGGATCTGCTTGCTGGCTCCCAAGCTGCGAGAAAGGTAACCACAAAAATACAGAGTGGAAAAAATTATTCCATGCTTTTAGTGCACCTACATCAAACACATCAGAGAAGCAAAGTTCCAACACGGGAAAAACAGAGAGCAGCACTGCATTCTGATCACCGTTTTCTGATGTCTCGTCTGCTTGCAGCTCCGTCAGACCTGCCTGTTCACTCATGCATGGAGAGCGATCTGCCAGAGGAACTGCCAAATTATCCTGACACCGTGCGCTACACAGCCTGTTACCGGAACAGAATACAGGCTTTGCTTTTTGGAGAGGATCCTGTCTGCAGAACCCTTGCAGCGAGGCAGCACAGCTACTGAGACAGCCCCTTCCTGCACCACCCCTGTGCTGAGCTGAGCTGAGCTGTGAGGCTCACAGCTAAAATGTGCCTTTCTCATCCATTTCATGTCACCATGCATCTCTATTTCTGGGCAGGGGCATTTTCCCTTCTTCCATTTTACCTTACAATAAAGCAAAGCAAACAAAGAGGTATCAAGCCCCTGAACATCAAGGGGGAGAATACACACATATTCTCGGCTGTCCAGGCTATAGAACCAACATCCTGTGACGTAGCAGATGCAGCTTCCCCATTGTCCGGGTGACCCCAGCTGAGCTGGGAGGAATGGCCCAGGGCGGGAGTGAGAAGGATCAGCTGTGGGCCTGATCCCAGCTGCACCAACCAGCTTTGTGACAGGCAATAAAGAGCAGAAGAAAAGACTTTTGTCCTTGATTGCGAGAGCGACGAACCTCTGTCTCATTGGCAGGGATGACGATTAACCGCAGAGGATTTGTTCATTGTCTGGCACTCAAGATCTCCCAGCAGTTGTCCACTCTAGCATGCTCAAATAATGGGCGGCACCTTGGTTTTGTCAATGGCTCAGTCGGCTTTGTGTGCCTGGGCAGACTGACAGCCTGGAGGGGGCTGTTGGCTGTGGCAGAGAGATCTTACTGAGAGATGGCTGTGGTAGAGAAAATGTATGAAAAAAATTGGCAGCACAGGCTGAAGAGTGAAGCGAGGTCTTCTTCCAGTAAATCTAGAACGAACAGTGCTGGGTTGACAAGCATTTCATGGGGGCTCCATCACTCCATGTATAAAATCCTTTCTGGGAGGATATGCCAACTAGGCTCCTTATGCTGAGTCTTCTCACCTGGAGTTGGTTTTATGGAAGAGCTCTTGACCTCTGCAAAAGGACATAACACGAGAGCAAAAAACACCGTGGCAGCCCTCCATGCATTTTCCTGTAGGAGCAAGGACTTCCCACCAGCTCAGCTGGGGAAGAATGAATGCCATTCAGGGAGGGAAGCTCGTACTATTAAGGCTGCCACCAGACACCCCGTCCTGATGCTAATCCTATTCTTCTGCTGTGGATCAAGTAATTCTTGTGTGAGTATTTTTCACGGGCTAAAGAAAAAAGATATTTAACCACAACAAACCTGCTGCCAGCAAATATCAGTTGTAGCTTCTTGGGTCTAAATTATAAGCACCAGCTACCAATTTCTAGCTGTCATTTTTACTTCAGAGGTACCTCACACATTGACATGGATCTCCTGGCTGTGCCACTGCTTTGCCATTCTCCTGAAAGCAAGAATATGTAGTCCTTCAAGACATGAGAGAAACTTTATTAGGCTTAGTGCTAGAAGGCACCGACAGCAATGTTTTAAATAATCTCTTACAACCCTTATTTGGGAGTGCAGGAAAATTCTCCTTGCAGAGGAATGCCTTCACTAATTTGGAGAGTAGCAAAGTACTTCAGAAAGTACTGAAAGGCAAGAGTGCCCCACTTCCATATGAAGGAAAATTCTGAAACATGCTTTTAAAAATCTCATTGCAGCACTTCCAACAAACCAAACGGTTTATGTTTCGTTATTCATTTTCCTAAATGAATGCTAAAAAAAAAAACTGTCTGAAACCCGAAGCTGATCTTCCACAGTGGTAGACAAGGGCACTAAATGTGAATTTCTTGCCCATTTATTGCACTGATACCAACCCCTCAGCTACCACACTCTGCAAGTGAGTCCCCTTGCTCAGCCTCAGAAAATAACAGAATACTTGGCATTCTCCGAGATGCTCAACCTTGACCAGTGCAGCCCACCAGCCTCCACCCACAGCTGTTCAAAGGAGAAGGATGTGTTTCAGCAGCTCTTCCCAAGGGCAGGGAATCTGAGTGGCTTCAACCTCTTGCAAGCCCCGCAGTGACCCATACTTGATGAGTTACATGTCTGATCATTTTCCATGTGATTGAGCCTCTGCTGTGGTTCAATCTCAGCACACTCCTCCAACACTGAGTTGATGTGGGGATCTGCCCACACGTAGGTCCCACTCCCATAATTGTGTGTCAGTTTTCCTGGGCTCTCACCCACTGATGCTCATCTGCCAGCGGCAGGAGGATGGTTCCCTCACTCAGCAGGTACCTCCCCATGGCAGTCCATGATCTTTCCTGTTGCCAAGAAAAGCTGCATTTCACCAACTTTCTGAATTTCTTTTTGTTTTTGTTCTGAGTGTCCTCAGCACACTCAATAGTTCAAGCTTTAGAATGAGCTGGAAATGAGTTATAGATGGGCACTGAGTGCAACAGAATGCTATTATTTACTGAAGGTCTTTTCTCTACATGTCTCTCACCCGAAATGCAAACACCTAGAGCTGGCAGGAGACAGTCAGTCTCCGCTGCTCAATTAACAAACAGAATTAAAAATAATTAATTCACCTGTTACATGACAAGAGGAGCAGAATGTGGCTGCTGTCTCTTCTCCTGTGGGAGCCACACATTTTGTATCTTTCTCCTTGCTTTGTTCCCTCTAAGCCTTCTGTTACAGTACAACAAAACTAGTCTTTTGACCAAGTCCAAAAGACTGGTTAAAAATAAAAGTTATGGATTCCACTGTCCGCACAAATGTAAAGGTTACAGCAGTGTTCAGTGTGTCAGGCCTGAATGTCGTACCTGTAGTAAATGACATAACTAACACAAGGAGGCATCTCCTAGAGATGTTGCTTCTGCCAGTTCAATCATGTCCCTGTGTCTGAACTAGTTTTTGAAGAATTGATGGAGTTTTCTTCCTTCACTGGTGATGTCTTCCTCAAAACGTCTCTACTAAAGACTAATTTATTGCTGCTCTCCAAGGATGTGTGACCAAAGATTTCTCTATCCAATGTGGTTTCAACAGCTGGTACCAGAATTTAAAGAATTCTGATCAGTGTCAGTCTGGGTGATGCACATGAACTTGGGTAATTCCTGCCATGTTCCTTGTCTGCAGAGCACTAAGCAGATACACCAATGCAGCTGCAAATGGTGCAGTGGAGATAGCAGCCCAGCAAATAGGTTTTGCAGCTTGTCTTCTCCATGACACTTTGTCAAATACATTATTGTTTCACCATTGCTTGGACTTTATTTTGGCAAGCCTACAGCATCACATTTCTCAAAGTCTTCTGTACCTCAATAAATCCAAGCACATTTGGAAAAGAGAACAGAAGAAACTAAACGCATTGTGCACAACCGGTAAGAGTTTCCTGCCATGCCAGATTGATGGAGTAAAAACAAAACACAGCTTCTCTTGGAAGTGGTCCTGTCCAAGATATGGGTTGTGTAAATTGCCCTTAATGAAAAAGAACACTTGGAGGGATTGTTGTGGGGGTTTTTGTAAGGTTTGTTTAAATCTTTTACAAGGAGGGTTTGATTTTGCCATGAGGAAGGAGAGGAGGTAGCCCTGCCAAGCAGGACTGGAGCACTGGCTGTGCTGCTACATTTCCTGTCAGCACAACTCTCTGCGGGCAGCAGTGAATATCCTGGTGTGTGTGTCCTGTGCATCCTTCTGTGCAGAGTGCGGGCTGCAGAGGGCTCACACCAATATGGTGCAGTGGCACAAAGGCTGGGTGGTAAAATGTAGTATTTAGAAGCAGGGAAACACCTCGTTACCCATTCCAGACAGGAAAATACCCTCCTACCCCCATTCATTTTATAGTACTTGGTTACATGATGTCCTGAAACCCAGTCACACAGTTGTAGTCATTTGTGTGCCAACCACTGCTCTGCTCTACAGATGCGGGGTTTTTTTTACAACTGAGAAGAAAAACATTTTACTTATGCAGCAGGTTACTTTCCATTCATTTTATCAGCTTCTCCTTGTTAAAATGTTCTTAAAATAGTACATTGCAAAGTATCTTTTAAATCTTGCAGTATATAGTTAGTGTTGATGATAACATTTGGCAACTGTATCCTTTTCCACAAGGCTGTCATCTTCTGTCACTAGTATCTGTAAATATTTCCTTACCTACCAAGGCAGCTTCAGTTTGCCACCACTATCAGAGCCAAAATCAGCCAGACGAATTGATACTTCTGTGTACACTTGTGACTTCTTCTGAGCCCAGTTGTAAGGTGCACTTGACAATCCAAGAAATTAAGTGGCTTCCTATAGATTTCCTTTGCTATAGTCCTTCTCTTCCCATAGTCCTTCATTCTTCGTTGCTGAACTGGTGAAAGATGCTTGTAGAAATTATTGTGGTGCTTCTGGATGTGTAAGGTTCCTTTCTCCAGCTGCCCTTCAGCAAGCAAACACTCTGCTCGGGAAATGCTGGTCAGCGAAGTTGGCATGTAACGTAAATATACAAATAATGAAAGAGAAGAAGGAAAGATGAACCCTATTTTGTTTCTAGCCATGACAGACATTTAGTAACCATATGCTGCTTCCTTAGCACTGCAAAAAATTCCCTCATTGCCCTTTTCATGGCAATTTTCAGGATATAGCTGGAACCTGGAGGCCAGAGCAATATCAAGAAGGACACTTAGATACATTCCCACAGATTTTTTCAGCTTGGGAAGATGCTGCTTTGTAATTACAGTGGCTAGAAACACCAGAAGCTGAACTATGGCAGGGAGAACAATGTGGTAGTTAACATGCATAAAGCATAAAGTTTTTATAAAGTCTTCAATGTGTGTGCCTTGCCGGAATTTACAATAATTTAAGGTGCTTATTATTCCTTCAGGCATGGAACTCATAAATATTACGCTGTGTTCTTTGTCATTGGCTTCTCTATCATGCATAAAGCGAAATTAAATACTTATCTCTATATCGTTAACGTATTAAACATTAGGATTTATGGGATTTGAGATCTTACTTGCTCTGAGAACATTAACTTCCTGATGAAAGATCTAAATGCAAATAGAAGGAATGCCAAAATACCCTGGAACATAATTAAGGATACTGAGGTGTGAAGAAGCCCCAGGCAGAGGAATGTGCAGTTTTCTTATTTCCACTGTCATGGTGGGCTAGTTTTCTTTGTTCCACATTTTTACACACTGCCTCAATGTGCCACCTTGTTTCTTTGTCATGAGGTGAAGAACATGTTAGTTCATTCCTACATGGATTATCTGAGAAATAGTGTTCCTGGTCTTAAACATACCCTTGCTATCCGTACTGGGAAACAGCAGTTCCGTAGTGTCTAGATTTTAAAAAAAATCACAGATCACTCTGTCCATGTGAAGAAAAATAGCTTTAATTTAACTAGTAGCTTTAATTCTCTTTTCTCTTAATAGCTCTTTTCTTGCTCTTGTTGCTTTTCAAGAATTCCTGCAAACAGGAAATGAAAGGGACAACTTTTAACCAAATGTGTGTTTCTGCCACAGAATAGGTATACTTTCTTTGCTGGTGTACATCTGTAACTAAATCTTCATCCTGTTTTGTCCATGCCATTCAGAATGATCACCACCACACTTTTTGTCTTCTTCATACATGATGTCAAGCTATGTCACAGCAACAATATTGGTGGCCAATCCAAATACACAGATAGAACTTGCTGGCACTGTAACACCCTGTATTTCATCCCAAAGGACTAAGGTATTTTATTCAGAAGACATTTTCTACTCTGCCTTGTTCTAGTTGATTTAAATGTTCTTAGTGATGTACTTGACCCTTTGCTTATGAGACTTTCTCACAGCCCTGCAGATCTCACTGCCAGCCCAAGCTTTGCCATTATTCTTTCCTTCTATCATTCCTGCTTTTATGATCCTGAGTAATTCCTCTCCCACTTATATGTCTGCTATAACATCTCATCTTTGAGGCAAACCAACTTCTGCCAGTTTTCTCATCTGCCTCTTGGCCCGTTTTTATTATATTTTGATTCTTGCTAATATTTGGGACTCTTTCCATTTGCGTAGAAGTAAGTAATTTTATTAATCACTGTATTAAAAAAAAACAAAAACAAACCAACAAGTTAATGAGTTCAAACTTCACACTAATAGTTGGAAAATTCTGACTGTCCCCACTGCTAATGAGAAGCAAAGAACACTGAGAGGGGGTTCCACTACCACCATTCACCCACGCTACCACTTTGTCTCATGCTATATGGTGCTGGTTCTGCTTCTGTTCATCTGCGTTTATTTGTCCATTCTGAAGTCAGTGAGCAACAGGTCTCTTTTACTAACACATTCCAGGTACTGGAGTTTCATCTTGCTGTTTGAGCATCAGATTCATCGCAATACACCAGTCAGAAAAAGAGGGCAGACACTGTCACTTGCTTCCCCTCCAGGCAGTTGGGAGGGAGGACTTGCATCATTCATGGTAAGATAAACCCTATGACAGATTTGCCACATCTGTGCAGAGGATTAGCACAACTTTGTGCTGTCCTCCATGAATGAGCATCAGCCAGCTACCACTCAGCATTCAGTACTCAGCTGCTGGGGGCACTTCTCTTTGTCTTGATAAAAGTACCTTTCACAGGTGGTGGGAACTTGTTTAATCCAACTGTCAGAGGCAGCTCAAAAAAATTTTCTCATGTATACATCACAGTACACTAGCGCTGTCTTCAGAGTAGTGATGGTTGTCACACGGTTCATCGCTCCCAGCTTTCTCCAGATGACATCACTGTTGCATTTAGGACAGTCTCTTTACTCAAATCAGTCTCTCTACTAAGGTGCCTCCAGAGAGCATGGCACACACAGAACCGCCCTGACCCCACCATGCTGCTGCTCTGAGCCTGACCTGTGACAGGAGCTTCCTAAGGCTCTGCTGACCTCCCTGGGCCTGGCAAAATGCCTCGAAAACCTCGTTCTAAACTGCAGGCTTTATGCAGATCCGTTTATTCACAAGTCAAATTGTCCTCCTGTTCCAAGCTGTTGTAGATGCAGGTGGTGAGATTTTGAGGGGAACAAGGCACAGCTGGAAGCTGACTTCAGCTCCACTTGGTCTCTGTCTTTTTTTCGAGGTTGAGATCAAAGAGCTGTTGCAGCAGAGCTGTTGAGCAACCTTGTTGCTTGTACTGTGCTCAGATTAAGGACCTTTATTATGCAGTAATAACTGAAAGAACAGCAATGTATTCACATGACCACAGTAAAAGATTTTTTTAAAAATTAAAGAATCTTGAAAAATTAAAGAATCTATTATCTGTTTGGAGATTATAAAATCAAAAATGAATACTAAAATGTCAGCAACAAGATTTCCAGTATACTGGTCTTCTCTTTTAAGTAGGCCTTTTCTCATTCCTTGCATTATGGATGTTTAAATGAAAGGTTACACACAGGGTCATCAACAAGGCTCACAATGCCTCCAGCCTTACAATACACTCCACTTCAAAGGGATTGGGTGCATTCCTGAGCCTTGTACCAATAAGCACTAATAACACTGAAAAATGAAAACTGAAACAGATGTCTCCAATAGCATTGATTCTTATTAGCTGTTCACAGCTATTCTTACACCTCTGGGCATAATGAGGCAGAGCCGTGTTGGGTGTGTGGCTGTCAAGCCAGTAATGCCGTTGGAATGCTCTCACGCTGCTGTGAGCTGCATTCTTGACAGACTGTCTCCATTATGATCTTAAGAAAACTTCTTTAAAATGTCATTTAAAAAATGCATCAAATATGTAAACTCTTAGGACAGGATTGGACGGTAACATGTACTTCCTAAAATTAACTGAGAAAAAAGTGACCAAACGTACAGCAGAACTGACCCGTATGTTTATCTGTGCCTTGCTGCTGGTGCTAGAGCAGTTGAGGCCACCCAGAATGTGGGTAGGTCTGTGGCAAGAGAACAGAAGAACAGCAATTAATAGTTAAAAACATTTTGTGCATACGGCTATGCTGTAGATACTCCAAACAGACAAGTAACAGCCATAAGTTCTTTTCTGCTCAGTGAATGGAAGTGAAACTGCTTTGGTATAACCCACAAGTGCAACGAGTATCTCTATCCTTGACCACAAAACCAGAGCCTGAAACACATGCCTCTTTGCGTTTGCAGGACTTCCTTGTCTGCCTGGTTTTCTAATATGCTGTTTTTCTTGGATGTCATCTTTCTGCTTAGGAAGAAGGGCAGCCCTGACAGACAGGGAGTCCAGAGGGAACAGATTTTAACATCATTTAATGCCTGTGCAGTGAAGACGGCTCCTGCTGAAGAAGTAGATAATAATTTTATTCTGAAGGTTGGTAGTGCAAGGACGCCTTTCAGAGTGTCACCAGCAACCTGTGAGAGAACAGGAAAGGGAGATCTAAGTGGAAATGCTATGAAAGGGATGATGTGAGCAGAGCTAAAACAGCCAATAAACTCTGTGTCCTTTTAGACGCCAATCCAAAATATTTTCTGTCACTGTTTAATTGGGCTTCCCAATGCGGTGGATCCAGATGCTTTGTCTAGATGTACTTAAAAATTCAGGAATTTCAAATACACATCTGGTTAGTAAGAAAGCAGTAATAAAAGAAGAATTTCTTATTAATAACTGAAGAATCTGTTTTCATTGGTTAATATGAAGGTTGCTGGTGCAGATAGCATGAAGGTATTAGGAGGGACTCACTACCCACACCACAGCCTGAAGACCATGAGCCCAAGTCCTGCTGCTGCTGCTTCCAAAGCAATGCTGAGATACAGCTCGAATTAGCAAAGGAGAGTGCCATGTTTGCTGAATTGGCCAGGACTTTAGATTTCTTGGCAGGGTATCAAGAAGTGCAATAAAAACTTTATCGTGAATTTGATAAAATCGATCCCCTAGCACTCACTAGTCAGGGAGATGGAGACCATGCACAGCTGATATGCTGTTAGCCTGGTCCACCAACACCACGATGGTGCCAGGAGGTCCTGTGCCTCCCTCTGATGACACCCGCCATCTAACTGGGCAGCATAAAGTTGTGTGTGTGTAATTACTTTGTCTGGAGACAGAACCAAAGAATCACCATGCAGGTTATTTACCAGTTGGCCATTAAGCATTTTCATAATAAATCTAAACAAAACAAAACAAAAACAAAAGCAAAAAAAAAACCCCACAAAATAAAATTTAAAAACCCACAAACAAAACGATAACAACAAAACTTTAACAAAAAGCCAACAAAAAATCCCAAAGAAACAAACAAAAAAAACCAAACAAAAAACCACCCAGAAAATGCAATTATTACAAAAGGAAAGGCCAGAGAAGCAGGAACATTAAAAACTCTTTCACAGAGCAGCTGTCCAGATGAATATCATGGGCAAAGGCATGAGATCTTCTGCTTCAAGGGAAATTCATCTGCTACTCTGCTTTCCCCTTTCCCACTGCCAACTAATTCCAGAGTTATTCTAAAGGCTCTGCAGTGATGATAAGTAAAGGAGGAAGCAAGGATGGGTGCATCAACCAAAAGAAGTTTCTGAGAACCAATATTTATTGGGTTCACTTGGATGCACTGATGAACAGCAAGTGGAGAATCACTTAACTAAATGGAGGGACCTCAAGGTAGACAGACAGATTTAGGACTTAACTAAAAGTAAGAAATGTTACAATGAGCTGTAAAACATGTCTGTTGGATCTTGGCTTCAGCCATCCCCACTTTTGTCTGTAAAATCCATTCCACGAATTCTGTATTGGGTTATATCCCAAATGAGATTATTTTACACACAACTATATTTAATTTGCAGTGAGGGGAATACCTTGGTTTGTTTTATGTCAACATGCCTGTTTAATTGGGCTTCTGATTATTTAATGTCACTGCTGAAGAGGTAGTTTTTATGAGGCACAAAAGAAAATTTAATGAAAATTATTCACAAGCCCAACTTCTGACTAGTAAAACTAAGAGCTTAATGTAAGAGGCAAAGTCCCCATCTGGTACTTCTCTGAAAAGAACAGCCTACATGAAGGATTTATTGTGACATTACAATGCTTGATGTCAAATAATCTAGCCAGAGGAACAATATTGCCCTAAAGAGAGCCATCAGGCCCTGTGTGACATGGGTATTCGAAAGGATTAACTGCACTTAAATCAATATGGGCAATGAAAACAGAAATAACCAATCTCTTGGCCGTTCAATTATTTAAGACTGTCTTTAGTCCCCACAGAATGGAATTAAACGCTTGTTTAAGAGGACTGACAATTAAATCTATTTCTTTAATGTCAAGATAAGGACATGGGATCTGTGACTGCAGTACAGAATGAGGAAGTGGTGTCTCCCAGAGAGAAACATGTAAAAAGGAGATGTTGGGTGTGACTGGTGACGGGCTTTCCTGGGGAGGGAACCCAGCTGCTCCCCACCGGCACCGCCATTGTGTGCCGTACACTGCCTCAGAATTGCAGAATCACAGAATGGGTCAGGTTGGCAGGGACCACCGTGGGTCATCTGGTCCATCCTCCTTGCTCAGTCAGGGTCATCCTAGAGCAAATGGTACAGGATTGTGTCCAGATGGTTCTGTCTCCTCTGGTCTCTGCTTCAGTGTTCAGTCACCCCCACAGGAGAAAAGTTCTTCCTCAGGCTCAGCTGGAACTTCCTGTGCATCAGTTTCTGTCCGTCGCCTCTTGTCACTGCTTAGCACCACCAATAAGAGCCTGGATCTATTTTCTTCCTTCAGACACTGATGAGTTCCCCTCTCAATCATTTCTTCTCAGGGCTGAACAGGCATAGCTCCCACAGCAGTTCCTCATAAGAGAGACACTTCTGTATCTTAATCAGCTCTGTGGCCCTCCACTGGATCTGCTCTGGGAGCTCGTTGTTTCTCTTGCACTGAAGAGCCCAGAACTGGACACAGCACTCCAGCTGAGGCCTCACCAGGGCTGAGTAGAGCAGCAGGATCTCATTGGCCTCCCCAGCCATGCCAGTGTCTGTGGCTGCTGTCAGCCTGTGCCCAAGGCAGCCGCTGTGGCAGCACGGGGCCGGGGCACAGCAGCAGGTCCCGCAGCAGTGCTGGCCAGGTGGGAGCAGCCTCACACATCAACCCCTGAGCCAAAGCCCTTGGGCACACCTGGTGAGGTTGTCAGGAAATGCTGCATCCATGGACAGCTCCTTGGCTGTCACTTTCCCTTCCTAGTACTATGCTTTAGGAGCATAAAATGCAGGCTTTAAAAATCACAGAATTTTATTGAGTGTTATTGCAGGTGCCAGTATAAATGTGAGATCATTTATTTGAAGTGGGCTAACAATTTCCCGGTTATCTGAATTTTGAAAACTTTGTCAGACCTATCCTAATGTTGTTTTTAAGACCTTCTTAAACTGTTTTACAGAGCAAGCACTCACCTTTCATGCTGATACTGTTTCTCCTGAGGTGTTTGTTCATCTCAAATGCAATGAAAAAATTCCTGGTGTGAAAACTTTTAATAAGAAGTTCTGTTTTCAGATGATAAAAAGGAGGTAAACAGAGTAGGATGTTTGCAAAGCACTGAATGTTCAGCCATCATATTGCAGATACCCTAGGCTACAGGGAAATATCAGATGCCTGCATATGGTCAGTTAGAGTTCCTGGCCTGAAAAGCTGAGAGATGTTCTTAATTTGGAGACAACCCATTGCACCAGAAACTCGTGGAAAATAAGTTCTAGTCACTGTTGTCCATCATGAATTTCAGTTTTTCCAAGGCTTCTTGGAAAGTGAGTGGCAGGACAGTTAAAAAGCCTGATTTTTTATTTTCAGGCTACTTCAAAACATGGCAAGTCTCTGGAGAAGCTTCTCTGCTTGGTAACCAACATATGTGCATTCTCAATGAGCCATTAAGGATTTCTTGCTGCTGTTGAGCTCAAATGATAGAAAAGCTCTTCCTAGATCTTCCGTTCCTTTTTTTGCACTTTTTATCTGTCCATTAAAATATAGCTCAATATTAATCTCTTTCAGCCAGGAAAAAAGGTGCAGTCCAGAAAAGCTGATATTTTTCTAAGCACTTTTTAAAAAACAGTTTGTGAAAATATATCGCAGAAAATCATTACTCATAATCTTTGTCCTGACAATTATGAGCATTATAGCTTGGAGGTGTTTTTGATTAATGATTTCTGCTTCCTCTGATGTTCTTGTCCTAACTTGTCCACATTTTGGAGTCATAGAGTAAGGTGCAAACTAAGAAAAAGAAAGACAATTGTCACTTTGTAATCAGAGACTTAGATTAAAATCAGTAGATCTTATGGTTTATATGTGCCCTGATAGCTTTACAAACAATTCTCAGCTTCAACACTCTTACTATTGATCCAATAGCTGCCATGCTGAGCCTCGCACTCTGCTCATGACTGGCTTTGTTGTCACCTTGCTGGTTATTTCCATGCCCTTGTTTTGCCGGTCATCACAAAATTATTTATTTCCTCATCTCCTGCAGCAGTATTACGGAGTTGTTCATTTTTCTTTAAGCATTTGGATCTGCACTTTGTCTGCCCGTCTTGCCCTGTTCCTCCTCACACATTTCACGGCAGTTCCACAATGGCTGGGGCACACATCTTGCTTTCAGCCACACATGAAGCCATCTAAGCTGGAGTTTTACTGGTTCTAGCATTATTATTATTGTTATCTGCCCTGATGTGCTGACAGTCTCGATATCAAATGGTTCACAACAGGAAAAGATCACAAAGATCTGCAGAACATCAGGTATCAGTGAGCCAATGCTGGTCCACGTGGTCAGACGCGGTGACAACACATCTGCAGCTGAAGCACCGCTGATGTTCTTATAGGTACAGGCACATATTTGCCATTGCAGTCTGTGCCTGTAATCACACACGTGCATGGGGAGAATGCAAGGGACCACCCTGCAGAGCTGGGCACACTTCCTGAGCCACAGTGGGGGCCAGACAGCATCCATGAGGGAAAGGACGCTCTGCTGTGGGCATCTGCTTTGCACAAGGAAGTTCAGGAGGATAGGTGAGAGCTGCAGTGTCCCTTTTCCAATCCCTTGGAAATTGTTAAACTTCATGGTCTCATGGGCTGCTTTCTGCCATATAATTTCAAGGTACTGATTGTCCTGCTTGGTAAAATTTGCATTAAACTGCATATATGTTGGTACGGGTTAGAGGCAGAAAAGGCAGATTTGATTTGCTTGCAGGTTTCAGAATTTCTGAATTCAGAACTAAGGTAGAATTTCAGAGGAGAGGAAGTCTTTTTTTCCAGCATGGACTTATTCTATGAATCCAAATTTGGTGCATTCACTCCCTACCAGCTTACTTCTGCAGCATCTGAATGATTTGGATCTTGAATATTTGTGATCATTCTGGCACGATGTTAGAGCCTGTGAAGCTGAGAATGAGCTAGTTTGGCCAATAATCCTAATGCAATGAGCAGGCAGACCACCCCTCAGCTACCCAGTCAAGGGGGCTTGCAAGGAACGGAGAAACACAAGCCTCTCCACAGCACTCCTGTGCTATCTGTTGCACTGATACCTGATGTTAGCAGAGCTCTTGGGAACCGAAACAAAAAGGGAATCTCTCCCTCACTCCCCTGACTTGTAATCTGGCTTCAGCTGACTCAAAGGCTGGATTGCAGCCACACTGACACTGTGCCACAGGCACAGAGAGCTCTGTTTTGCTTTCCATCCTCTTTTACTCAACAAGAGTTATTGTTATTGCACATTGCATGTAAACACTCTTACAAAGTGGTGGCTGCAACCTAGGAAATACATGTTCGGAGCTGGTTCCAGCCTCCTCCCTTTCCCACTCCTTGACCTGAAGGCGTTTTCTAGTTCCCCTGGTAGGAACACACAAGTCTCAGCAGGACAGCTTCAGCTAAGTTAAGGAGGAATTATGCTGTGTGTTTTCATCTCTGTCCCAGTTGTTTTGACCCAGTCACCTGTGGCTGCTCTCTGACGGGGCTAGTTCATTCCTGTCTCTTGCCACTTGCTAAGTGGGAGAACTCGTCTCACTCAGACTGTGCTGTCACTTTTTTTCACTTGACAGAAGACTGGTCTGACATGGTTCTTGTCACTCAAGTGGTGTAGAGCGCAGATCCCTTTAATCCATCTAACAAGAAGTTCTCTTGTCTTCTCTCAGCACCAAAACTAATTGCAAAGCAAACCACAAGTGTGTGGTTTCATGCAGGAATACAAGGAAAGAAAAGACAATGCTTGCATGACAGTATACAAAATAGCCAGACATAAAGTCTATCGTACTTTGTCTCCTTTCAGCCCATTTCCCGCACCTGAGAAAAGCCGGGGCACAGTTCAAATCAAACTCAGCAGTTAGATCCTCAGCTGGGCTCACCTTCCCTGATGCCAAACCCTTGGCTCTCTGTGGCAGGGCAATGCTATAACTCCTTCTGACAGATTTTCTTCCACAGACTTTGCCACAAGCTGCAGCCTACCCTGTCCTTTGGTTCTGCGTCCTCCTCATTCACAAAATGGTTCAAATCATGGATCCCCTTCAGAGGACCCAAAGTTGTTCACCTGTAGGCACGTCCCACAGGCACTATGCCTGTGGCAAACTGAAGCTGAGACCTTCTGTCTCTGTGCCAGGGGTCTACTCTAATTTTTAAACTTTCAATAGAAGAGAGCTTCAGCTATTTCCAGATGAGAAAAAAAAGATGCTTTCCCCATATTAATAATTTTTATTGTTCTTCAGCATCATAACAAACCTGGAGCATTACACTTTAATCCACTTCTTTTTCAAGTTACTAACTGATGGACAGGAAAATAAAGTTAGGCAAGGCAAAAATTCATCCCATGCCTGTGCTTGTTACTTTTCTTGGTAGTTGAGATATGTGCAAAATAAATGGAAATAGAGTCATGTCTGCTTATACAGAAAGACAAAGAATGAGCAAGAAGTAAAATAAGAAGTCTAATCTTCCTAATAGTTCCCAGCCCAGGGAACAAATGGTCACAGAGCCAGGAAGGAAGGAGCTGGTGGGACAGTACGTTATTTATTCTCTTGTGAAGAACCTGTCTTGGACAGTGTGTTACGGAAGAAGCGTGCTGGACAGGATCAAAATCAATATTTTACTCTGTGACTATACTGCTAGTATATGGTATGAGCATGACAGTAAGTAGATGCACAAGAGCACAGGATTTGAATCATGTCTCTGACCTTTGTAGCTATCTACTGCAGAAAAAGTAATTCTGGTCTATAAGTTACAGAAATGGAAAGGAAAGGATGTAAAAGAATAAGCTGTAAAATCCAAGGCACAGATTAAAGCTCTATCTCAAAAAGCAGTAAGATCTTTCTGTCCTGCATTCCTCCTATGTTAAGAGTTCAGTTGGCACTGTCCTGGTGCCAGCTACGTACCTTTGGAGGCTCCAGTGACCTGTCACCCCCACTTGTGGGAAGGAGAGCCCTGTGGCTGGAGGGCTCTTGGAGCTGAACATTCCTCCTGCAAATTGCCAGTTCACCTGTTTCTAAACTGCCCAAGCTCCTCCCCTCTGCAGCACGCCTTTTCATCCCGTTTGTTAGGGAAAACGGTGGGATGGTTTCATCAGTGGAGAAGTGGGACGCTGATAGCCGTGGGCCTGCCCCAGCTGTGGGATAGAGCCTGAGCTGCAGGGGAGAGGGTGGCTGATGAATGGTGGCTGGGGAAGCCCATCTCAGATCTGAAAGACGTCTCAGCCTAGGCTGGCCAGGCAGTGCTGTTCTTGCAGAATACCCCTTATTGGGCTCATTTGTCAGGACATAACACAGTCAGGAATCCTTCAGAAATCTCCTCTGATGTCTCTCTTGCATTAATGTGAACAAAATCAATGGACTCTGCAGATGCTCTTTATTAATAAAAGACACAGCACATCAGAGCCAGCAGTGACGTGGTGTTTGTGGGCCTGTTTGGAAGCAGGGGCAGTTCTGAAGGCAGAAGAGAGCAAAGTGTGTTTGGGTATATACTGAGAGAGAGAGGAGAGGTGTTCTGGCCTCCTTTACCCAAAAGGAGTGGAAAGCTCATGCAGCACATTGTGGTGGACTTCTGAGTGTCTGCTGGGGAATGGGCAGGTTCAAACTAAATCTCATTTGTAGAAGCCAATAATTCTGCTTGTTCCTATATGAAACACAGGGAGTGTCTTGAAATGTGATCCTGTTTCAAAATACACTTAAGCTGCAATAAAGCAACATTTCTGAAGTAATGTCTCTCCTGTCTGTCACTATGGCAACCTGTGCGGTGCGGTGCAGCAGAACCTGCACTGGGGCTGCATCCCGTGGTTGTGTCTGAGGGTGATCCCATATGACAAAGAAGTTACACTGGTTAAAATCCTAAAAAAGATGTTGAGCAGGACTTATCAGCAAACTCAGAAAGCAAACTGAGGACTGGCAAACAGCTGCCTCTAAAATTACCTCTTGGAAATCCTTTCTGACCATATCATTCCCCCAGACCTTCGCTGCTGTGACATGGGGTTGATGGCTGGCAGCTGGGCTTTGGAGCAAGTCCAAGAATTGCTGCTCACATATTTGTCGGTAAGACCAGTAAGACCTTGTTAATATTGCAATATTTAATATTAAATAGTAAATTAAGCAAAAAAAAAATTCAAGAAAGAATTTCTCAGATAAAAGGTTTTAGTGACATCAGAGGCTCAGTAATGAGAAATCACATTCTGTCTTTTTATTATATTTTTAAGGAAATTCAGGAGAATGATTGCACAGTCTAAAGACAGATGTTGGTAAACATTTGTGCCAGCAGCCCAGACTTATCAGGAAAGCACCAGTTTTGTTTTGCCACTTCTGACCAAAACATATTTTACTTAGAACGTCTGCATTGAAAAGTTTATTCCGGGTTGAGAAAGGGAAAGAAAAATGTCCCTTTCCAAAGAGGTCCTTTCTCTTGTGTGATGTCTCAGGATATCTAGATTATTAAGTATTTTTGTTTTGCGTTACAGAAATTAAAATCCTTTAAGAAGTAAATTCAGGTGTTTCCCTGGAAACAAACATACTGACCTGCAAGTTAAGGCCGGTTCTGCAAGTAGAATTCTCAGAGTGATAAACATTTCTGGCATACTTATTGAGGCTGATCTGCCATTCACTCAGGGTCCGCTCTGGAGTCCAGTGAAGCAGACAACAGCCTTTCCCTGAAGGCCCATGAGGTCAAGGTCTAGCCTGTGTGCAGACAGCTCTAAAAATGGGCCGTGAGTTGTCAGCATGTCTGCTAAAACTTCCATTCCCTCTCCTGGACCAGAAGCGGAGATGCCCCTCTCAACATCTTGGAAGGTCCATCTGTGAGCAGAACACTCACAATTCTTTTTTAAAGCACAGAGACATAAAAAATGCTGCAAAAATATATGAATAACTCAGTAAATGTGCCATAACTTATAAAAGGAGCAGAAATAAGTCTATGTCTCCCATAAATATGGGAGAAAAAGGCATTCTGTTTGTCTCTCATTAAAAAAAAAAAATGTTCAGAAGTTAGAGAAGAAACATTACAAGTAGAAAATATATCATATGTAAAATTAATGCCTACATGTTGTTTTAAAGTTTCAGTTACTTGGTTCCTAGTTTCAAGGATGTCATGAGCTGTGTGAATGTAAGGCTCTCAGTCTTGGTGGAAACAAAGGTTCAAATCCCTCCTCCCGAGTCTCAGATGACCAACCCCAGGCCCAGTTCTAAGCCTTGTTCCGGCCTTTTCCCACAAGTGAGGTCAAGCCTACCGGGTTTTATGATCAAGAATGCTGTTACACAACAAATGTTGAAGTATTCTTCGCAGCGTATTTGGAAATTCTGTTTTAAATTTATTCTGGGAGAGCATTAGCAGTAAGGTTGCTTGGAAAGCTGATACCTGTTCTCTGCTATGAGAACACCATGCCCTACAGATGCAGTCAGTTGTGCTGAAGGAGAAGACACTTGATCAATTACATTTAAAGTTTTTAGGGTTGGTCAATTATGTCTGAAAGTTTTTAAAGTTGATAGAAGAAAACAATAATATTGTTTCTAAAAAGTAGAATAAGGTCATCATTTGCTTGTGGGTATTCTACAAACAGGAAAGAGGACACATTTACTTTATAAATAATTCACTATGAATTACACACCAAATATAGACAAAATAAAGTTCATTAACACAGCCATGACTCAACCTTGATGGTTTCAGCTGTTGCTTTCTCTCTGAAGTGGCATTTTATTAACAAAAATCAATAAGAAGGTATTAGGTGCTTTCTTATTATCTCTATGACCAGTGCAATATCATCTGCTGAGATCAAAGACCAAGAGGTAAGAAAGAAGAACCTCAAATATAGGCTCTGGAATTTCAAAGGTAAGGCAGGGATTCAAATTAACTAAAAATTATTCTTACACTGAAAAGGCTTCTTAAAATAATAATGGGAAACAGTGCCCTTTAGCCAATGCTACAGAAGGGGTAACAGGATTCCTAGAGAACTGCTGGAACTGTGAATAGATCACTGTGTCTCTGAGATGCTCAATAGAAGCAAACGTTATTAAAGATTATTAACGTTTCAGTTATATTAACTACGTGTCCTTTTGAAGCAGGTCACTCCAACCTCACTTCACTGATCCCTCTTTATGTCCGGTTGTGGAATGAATTTGTGGTGTAGATTACTTTGGAAAGAGCACAATGAAAGAACTGAACTGCGGAGATATTTGTGTTTGTGGACCCAGGGTTTGGGGCTGGCCCAGAATTCTTGTCCAACTGCTGGACATTAACTTGTGCAATTATGGCTACAAGATTGGCCCTCGGTGCATTTCTGTGCTCCGGATTTATAGAGGATGCATTTTCATTAAAAATGGCTGAGTGGCAAGATGAAGACAAAGACAGTGAAGGTGAACAAAAAGACCTGTATATTTATCAAAAGGTTTGGCATAAATATGGTGTTGGTAGAGGGTTTCAGCTGTTTTATGTCTCAGCAACAGTTTAGACAATAACATTCATATCATAGAATGGTGTAGATAATATCTGCAATAAAACTGGGTCTTTTATGTCCACGAGCAGACAAAGCCAGGGAAGCACACTGATAAATGAAACTGAACCTTTGCATTTCATTGTGGTGGAGCTCCCTCTAGCTTATAGCATTAACCCTGTGTCTGTAAATCATATTTGCTCAAACTCCCACCTCCATTTTCAGGGTAGAAAAGGCTTCTGATTCTGTATTCTTGGAATAATTTATGACATTTATAATTCATCTGGAAAAAAAAAGCCCCTAAAGCCCAGCTGCTAGATGAATGGCATTAACAACAATGATGACAGTAAATTCCAGACTTTTCAAAAGAACAGCATAGAGAAAAAAAATTTTGAAACCAGGAGATGTGACTATCATATGCGCTTTTCTGCCTCTTCCAACTTCATTCTCTTTTATTTTCACATATAGAAATATATATATCTTCACCCACTTGGTTGAGACACCTAGCCGTATCAAAATAGTAGTGAGCAAGCTAGGGACATTTTGCAAGGTCAATTTATTTTAAAATTAATAATACTGTATTAAATAACAAATTAGTCTGAGGAATCCCGATTCATCCATAAAGATTCTATTCACCTTTAGTTATTGGTAAGAACAAATCATAAAAAGTGATTAAGAAGTATCTTAGTCTGATTAAGATTAGGAAAGTAATCACCATCACTTCTTTTGTATAGAATAATTTCTTTTAGTTGCAGATCCACACATGTTCCCCTCTTTAGGATTCATCTGTTTTTCAAGGCTGAATTAATGGGTGTAAGTACTAACTACACCTTTTAAAAAAGTGTCATGAATGGTCCATTATGGAAATATTGTTTTGCTGAAATGCTAATTTGTGTAGATTAAGAAGACATTTCTGAAGAACAATATCCAAAATCTGATATGAAGCTTAAATAACTGCTGAAATGATAAGCAGGCAGAGCTACAGGAGAAGAGTTAATTAAAAATCTCCAAGGCAACTTATATTCCTTTGTCACAAAAGAAAGGCTATACTGCTGATACTGTACCTGGAAACTGAAAAATCACCAGCTGCTGTAGCTAAGCAGAGAATATAAAAGGATTTAGTGGTTAGCAAAGTCACAAATATTCTGCATTTTAAATGCATTTGGCCACGTTGCTTCATAAATATTGCTCCCTGGGTTTTCTATTTAACTTCAAAACTACTTATCCTAAGCTCCTTTGCACACTGAAAAATTAAGTTCACTCATGTTAAAATTAACAGCAAAGAATTGGCTTATTGCAGACTTTGAAGAATTTGATTCAATAAGAATAAATATTAAATTCTGATTGAACACCAAATGGACGCTTTACATACCTTGTTTGGGATTCAAAAGTGTAATGAAAAACAAAGCTGTAAGAATCTTTAGGGCTGAAACTGTGTCTGTATTATTGCTGCTCCACCACCCCAGTAAATTAATATATGAGATTCTTTTTCTTTTTTCAATTAAATATACTATTGAGATGTGTTAGTATGCTGAGATTTAGAAATTGAAAGCTCTGAAAACTATCTAAGCAGAATGCAAATTTTTCTGCTAAAGTACAGCGTTGATAAAAGTTTATAAAATATGTTCTCTTCTGCTGTTTATTCTTTATTAGCTAACGGACAGCAATCCTCCACAGAAACTGCTGTAATTCAAACTACATTTGAATGCATCCTAAAGAGATGAGTTAAAAGAGAAAAATACTTTTCTGAAGGGAAGAATATCACATTTAGTTCCATCATTTCTCTTTTGAAATAGCATTGACCTTCTCAAGGTGTTTCTGGTTTGTATCATATTTTAGAAAACACAGATCTGGTCAAATTCATTTCTTCAGAGATTAAAATGTTCTCCAATAAATGCAGTGTAATTTAGGATGAGTTTCACAGGTAGAACCCCACAACCACAGCTGATTAGTGATGGAAAGTTAAAATAAAGAAGTCTTTTTAAAAACTTTTTTTTTTCTGCACCAGGCAGTGTGGGTGCTCTTGTTCGGAGTATCAGCGCAACAAGAAACTGTGGCAAAATCCCTTGATAACTGCCCTCCCATTATATAAAGAATTCTTGTTCTTGAATGTCTCAGTGTCAAAATTGCACACCCAGATTTGTGAGCTTTTTGAATTATTTTTCCCAGTTACGTTCCTGATACATGCTGAAATCAGTCTCTATCATCAAAGTTTGGAGGAGGTTAAGAGGGCAAGAGTCCGATGCTTGCCATCCCTCAGAATTTAGGGGAATTTTCTAATTTCAAAACATTTAGTCCATATGTGATCTAACAAGATTCTTCTCACATTCTTTTTTTAAAATGCATCATACAAGTTAAACTTAAAAACAAGTGCAGCTTACTGTGAAGGTCAGTAATCACAAATTCTTTTGAAATGTGGACATGGAACCGTGTCTTATCTTCTCATCCTGAGCGCCAACAGATTTGATAGTAATGCACAGGAAGAACCCAGAGGCTCTTTTTATTAAACGTGCAATTAATAAATTTACGTTCCTTAAATCACACTCAATACTGAGTATTTGTAGCAGAATCCTAACTGCTGGCCTTTCTTAATGATCTGTATCATAACAGAAATTGCTCTAATGATTTCAAGAATTAAAATTAGTTATTTGAAGCTGTTGTTCATCGAAGATAAATATCCTTATACACTGAAATACTTTACAAGGTCAAAAGCAGAATACAGACGTCCTGTGAAATATGTGAAATGACTCCATGGCAGTGCTGTAAGGTACAGTACTTCACTTACATGAAGCGACCCGATTTTTGAATGATTACTGCACTGAAAACGCTTTGCAGTTGATACGATTAGGCAAAAAAAAAAAAATTATTTATTTTGCAGCCCATGTAGAGAGACATGTTATACACATGCTCACATCCAGCTTGGGTGTGCTGTGAGCTTATAGCAATCAACTATTACTATAGTAAAAATAGTAATCAGAAAATTAGAAGAAAAACATGAAAACAGTAGATGAAATGTTGCAGCTTAGAATAAATTGGCTTAGATTGGAGCAATTTGTCAAAAAGTGTTTTTATTTTTTAATTTTTTTCACTAGACATTTTCAGACTACATAAAACAATTTTTTTTTAATTTAAAGATTTGCCCTGTAGTTAGGCTTGCAAATGAGTTTATGTACAAAATATAAGATATAATTGTGAAAATCCTTTCAAATTTATTTTTAAAAGAAAATTGTTCTTACCCAAATGAATATTGTAATCTTATTCTGTAGGTTCCTTATATGGATTTCTTTTAATTTTCAAAATTCTATTAACACTAACCCTGCAACTTTCTCCTTCTTGTGGAGTATTATTTCACCACTAAAACCATGGTGCTCCCATGACCGAGAAATCTATAGAGAAATGCTCTTTTTCTCTACTTGCTATATTTCCCCTACTTGCTACAATAATTTTGAAGCTTCCAAAATGAGTTTCTAAACTGTACATAACCCTGAAATATTTGCCCAGGAGATGACACAAATCAGGGCAAGACAGTGCCTCTGAGGAGAGAGAACACGCACACATACATCCTGTCAAGTATATTATTCATGCATCCAAACAGAGATACAGGAAACCTCTGTATAAACAAGAGCATGGAGAACCAAGGAGATAAAAAATAAAAAAATAAAAAACAAAAACAAAAGAGACTTCAAGAGCCAGCAGGAAAGGCAGAAAGTCAATGTCACTGCTCCCCAGGCAGGGCAGGGCTCCAGGAGGGGTCATCACGAGTGTCTTATATCATCCACCCTATGTAGATGGGGTGCTTTGTAAGTGAAGAAGAGTGAAGAAGACAACTAACATGAATTTTAACTTAGCTCCACAAATAATTTCCTTGCTCTTGAGTTTTGATCTGTTTGCCATAGGTAAATAAAACTGGCCAGTGGCTCCTGTTCCCGTGGCTGGGGCAGCCTCATGTGGTGCCACAGCACAGCCCCATCCCAGCCCCAGAGAATGGCTGCTGGGGGGTCCCAGGGAGGGGGGCTCTGCCTTCTCCTGTGTTCATCAACTGCATGAAAATCAGTGAGTGTAACAGCAATAATTTTATTCCTTGGGCTTCTCTAACTCTGATGTACAGTGGGAGATAAATTGTTTGAACTATTTATTTCAATTTTTTTGTTGTTGAAAAGTGCCACCAATTTTTCTTTAAAACATATTTTTAAATACTTAAGAGCTAGGAAAGTCTACAGCAGATAGCTGCAAGAAGCACAGGGGGAAAAGAAAACCATAATGATATAGTGAGCAAAGTCCAGAGATGCTGGGATATTTCACTGACTGATTTCTGGAGAGCAGTCTATTTCTGTGTGTTTTCCTTTTGTGTTTCATTTTGACTAACAGAGTTCCTTTTTCTCATTCTAAATTTTCTCTTTTGAATTAGACATTCAGCTGCTGCATTTTAACATCCAACAGCATTTTTCAAGTTGCAGTATGCAGAGAAGCGCTCTTTAAAAAGAAGCATCAAAACTATATCCCATGCCTTATATTAGAGACCCACTTTTCTGCCCACAAACGTTGACATTATCTTCTGTAGAAATGCATTTTTATGCCATATGCAGATGTTGCGTTCTGCAAAGCTAGTACTGTCCCAGATTACATAACTCATATCACTCAGAGTTAATGCCAATGGGGAATCTTTGTTCCTGGCTGGGCTCTTGTCCCACTTCATTCTGAGCTGCTTTGCTCACTGGATTTTCCTCCACATCAGCACAAGTTAAATCCTGCCCCTTCCCATACTCAGCGGCCCACCCCTCAGTCTCCAAAAGCATTTTGGGCCATTTTGTCCAGCCGTGATCTGTCACTGGGTTATCCATGCAGCGCAGGACTGCCTGATAGTGCTCCAGGTAAGCCGTGCAAGGTGCCAGCACACCTAGGCCAGCACAGATCAGATGCACCAGAGAGGAGCTGCCACGATGAGCAGGGAAGGCAGTCACAAGACTCCTTATTTGCACATGCACTTACATCTAATTAGCTTAACAGATTGAAACAGTAATGGGCAGGTCACAGATGAGCAACATGTTTCTTTGCAAACATTTGCCTTAATGGGAACAGACCGATTTTTCTTGCATTCTCTGGAAAACGATCTGTTGCCCCACAAAACTGTATGTGAGCTCATGAGAAAGAGGCTTAGTTTAAAATAGGATTATTAACAGGCAGATCCAACTTTAGAAAAATTGTTGGTTTAGGCAATTATTACAGGATGTAAGAAAAAGTAATTCAAGGTGCACTAACCTGTAGTCCTACTTGGGCTGAAAATCCCAGCAAATGAAGGCCAGCTCCTGAAGGCAGCTAGTATAAAACAACTTGCCTCGACTGTTATTGATTAAATCCCATTTGAAGGCACAAAGGCATCTCTTTCCTAGTCAACTAACAGGCATTTTAAAAATGGAAGAAGCTAATGAAGAAACACAAAAAAAAAAAAAAAAGGGAAAAATAGTGTCCTTAGAAGGAAGTCCTTCTATGTGGGGAATGGGAAGTGCATTACTTTATGCGCGTTCATTTTCCAATGCAGTTTAGTAACAGAAAGAGGTAAAAATTGTCCTCAAACTTAGTGTGGCAGCTCTCCTTTGCCAGGACATCAGCAGGCTGAGTAGGCTGTATTCCTTGGGCTGGTGCTGCCCCAAGTGCAGACAGCAGCAGGAAGAGCCAGTGAGAGCACAGGGAGCACTCACATCGTAGCTGCATCTCAGCTCTGTCTGTAGAGAAGCAATCTCAAAAGCAGAGGTTTACCCATGGCCTCTGAAAGTTCTGACAAGCTCAGTACTATAATCCACCTCCCAGCAGTATGCCCCAGTGACACTGTGGACAGGCTAACAGGTGTCAGTGCATGAGAAAAGGGATCCCTCCTTTCTTTCCCTAAGTCCAGCTGCAACCCTCAGTCTGACGCTGAGGCACAGGTGTGATAACAGCTTCACCTAAAGATTTCTGCTAGGATCAAGATAAGGACTATCATTTCCCTAACGCCACTGACTCCTTAAAGAGTTTATATATCGCAAGTGTAGCATAATCTCTTTGGGTTTTTTTTCCTTTTGTTTTTAAATTACATACAAGCTAGCTACTGAAATGTAAATTAATTTATGCTGCAAATTTGGCTTTGACTGTACGAGCCTGTTTTCTGCTCAGTGAGAGAGCGAGCACTGAGGTCTCATTCAGTGAGTGAGTCGACTATGACGGGTCAGGTGTACTGACCAAAGGTCCTGCTCTGCTGTGACCAAACTGGTGTCCTTGCTGTGTGCCAGCCTGCCGTGTGCTGAGCAATGGCCTGAGGAGCTGGAGTTCTGCTGTGTGACACATCACGCCTTTCACAGCACGAACAAAAGAGAAGTGTGGGCTTATGGAAAGCTTTTCCTGCTTACGTTTCAATTAGCCTAAAGATACTGTGAAACAGTGTGATAGTGTGGCCAAGGGGAAAAGCAGGAAAGCTGTCCCTTTGGAGAATGGTGGATCTTAACATCTTTCATAAGGGAGAGCATTCCATTTTTCATACAGCTTTACTTAGGGAAACAATCACCATTCAGCTGTCTTCAGAGAAACACACGGGATTTTGTGAGGTTCTTTTATGCTCAGCCATCAGAATCCAAAGCAGGGGGTGCCATCTCCCCCACACCAGGCACACCCAGCTCCCAGCTTCTGCCCAGGGGCAGAGGCTGCTTTGCACTGCCTGTATGGTGCGTCTACAGCTCGGTGCCGGCACAATGCCCAGCAAGCATCTGGGGCTACAGCACTGCTGTGCCCACCACCAATCTAACCTGACTGATCAGGGCACTTTTCTGTTAAAAGTATCCTTTCTGTTAAAAGTATCAGTATAAAGTTTTAAATCACTGCCTTGTTATTGTAAATAACGGGGTGTTAATTAATGAGTGAATGATGTTTATGCATTTTGATATATCATTATTAAATAATTTGCTATCACATTCTGAATGAAAGTTCCTAAAAAATGCAATGAACTGAGCTGAGAAGAATAAAAGGTGTATTTAATCTCTCTTTTCCCTTTCAGTTCTGCTTAAGCAGAGAGGTGAATCAGAAAAAAAACACGATTTAAAGACTGCCATGGCCTGTCTGTGCCTTACACACCATAAAGGACTGTCGACTGACACTGGAAGGTGCTGCAGCTTTGCAGAAGGATAAGAATTCATTGATACAACCTTAAAGTCCTACCTCAATGTTAATTTCTAAAGAATAAAGTCAAGAAGAACCAGTTTAAATTCGGGGACAGTTTAGTGTGACTGAAGCCAAGAGAAACTGATGCGTGATTTAAAGAGCTCATAAAAGCAGACAACTGGCTTTAGAATCTATGGAAAGCAATAAAGCAGTTAAAAATTCTCCCAGTTGTAATACCTATAGATTTCCTTATCTTAAATTCTTTGGCTAAACCCCTGGAGCAAATTGCAGGGCACGTGATGAGAGTTTTGTCTTTCAGCCCAGGGCTCCGGGGCAGCTTCCCCGCCCCTCTTCCTGACCCCCTCGGCACACAGTGGCTCCGCTATAGGGGAGCTTGTCTTGGCGGCAGTGTCTAGACATTCCCAGCTACTATCCTTCCTGACAGTCTCATGCCAGTGGTAATTTAAAAATTGTTTGGGATAGGCTGTGCCTCATAGACACAGGGAGCCAGTAATAACCCCAGTTCAGTGACCCTGGTCGGATCATCAAACAGATGGTACAAGCAAGCTCAGTTCAGCGTTGGGTCAGGAATCATGACCTCCCCTGACCTTTTTTGTAGATTTAAAATTGTTTTGCGAAAGAGAAGAATAAAAAAGATACAACTCCAGGCAGTTCTGGAAAGCAGTCCAGCTTCCTGTACTGTACACATGGATGTAAGTAACATGTTTAAACAGATGCAGATCTGGCAGGCCTGAAAAATTAGGATTTAGGTACTTTGTACATTCTTTTTCTAATAGAGTACACATTGCTTCTATTTACTTTGAAAACTTCAAAATTAAAAGACACCGTATGAAAATATCTTCACTACATTTAATAGCAAAGACAAAAAAGAAAAGCAGGTAAATTTATTTTTAGAAAATTAAGAATAAGCTAAGGAAAAAAATCAGAATTACTCTACGTGGATTTTTCGGATGTGTTACAGAAAACTGTCTGGTCTATCAGCAATGTGTACCAGATGAAAAAAATTAACACTGAGATTACTAGACAAATTGCCTTGTAAGGGTAATATGCATACAAACATAGGCTGGTTGGTTTTCAAAGGTTTCCTTTGTGTGCACAGTATTGCAGTCACAACCAATAAAACAAAATATACTGGCACTCTCTTTGTGGTTTTGGTTTCAGAATTGCATAATGGTGACTAATATTTTCTCAAAACCTACTTTATAGTGTTTACTTAGCAGAATTTTTATGCACTGTACCTGGAAATTATGAAATGTATTTTGTGTGCTTCCAAAGGGTTGTGAAGGCTCAGGAAGAGGTTTACCAGTTTATGGAAAGAGAGCAAAAAGTGTTTCTCCTCCCTAGGCTTTTATAAGGGCTGGTATATCAAATCAGAAATACATCAGCCAGGAGAGAGAAGGGAAGAGTAAAGTTACAGGAGCTCTCCGAGAAACATGAAAGTATAGAGTGGGAAAATGAGCTGCCCATGTTCGTTTTGGAATGACATATGGATTTTACAGGGGCAAAGTCAGTTTAACAACACCGAGGTCATCAATGCTTTTGCTGTTTTACAGAAGAGAAACATGTACATTTCTGTTACAGAAATGAAACTATCAGCAAAACTCAGTACTGGTGTGTCGTGGTGGGGCCCCAGCAATGTGAGCAGCTCCCAGACACAGCAGCGTGTTGCCAGCCATCCCAGCAGTGTGATCAGCTGGCTTCTGATCGTGTCCAAGCCGTCAGCACTGTCCTCACTGGCTGTGCACAGCTCCATCCCAGAGAGGCACAGGTAGCCTCTGGAAGCTCCCGGTCTTGAAATAAACACCTGTTGGAAAGAGGCCAGGATTTCTTACTGTGTCAAAGTTATCTCTTCAGCCTCTTGTCAGACGCAAGCAGCTGTCCCTGTACTTGCACACAGCTGGTTATATTCCGTGTATGTTCTAAGGCTGTCTCCTAAAGTTTTAGAGACACACAGCAATTACAGTTTTTGTATTGAAAGGTTACAGTCTGATCTAATCATGGGAGCACAGCAAACAGGGGTCCTACAGGCACATCCATAATTTCCTAATCCAGTCCTGGCAAGACAAAACTTTTGCAGTATAAACCACTCTTGCAGAAACCCTGTATTTTACTAGAGATAAGTTTGCTGCTGTTCTCATGGGGAGTTTAAGCAAATTCTGTAAAAGCCAGCTCCTAGGTAAAATACTTAGACTTCCTATTCCCATAGACCAGGGCAAGAAAGGGGTTGTAAGGTTTGATGTCATCTGCAAGTGAGTAGAGAAACAGTATTTACTTGCCAGAAGCTATTCATATTGCAAATCCTTTATAATTTTTTTTTCTTCTCAATCCTGCTCTCGCAGCAGCAGTCACTGGAGAAAAGCAACTGGCAGAAGCAGGTGATTTGAGTAACTTGTCTTTCCTAGCACATTGTCTGCCATAGGTCTGTTTCTGCTTAGTCTTTATGATGTAGAAGTCACCCAGCAGAGACCTTTGATATCTCTTTTTAATCAGTAGTGGCAATTTAAAACAATAGTTGCATGATTTCTCTCCACCCTGTTTAAAGTATCCCAGCTCCAGCCTTGCCCTTTGATGCCAGAGTATGCTCTCATTAGAGTGTGCAGTGGTAGTAAACCAACCCAAACTCACAGCTCACATGGACGGAATACAACAAAAAGTTCTGGTTCCCAGGGATTCCTGGAAGCTGCAAATTATTAAATATCACCTGAAATTCTTGTTCTCTATGCACCCAAAGATAAAGTCATGCTGCCTGAGACAACACCACAGGAACAGCACTCCCCAGGACTTGTGCTACAAAGGTGCTTTCCCACCCTTGAGACCTGAAAATATTGTCATGCTTAAACGGGAATAAGAGGAGAAAGCAACAGAATTCTAGAGGTTAAAGTGATCGTGGAATCATGTCAGGGAACTCACAATGGGCCCGTGTCAACCTGCAGCCCATGGCAGGGCCAGCACTTTCCCATAAAAGGTACAGAAATCTGAAAATCATCAGTAAAAGAGGAAAACCGCTTCTACTCACTCAGTTTTGAGTGAGATGCCTTCAAACATGAGGCCACAGCACTGTATGCTCAACAGGGTGTGCAGGGGGCTGGGAAGCACCTAGGACTGCAGACACAGAAACATGATCCAGTGTAAGAGGATCAGCAGTGCTGTGGCAGTGGCTGGCCAGGGGACACAGCCCAGCACGGGAGCCAGTAGCGTCACGCAGAAACCACCAGCCTCACACACCCCCAGACATCTTTCCCAGTCTCTCTAGGTTTACATCTCTCATGTTATTCTGGAAGCTTCCCTCTGTGGCTGCATCAGTAGCTGACTGAAACACGAATGTAGATAGTCTTCAGAGCACACAAACAACAGGAGTTATGATGGCTCTGGTAACTACAGTGTTACTGGTGCTACTAATTACTTGCTGTAATTTTCATAAGGTATTAGTAGTGTAAATAATTAAATCTGCATGAAAACATCCATCAGGAAACCCAAGCAACCAAAAGAAAATCGGTTCTAAAACTTAACATCAAATTGATTAAATTTTAAGGCCTCAGTTTCTGCTTCCCATGGGGGCTGGTATGGGAGAGTGAGGTTAGAGCCAGCTAGATGCTATTGTGTTTCTATGGTAACAGGGGAGTTCAAGTAGCCTCTGCCATTCCCTGTGATTGGTAAAATCACTACACAGTGTATAAAGTGGCCAAGAGAAGCAATAGCCAATAAATGCAGAAAATCCTTAAATCAAAGAGACACAGAAATAAGAGACGGAAATAACCCGTTAGACCATCTTGTTCATTCCCCGAGGCCCTGTACAGTATTATTAACAGTCTCAAGAACCTTGAAAACTCCTAAAAATTCCATCCAAGACACATGTAAAAACTTACTGAAAGGGAGAGCAATATCTCAGGAAGTTATAAAAAAAATCTTCCGAATCTGTTTTCGGTAGGTGTGTGTGCGCTGTACTGAGCATGCTAAGACACTGGGTTCTCTAGCATTTGAGAAATGCGATGCACAGGAGAGGTTTCAGGGCGTTACTCACCCTAACACAAGTACTTTTGCCAAAGATAAAACGTCCTATAAAAACATCCTGCCAGCTATATCCCTCCAAATGTTCCCCTCCTTGCCACAGAACAGCTTTCTGTACCCTGAAAACAGAAGAGTTATTTTGAAGAGCCTGCCTGTCTGTTTCAGATGCTGGTTCCAGGTGTCCCATTGATGAGTTGCAGAATAAATTTCAAATAGAAAGATGTTTTAGATAAGGATTTGTGTTACAGTTATAGCTTTCCCCCCCACTTTTTTTTTTTTATTTTTTTTGCAGGGAGGGCAAAGAGAGGAATTAGACTGAATCTAGTTTGTGAGCCTCTGTTGGGAAGACAGATAGAATGCCCACACATGCCAAAGCATCAGGGTGTCAGACTCTGCAAAAGCACACACATTCCACTCCCAATAAAATAAAATGTATTATTCAAATGGTACAAGACTGGAGGAACGTCCCTAGTCTTGTTCTCATTATTGCAAAGCACTTGAAGACATGTTGGTGGAAGTCTGTGCCCTCCTACCCAGAGTGATTTACACCTACCAGGCCAAATACTGCTCTTGCATAAACCTGTCCTGCTCCAGAGTAATTTACCAGCTATATCCTAAAGGAGTGCTACCTTCACCTTGACATTGGGTTATTGTTGTGCTACGTAACACAGTGACCGATCCAGCTGTAGTTTGTCTACAGCTACATATCTACAGTAATGAGGCAGATGTCACCAAATGTTTGAGAAGAGGCTAAATATTGGAAAGATGAGGGAAGGGCAGGACTATATCTCCTTGCCACATTTACCTGTCAACCCCAGCCTCCCCTGAACTGCTATAGCTCAGTGACAAGCCAGAGCAGCACCAGGTTCATGCTGTTTTCCAGGAGTCTGCACCTCCCCAGTCTTGCCTCAGATGCATCCAATTCTTTCTCCACCTGACAAGGGCTAGCAAGGAAGAGGCAACTCACCTCTGGAGCAGGAGCTGCCAAAAGAGTTCTTCTGTAGGTGCTGATCCAAGCTATTTAATCTGTCAGCAACTGGGTGAGGAGGAGTAATGCTCAGAAGCTGACACAGAAGGACTGGTATCTCTGCACATGCTTTATTTTCTTGCAACCTTCTATTGATCACACTTGGGCTCTCAAGAAAAGAACATATCTCATCCCATATTTTTATTTCCATATTTTATCCCATCTGCTGTTCTTTCCAAGTGTGGGATCCTGATTACGTTAATATTCAGGACTGTCTCCTCTTTTGATAGAGAAATGTGGACTTTGAAGCTATCCCAGCCTGAGATCCCGTTAGTAGGCCAGTTGTATTCCCAGTTAAAACGAGTCTAATTTTATTTACAGATAAAAACCAAAAAAAGTAGCATCATCTATTATCCCAAGAGTGTTATTTACGTTAATTTATCAACTGCTTCCAAGGAGCTACAGAGTTCAAGAGCATTACTAAATAGGGAGAACCCATCCTGGATTGAGTTACTGACAGAATTACAGCTGACACTAAGAACTGCTTGAAATGTCTTGAGGGGAACTGCAGACAATGGGCTGTATTATTTAGCAGAATAAAGGTGACGATATAAGGGATACTTGAGACCAAGAAGGCAGTGTCAGTGTGTCTACCACAAGCATCAGCTCTGGCAGTACTAGTAGGGTTATCCCAAATCAAGGAAAGGAGATGTTAAACTAAGCCAGTTTGCTGAAACCTCAGCAATTTTAATTCTTTCTTCTCCAACATGCAAACACATTGAACTGTCAGACATACTCTTTGCTTACTGTTTTATCGATACCTTCCTTATAATCATTAGTGCAAAAGATGAATAAGCATTTGAGTTAACAAATAAAAACCACAATATATTTTTGGTATTTCACAGCCAGAAAATGAGAATATTTGTTGGACATTATTCTCTAGAGCCTGCATAACTAGCTAAAGAAACAAAGCATCGAATGCAAAAAAGAAACAAAAATGTTTAGTTCAGGTTCTGGTGTTTATTTACTATGGGGATACTTTACAGTTCTCCCATTCCAAGCTGAGGTGGTGAAATTCCCTTCCAAGACAGATGCAATATTTTCTTGACAAGTATTAAGTGGAGGTAGCACTCTGTTATCAACAGTGTTGAATGAATCTCCTGTCTGTAATTAGCTAATAAAGCGTAAGAGTCTTGTGTTCTGCTAGTGGGAGAGCTTTATTGCATTGTGGGTAGCGACAGTGGGCAGAGTTTTCCCATTTCACACATACTTGTAGCTCTTGGCTTGATATTTTTGCACTTGGCCAGTTTGTGGAGCATTATATGAAATTTAGTCCAATGAGTTTCTTTTACTGCCGCTATATCAGGGTAGTTCTCAGTGTCTTGAGAAAATCTATAGAGAGCAATAAAGCCAGATTGTCCAAGCTCAGTAATTGGGTCAAAGCACTATTAGGGGGTTCAAAATAATTTTTCATGCAATGTTTTTATGAATAGTTACTCTCTACTTTAAAACCCTTCTCTTTCACAGCATATACATATCATTACTGTTCTAGCACTGCCTAACACTTCTGAGCAGAAGACAAGGATTGCGTAAATGATAATTTTGTTGCTAACTTCGGGTGGGGCATGAGGTACAACCAATTAGCAAGAGCTCACAGGTTGTCAGAGGTGAGTGTATGTCTCACAGCACCTCTCAGCAGAGTGAGAACAACAGTAGGCACTGGGATCCCATGACAAATTATTTCACTCTCTGCTTAACTCGCCTGATAAAGAAGCTGTAACAAAAAAAAGTCTCAAAATCACAATTCTTTTCTTTTGAACAAAAGAGCAAGGGCAGAGATGGAGCTGAAGATTGAATTCCTGAACTGTCAGAGTTGAGTAGGAGGCTGTCTTCCATGGCTGCATGACTCTAAACCAGCCTGTGCTTAAAAAGCTGTCTGCTCCTACAGCTTTTTACAGTAAAGCACAAAATAAATTTATGCTAATAATCTTGGGGGTTCAGTTTCCACCTGCATGTTATGACCCTTACAGATAACACTGTTAGTTCCCATAACTTCTACCTGTAACTCAAGCAAAACCCAGGTGAAACAGAGCAGGGTGAGAACAGATGCACAAGATTAAAGGAACCTCCAAATCATGCAGTCTGATCCAAGGCTGACCTTTCACCTCACTGGAATGTCTCTATTAACAGCAATTTCCATATTGAAGTCTTAACTGAATGGTGACCTTCCCATATTTACAAATACAATCTACAGCTGAGTATTTGCTGCTCCTCTGGACTATGGCTTCAGCTACTGCAGCACTGTCTCATCCTCATCTGAAAGATGAGCAGGTAACACTGTTTTCCACAGACTTTGTTAACTTGCACTGAAATTCAGGGGCTGGTCTCCACCAGATGGGCACTGGCAAATGCAACATATATTTTGAACCTAATTTCTATGTGATTTTTAATCAGAAACTCCCCAGTCCTGATCCCCATAGTATCCTATACTCTGGTCCTTGCCCATGTAACCACTACAAGTACCACAAAACTTGAGAGGCCTTTGCAAGTAAATGTGTCTGTTCTATGAGCCTTGCTGTCAAGTAACATTTGTACTGCCATCAGAAGCTGTGCCCAAGAGCAGCTTCTCCTAGCGATGTTCCGCACTTCTGCTTCATGTGGCTTCGTATGGCTGCTGGGCCTTGGGCTGAGGCCTGTGCTGGTAAGAGGGAGCCATGCTTCTGGTAGCCTTTCACAGGAATCTCAGGTTGAATGTGATTGCTTCTTGAAGACCATGGGAAATGCGGGCTAATTTTCTTCTCTTCCCCACCCCCCACCCCCCAAAATACCTACAGGTGATAGCAATTGGAGTGTCTGCCCTGACAACACCTGACAGTGCCAGCTGGCAACGGAATCAGGCTGCAAATCTGTGCCACCTGCTATCAGTATCACAAACACAGGTATGCATGGACACAGCTGACATGACTCTTCTGCTATCCCCACCTGCCTGGCTCTGTGAATGGGCAAACCTTGCACTTTCCAGTACAATCACTACGGCCGTTATTGCCACAACAGCGGGGAAGGAGGTGGGATATTTGTCAGCATCAGCTAAATGGTTATCCTCTCAACTGCTGCCAACACAGCCTGTTACGAGCTGGGAGTGGGTGATTCCCTTCCGAAACGCTTCCTCTGCAATGTATTACAGTAGCAGCAGTGTCTTTTTACAGGTCACTGTCGCTCTATACAATTCTTCCCTGGCTTTCCTCCCTACCCTGCCTTTTCCTTCTCCACCTTCCCACAGCAGGACTCAGCTCTAACAGGAATTTGCAGGAAGGCAAGAAGGAATCTCTCCTTCCCTCCATGAGCAATGGGAGATCATCCCTCATGTATTTTATTCCGTATTATTTTGACATTCTGAAGTTAAAACAAGACTTGGCATTGTGGCTAGAAGAGTAGTATCTTACTTTGATCACAGGTCACTGCACAGCCATTGCTGGGCTGCCGCAGAGTTTGTGTTTGGTAGCTGTGCTAAGAGGGATTGAGAACTGGCTCCAGGCAGCACAGCACATAGATGTTCCTCTGACAAAGTCACACATAGCAATGAAAATCACAGAGAAACAATGACGACAATATCTGTGAGCCACACAGAGAAAAAGGCCACTGAGGCTAGCTTTACATTTCGGCAGCAGAAGGAAGCATAAGCCCTGGCATATTTTGCCTTGCCCAAAACCTTCAAATCTAATCATGGCCCATCCCAACACTGTCCATTTTTGACATAACAAATGGTGAAACAGCAGCCGGTGCAAACTCCTACATGTCTTGCCTGACCTGCTGTTCCCTGCCTGAAGGCACCTCCCTGAAGCTGCCACTGACACCAAGGGGCAGCACCTGCCTCCCTGCACCTATCCAGGACTGGAGAATGCAGGCCCTGCCCCAGGAGCCACCCGAGTCCTCAACTCCCGCACAGCCCCACTAGCCTGTGCCAGTCCTGCTTTGGGAGACCCCAGAGGTTTTCAGAAAAGTGAGAAGATATTTTACTCCCCCTGCTTATTATAATAATAATTATCAACAATTATTTAACTGGGCCAGCCTCCTGAGATCAATCTCTCTTTTACTGAGATGGCGTGTCTATCCAATGCTCAGGTCTCATGGAGGAGAGCTGGGCTGACTGCTCAGATCTGTGCCACTATTGCGGTGCTGGCTACCCTCTGCCATACCCACAGAAACCCTTCCAGATTCAGTGCACATGTTCTGGCATGCCATCTGGTCCAAATTAAAGCTGGCCCACACTGGGTTCCTTGCTCAGCACTGAATTCCAGCTGCGGTAAGCCACTAACGCTGTTACACCTAGTCTCTAATTTGAATGCATTTTACATTTCAATATATTATGTCTGAACATTAAAAATTTCCTCAAGAGATGGACTTTTCCTGTTCCATCAAGTCAACCTGCAGTGCAGTCAGCCTATAGAAAGTCAAGATTTGATGCAAATTTTCTTCTCACTGTCAAGGTTGAAGAAGCAGAAACCCAGCCAAAGGAGAGGGTGGTCACAAGCACGGACCTGTCTGCCATCAGGAGCACACCTCTTCAATGATGCTGCTGAGATCCACTGTGTTGGGTCCTGGGTTGGGCTCCACCTCCAACCCACCAGGACGTGGTTCTTGATAAGCCAGAGACTCAGCAACTTATGACAGCTCTTCGAATTGTGAAAAAGTTGAGGAAACACTTGGCTTGGCTGATTTACAGATGCAAACTGATTGCCAATATGACTTTAGAAGCAGATTCTACACACCGGAACATGCACTTGGTCTGACAGCTTCAGGTTATGTTTTGATAACCTCATAACCCTGAGCTGCTCCACAGGAAGCTCTAGACACCAAGTCTAGGTAAGACAGAGTTAAAGTAACACACACACTCCCAAGTGTATCTGTGGGCAGTACGGCAGGAGTGGCCCCACAGCCTTTTCCAGTGCTGCCCTCTCCCTGCTGCCCAGAGCACACAGTTGGTAGTAGACTGCGGTGCAGGCTAGCTCCCATAGGAATAGCTTCACAAGATGCCTGCAGCACCAGATGAAGTTAGTATGGAAAGGCAATTGGGGCATGGACAGCTTTTCATTCAGGTCAAAAAAATATTAATGGGGAAGGAAGTCTGAAAACAAGGTCAAGAGGGACAAGGGAAACAAATGCTCATCTTCACAGAAGCCAAGAGCAATTTCAGGTTACAAATTTCAGAATTTGTCTTGGATTATAATTGGTTTTAGCAAAAGAAAACAATGAACTTTAAAGAACACAAGCTGGGTGTTAATTGCGCCATACTTATCTAAAAGTAGTTTGTTTTCCTTTCAGTTTCCCCCTGTGCCCTCATTTAGTAGAAACCTGGCATTCTAGGCAAGGAAAATATCTGTTGAGTTGAATTTCTCCCCATCCACAGTGAGGAACTGTACTCTGGCTCCAGTTAAATCTGGAGCTGAATTGCTGAGAGTAATACTCACAGCAAATTCAGAGCCCGCATGTCCCCAGAACCTTCCTTGTCTCACCTAGCGTCAGGGGGGATTCACAGTGAACTTCCTGCAGTAAAAGATGTATTAGGAATTCCAGGAAACCCTGAAATAGAAGGAAAAGGTGGCACACAGAAACATCGCATTCAGTTTTTGCGGCTTGTTAAAAATATGCCTGTAGACTTAGAAGCCAGAGATAGTATCAGCAGCACACGTATTTTGCAGAAAACATGATTCAAGTTAGAAATGTTGCAAGTGCCAAGAAGTAGCAAAGGCCAGCTGCTTGCAAGGGATGGGCACAAAGTGTGACAACATGACTGGTAGCAAAGGGACCTTTTTAGCTATGGCCTGTCCTGGAGAACCTGAACAAGGTAGGCAGAGCAGGACAAGTCCAGGGATGGCAGCCACTGTCAGCAAAGAGCCCAGATCATCTGGTAAGTCTGTGGCAATGAGGCAGGTCCAGGGTTACGATACAAAGTCTATCCACATGTCAGAGTCAGGTCCAGTGCAGGTAACCAGCACCAGAGACGTGCTTTCATCTGCATCTGCAAGTTTCCTAGTGCAAGATACTTTCCACGTTAGTGACATTAATTTTAGATAACTAAAAAAAGGGAAAAAAAGAAATCACCCCCAAAATGAGCAGGTAGTATTTTGAAAAATTAAACACAGGATAAATAAATAATAAAGAATAAACAAAGCATGTGTTGATCATCCTGCACTCAGCCTTCACACCCCGCTCCCCAGTCAGGGTGAAAATCAGGAGAATGGCTGACATAAACTGCAAGTAAAATACTGAGACAGTGGCCAAATCCTGCAAATCTTGGAGGGATGAGTACAGTGATAGTATCTAAGAGAGAATCCTTCTTCCCACTCCTCACCTGTATCCTGTAGGTACCAGCTTTTCCAGAGCTGCAGGGGGATGAAATAACTCATTTCTAGCATGAGGACTTCAGTGAGCACTGTAGTTCAGCGTAGTGCTGAGCCTGCTGTGCACATGGCTGAACAGCCACGTCCAAATTCATGTCTTCCCAGTCTCTGGACTACCCTGACACAGACCAGCTGGAGCAGCACTTGTGCAAAAACAGGAGGAGCGAGTACTCCGTCCCTGTGCAGCCCCCCTGACAGAGCCCAGGCATAGCCCCTGGATCTGCTGACTGAAGAGGTGTGAGGTGAAGCACAGGAGCTGCCCAGATACCAGCCAGATACCTTCACCAATAACTTGCTCCTTGGAGAAAGCACCCAGCTCCAATGCCAGCTCATTTGAGTTTGCAGGAGATTTGATCTCTATTTCAAAAAGAAAATGACAGATGCTTTGCTCCTTCACTCCAGCTGAATACTGCAGCTTTATGCTCAGCAGATGTGCAGGAGGAAAGATAATTTTCCATAACGGCAAGGCCAGAAGAACTGCAGAAACTCTCTCCTCCTAAGCAGCAGCTTACCAAGAACACCGAGCACAGTCTCCAGGAGAGGGAAGCCTGCAGGGTGGGTAATTCACTGAGAGGGGGAGTACATGGCAGTGGCAGCAGCAGCTGCTGCTTCTGCTTGTCCCAAGCTGAGACTCGCAATGTTGATGCATGTTTTACAACAGCAGTCCCAGGGATAGCAAGAGTCTAAGTAAGGTAAGAAATAAGGGGATAGGACAAGGTGCTGGTTTCTGTAATTGTAACCAAACAAATTATAAAAATAATAATAATTTTGAATGTTTCAAGAGATTAAATCAAAGACATAATATTTAAATAATAAAAATGTAGTTGTTTAAATTTTACTTAAAAACAATAATGAAATTTCTGCAATGAGTAGCTTTTATTGTATGTCTGCAAATTATTCACATTGATCTGCTAATAATAGGATATGGAACAATTTTCATCACCAGAGAAGCTGTAGTTATTAGTCAACCTTAAGGTTGTTGGTTTGGTTCATTATTCTCAATTATGCTAATAGAAAAGCTGGTGTGGAGAAAAAAGGCTGTTGATTTTCCTGGATTTGCTGTAACCCAGAAACACTAGGTACCTCCCTAGGTCTTTGCTCTTACCAGCTGTTTTTGTCCAGATGATCAGAATGTCCCGGATCCATGGACAGGAAATAGGGATATTTGTTTTCTCAAAAAGGTAAAATAAGTTCTAAAGCAAGCCAGTCACAGTCATCTTTAGCAATACCTCCACCTCACCTACTGTTCTTCTAAGCTATACTGTGGAGCTTATCTAGGAAGCAGCTGAAACAAAAAATATCTTAGTCAGGGAACCTTTGTTTTCCTCAAATCTTCCCTGTTTGCAGCTGAAATTCTTTCCACGGAACAAGCTATTCTGGTGCCATTGTGGGGCCAGGACTAAAGGAGCACTCAGGTAGGTAAGTCAGCAGCTCTGAGCTTCATTCACTGGTGGTCACTAGAAAAGGTTCAGGCTTTGGCTCACTTACCTTGAGCCATGAGCTAAGCCTCAGAACACAGCAAACAGCAACAATAACATGCAAAAAGACATCACATTGAATTCTGTGGGTCACTCACAACTAGAGAGATTATGTCATGAGCTGGATTCAATCCACTGAATAAAAGTCACGTCCTTTCACCACTGCGCAAGGGGCAGACAACAACATAATTAAAAGCAGCCAATAAAAAATACAGGCAAGTAAGTAATTTTACTGTGTTGCATTTCTATCAGCAGGTTACAAGGCAAGGCACTTCAACAGGATGTAAAACAGGTCAGAAACAAAAGCAAAACCCAAAATAATACAGAGGAATATATAGTTTAGGCAGTGATGCAGAAGAAAGCATGCTGTGGTGTGTAAAGTGTCACTCTGCATGTCAGAGCCACCTCTGGGATGTCGGCTCTCTACAATTGGCATAAACTGTAGTGAGAATGGTTAGGAGTGAGATGGCACCCATGGGACAAGGGCTGCAGTGAAGGTGGATGACAGACCCAACTGAACTGGAAGAAACTGCTCTCCTTTACCAACTGTTCCAACAGCCAAAATCTCTTTCATTAAAAGTATATGTATGTATGTATATACATATATATATATATACACACGCGCGCATATATACACTTCATATATTCTCACATTAGAACTTAATCTTGCCCTACAGATTCCCTCTTGGAGCTGTTCCTATCTGCATAACTAAAATGAGGTCAGTAAAGTCTTTTATGTGTTTTGTTTTTTTTTTTTTACTCAAGGCAGGGGCACCACCTAACGGCCATTGGAGCCCCGGCTTTGCTTCCCTGCAGCTGGCAGGCTGTTCTACCAACATTAAAACTACAGGTAGCAGAGAAAAAAAATCCAATTGTGCAATGGAGTTTGAACTAACAATTACTAATCCTGAAAATTGGCAGGACTGATCAGGGCACCTTCTATTATACATACATGTGCATCCCCACACTCTCAGCCCATATGCACAACTGATCTTCAGAAAGAAAATAAAGCCTCCCTGAGTGATCCGTCCTTGATGGCATCTGGCAGAAAGCAGGGACGGCTCTGGCTCTTAAGGCTGGGCTAGCACAGCAACTTGAGAGCAGTAATCCTGTGACCAGATAACACTCTGTCCTAAACACCTTCAGCCCTTTTGCTTTTGTGGTTGGGCACCTGTAACATCCTGAGCAACACAGGTCAAGAACTCCCTAATCCTTATGATTGCTCACAGCATCTGTGATGTCCCCTGCAGACAGTGCGTGGCAAGGACAAGGAGAGAAGAGCACCTCTTGTGCTGTTCTGAAATCCAAATATCTGTAGTTAATGTGTTTGGAGGAGTTGAAAAACTATAACTGAATAAGTGTAATAAGTATAATGCAGATCACGATATTTACCAGCAGAATCTGCTACAAACACAGGGAGAATGTGAAGCTGGGAGAGACAGTCTAAAGAGAATGTTCTTGTAACACATCTAGGAAGAAATTTATTCTACGCGCTCCACCCTTCAGCTTTAGATAAAACACTGGTTTATAGCACGCTCATGGGAAATTCAGAGATTACTCCATTTTCTATGGACATTGGTGAGGCACAACTCAATTCATGCAGCTTTGCCAGCTTTCTGTACACACCTATACAGGAAAGTTTGTCCTGCTTTAAAGTGTCTTTTAGGAACTACAAGGAAACTTATGAAACTAACCTAATGATTACATCAGTAAAATCACATGAGAGAAAGGGCACCATGAAAGACTTTGGGTCACACTTTAGAGCTTGGGATGGAACACAGTTTCTTAATAATTTCTCACAAGAACTCATCAAAACTTTAAAAAAGTAATACCTCTTCTCCTTATGGTAACTGGGCAAGTCTAACTCTGGGGAAAATTTGAACTTGTGTAAATGTCACCTGTATATCTGGGGGGAATTCTTCGCCTATATCAAAACACTTCTTACACAATAGCCTTTTACCATCCACATGCCTAGACCCGCTTTAGCTTGTCATCTTTTCATAGTCATTGCTCTCCAACTAACTTCAGCTGTGGACAGCTTCTATCAGGACCGCTAACTCCTGCATGAATCTCTCTAAATGCTTGATCATTTTCTAACAATTTCAGTGGCTCTCCGAAAAGCAATGCCCCCATCAACTTCATTTACTTAGCATGATATGCCAAGGAAGGGCTTTCAATTTAACATAGTCTGAAATTCATAGCAAAACTTTAAATTTTCTTTTTCTATAAGTATGACACAGACTATTTAATCTTTGAGTATTACACCAAAACAGCTGGGAAATTTCTGTGACTTTCTTCTTTGTTTTCAAAAATCTACTTGTCAACCAACAGTAAAAACAATGCCACAATTATTTCAGCAAGCAAGGGGCTTCTGGAGTACAGAGCTAGTGCCACAGATACTGCCACTAAGCACGTCCAAGTTGCTTGCTTTCTCACAAAACCTCCTTAGTAGCCAGATGAAGACAATTACTGCCGAAGCTGATGAAAGTACAGTGTGTCTCTTCCACCTTTTGAAAAATGCCTGGCTTTGTTTGCTTTATTTGGCAAACAGGGCCCTAACCTGATTACAGCCTCGATAAAGTAGAGGTGTGGACAACCTGCACTCTTCTTGGAAGAGGATTTGAGGAACCTTGACTGATATGACCTTCACTATAGTGCTTTTTTTTATAGCTTTATATTACAAAATCAGTATGGACGTAATTAATTGTTTTTACTGACAACAGGGTGTAAAATCTGCATGTGTCCTATATGCACCACAGCAGCAGGCAATGTTCTGCACTGCTGCAGGAATCAGTTCAGGTTAGGTCACAGCAGGTCAGCAAATAATCTCTAAAGCATTGAATAATTTAAAGGGTAATTTGGCCGTCAATGGATTTCAGACCTTCATAATTCCATAAATCATCTCTCCAAATGATCAATAACTTGCATTAAACAATGAATTTTACAGTTTCCTCATTGACTGTCTGTCCCACATAAGTATGGTTTTGAGGCAGGTAGTTGTACATGCTCCAATTATTTTGATGATTTGCATGAGATAGGAGCCAAGCTGATATATTCACTTGTATTGAGAACAATGTGTAAGTGTCCTACCACAAGATAATGCAGTGGGACACCATCTTATGAACACAGAGGCTCACAGAGTTTGAGATTGTTGTGTCCTGAGGGTTCATTTGGACCACTTTGTTCTACATAGCTTCATTTACATTTCTTGATTTGCTTTGGAAAAAAAAATTGAGAATCTTAAAATCATGAACTGCCTGACTTCTGTAGACTGTACAATGGGTTCTGTCAGCCACTCATTTAATTGAGCTGAATTTGAATTTTGAAAGTATTTTCATCTAAATATACTAACATTATTTTGACTTCCTATGAAGATTTTACTGAGCTTACCCAATGATATGTAAAAGTATCTTTTAACTAATCTTCTTTATATTGGTCCTTGAAACTTTCGAAGAGGTCATGAGGTCATGTTCTTTTTCTGTGTTTTCTTCCAAGTAAATTTGTCTCCAACAACTAAGTGCAAGGTCAGGGATACTGGCATACAGACAAGGAATGGGAAAACCATGAAAAGAGAAATTTAGTAACATCATTTCCACCTCAGGCAGAATGAGAGTGTCAGCCTCAGGGTCCCCCGTGGCCCAAAGCAAAGCACAGGTCCTGCCAGCCCAAAGCTCTGCTGGGCAAGGCAGACCTAACATGCCTGTAGGACACTTTCCTCACCCCAGAAATGCTGACTGTCCCCCTGGGCAGCACAAGGTCACTTCATGGGCAATAAAGATCCTTTTTCCTGAGGCTTGTTAATAGACTCCTCAAAGCATAGCAAACGGTTCTGGGTTCTTTTTTGTGGTGCCGATTTTATGTTCCCATTGCTGTTATAAAACATTGAAATTTAGAGGAAACTAATATATCCATTTATTTAACCTAGAAAACTGATGAGCAGATTACCCAAGGTTACTGTACCTGCTTCAAAGATTAAACATCATTTGGAAGGTAAAGGGCAACTATTTATCGGCTGCAATGTATTTAATTCAGAGCCTTGAGCAGGATTATATTCCTCATGAGTATTTGTGCTAATTTCAAAGGCTAGACTGACAGACAGTGTCTGAAAACAAAATTATAGAGGGATGGATTTAAACAGAATGTTTTTCTTTCCAGGATCCAAAGTGGCCTTATTTTTCAGTTACTTGACTGAAAAATACTTTCACGTCCTTGGAGGATCAAGGGCTATCAAAACAGACAAAAGGAAGATCTGTGATTTAGTGGCATCACAGTTCACATGGTTTATATTTCTACTAAGCTCCCTGTGCTGTTTCACAGACCATGTGGCTTGGGATTGCTTTCAGACATAAAACTATGCACGGAAGTACAGATTTAGATACAACCTAAGATACATCCACAGATATTTGGTGCTTCTGAGCAATCTGTATTGAATCAAACATGCTTATATTAAAGTATTAAATACATGTTGTCTTTACAAATTTTCAAAGGCATCTTTGGGAAGTTGTTATGTGGAAAATGTAAGTAATTGCTTTAGACCAAAAGGACAGTGTGCCATCTGAACAAACAGAGCCTGAAGAATATCTTTTAGAGTGAAGGACTATTTCACTTGTAATTACTACAGCAGCAGCATGGGATCTTATTAATCTAGCACATGCTGTCAACAAAACACATTTTTCAGTTTCTTCTTGAATAAAACAACCATTTTTGCATTTATTCAGTTCTCCCAATGCAGTGTAAGGAAAAAAACATGTGAAAGGTCTGAAATTACCCTTGGAGTAGGAGAAAGTGGAGAGTATCTCTTGAATCCTAAGAAAGTTCTGTATTTTTCATCTGACAAATTAATCTGGAGTGATTTGGAAGTCTCGGTTGCTGTGTCATGTAAAAGTTGTGGGTTCACCCTGGTAGCAGTTCAGCCCCACACAGCCATTCACTCATACCTCCCCCCAGTTCGCAGTGGGATGGTGAGCATAAGAGAATTGAGAGGGCAAAAGTAGGAAAACTTGCAAGTTGAGACAGAGACAGTTCAACAGGAAAGCAAAAGCTTTGAGCTCAAGCAAAGCAAAATAAGTAATTCGTTCAACCACTCCTATGGACAGGCAGGTGTTCAGCCATCACCAGGACAGCAGGGCTCCAGGACATGTAAGAGTGACTCAGGAACAAACACCATCACCCCAAACATCCTCTCCTTCCTCTCTCTTCCCCCAGCTTCTATTCCTGTGCATGATGTGATATGATGTGGGATACCCATCACTGGTCACTTGGGGTCAGCTGTCTCAGTTGTATTCTCTCCCAGCCTCTGGTGTCCCCCAGCCCCTGACCTCTGCTCACCAATAACTGGAACACCAGGTTGTTGTTAAGGCTGCTTTGGTCACACATTCAGATCACAGCACCATATCACCTACTTGGAAGGAAAGCAAGGTTATCCCAGTTAAAAACCAGTAAAAGGAAGTAGCTATAAAATTTGTTGGCCAACTATATGCAGTCATAGTGAATGCTAGGTGAAAATAGGGATTTGTAAGAGAAAAGAACAAGCATTTTTAAATTAACTAACCTCCTTCTTGAGAACCTGCAGTGAACAAGATCCAGCTTTCAGCCTTGCAATGTGCATCTGAGAGAGACGAATTACAAAATCTTTGGCTGAATTTGAATCATTCTTCTAGGGAACAATAATCAGTGCTGTGGGTACTGGCTGCAAATTAATGACCAGCTAAAGGGTTTGACTTGGGACATGAACTGTAGCAAGTTATTAATTCCGTAAGCCCCTGAGTCAATGTCATGACCACTGTGATCATTTCAGGGTTTCCATTCTGTTAGGAGTCAGGCTTACCCAGATCTGTTTGCAGTGTCACTTGCCAGCAAAGGCAGAGCTGATGGATGCGTGCATCACTGACACGTGCATCCTGCCCAGTGCATTCCTTCAGGTCATGCCATTTCCACAAGTTCTTTACACAACGTCTGACCTGATCCATTGCCAAAATCCTGGTCAGAGAGAGCCTGTGTCATTTTTCCTTACAGTACTCATTACCTACAAAGACATAACTCTACAGCAGTGGGTCAACCAGCATGTATAGCAAACAGTGTTCCAGCACTGTGAGCCTTTGCCATGAGTCTTTTTTCTAGACTGTGAGCTCTTTGGAGCCCACATCCTCAGCGGAAGTAGAGGAGACAGGACTCAGATGTTGGCGTTACTCAGGTTTTACCTCCATCACTGAAAAATTGCTTTGGTGCTTTTCAATCTCTTGCAATTTTCAGAATTCCCAAATCTGGGACATGAACAGTTTTAAAGGCAGAAAACTGAGTCTGGACCCCTTCAATTTTGCACAAGAGCTGCTAGAAGTGAGTGACTAGTCAAAGCCAAAGCGCAGATCTGTGCTGATGCTGATTCCTCCTTCTGAACAGCTCTGGTCACACTTCCAGAATTTAAGATGCCTTGTAGGATGCCAGACCACACTATTCACATTTGAACTCTACCAGCACCCACCTTGATCTGCCCTCTGCTCTCTGAAGGGCATTGCTGGCTGTCACAAGGCTTTGTCATGCACAGCCACACACCTGCAATCTGTACAAAGTAAAGACAAAGCAACAGGGAACGGAATTTTCAGTGCAAAACAAGAAGTAGCAATCTTGGACAAACAGGCTATTGCAGGGTTTCTTCACAGTACCTGTAGAATCCCTGTTCCTTGTTCCCTGGCCATGGTGTCAGCCACCTCAAGAGGATCCTTTGCTATGCACCATACTAGCACCTCTGAAATGACGTGTCTGGAGAACTGCACACTAGTTCAGATCACTCCAAAGCCCCCTTAGTGGTTAGTGCTGTGGGACATTAGTTCTGGATGACTAATTATTTAGTTTAAAAACAGGTCTTTTGTTTCTTGGGCTCTAAAGACAACATGACCACTTTCTGTACTTTTGACCTCAGGGGAAGAAAAGCCACAGATAATAGAATTAAACCCTCATTTCACTTGAGATAATATTTGTATAAGCTCCCTTAGTAAAATGTCATGTACACTGCCAAGTCTGCAGGTTATCAGTTCCACAGTTTGAGTGTTTGGAGACAGGGCTTGGAAACAGGGGGTATTTGGGGCAAAGCTCTGAGAATTATAAGACCTGTAACTGTAGAACATTTTTCCTACTCAGTCCAACATTTCCTTCAAGACTTGAGCTCACACAGAATAATGGTTAGGATATTTTTTATTGGCCCAACACTGAAACATTATATAAGGATTCAGGGCCACACAGATGCTTTTTGCCTTTTTTTAAGGCTGTCTGTAGACTTTGCAGGGAGAAGAATCAGCACATTCAACTGTGATTCCAATTGTGCTCCTCTTTCAAGGGATTCTTTTAAAATTCTAAGCACCATGAAGCAAGAGTGCCAGTTCTCCCCATCAGTACTCAGAGCTTTTTCCGTATAATTCTGAAATCACAGCAACAATAATAGAGTTTCTTGGCCAAGTGTTAGTTTGAGACATTTCATTCCATTCCAGGGAAGCAATGAGTACTCCCTCCCTTTTCCTGCTGCAGTCCTTTTGTGTTTGGATGCTAATACAGTTTCAGGTACCCAAGATTAGATTGTTCCATAACATAGGAGCCAGTCCTTCCACTGCCTTCTCCCTTCCCCAACGTGTTACCTTTTTTGCTTTTTAAATGGCAATACACATTCTGCAAAAGAAAACATAGGTAAAGAGAGAATTTCAAACTCTGACATAGGTAGCTCTCTGAGTAAGTTGGTTATCAGGTCACACAGAGGTTTTTAGAGTGTCTTCTCTTCCCAATGAGGAAATGAAATTGAATTTAGCTTCAAAAAGTACAAGCCTATTCTTTAAATATTCATTATATCATTAGCACTTCTTAACTGCAGAATACCACTCCAGCCTTTCCCATGAAGGAATCAAAACGATCGGTTCTCTACACTTTTTAAGGTGCACATGTCCATTCAGTCAATATATCGGTGTAATGTTTTCCTTAATTCACAGCTCCCAACTGTTTCTCCTTTCATTTTGTCTCTGTGCTGGAGTTGTAGAGGCAAAGCACTGGCCTGGTGTGTCTTCACCTACAAATCTGGCTTTTGTGGGCAGGACAGGGAGAACTGCTGGAGCAGTAGAAGGAAAACAAGAGAGAAAGAAAACATTAGACCTGCTTTGTGCCATATGCTTTGTTGTCCTGTTACAGAATAGTCAGTCTACAGTGACAATTCGATTCCCCGTGAGATGCCACAGCTGAGCCCTGACACAGTGTACAGGTGGTGTTTAACCAGGGCATATACATATACAGATCCTCTTTCATGCTAGAACCCCTTCACAAGTCAGTGTCTGCAGTTAGCAGCTCCAGAACGTCTGTTTGAAGCACTTGTCCAAAACCACTGAGAAGGCAGAGCTGTAAATAACCTCTGGGAATGAAACAGACAAGGGTGTAAGGGAGAAAATTTGCAGAAAGCAATTAAAACAACCTATATTGTTATGACTTAGCTGCAGAATTCTGGGATTGGAACAACATGAAAAATATTGGAAATGGACAGATCCTGAAGTAATTCCTCTTAGGTCCTCTTTATGCTTCTGGCAATGGCCAGTCCAATAATACCTGCCAAAAAGAAACATGTACTTGCATACAGGAGACTGGCCTTGTTGTTCATGGTCACAATCAGAAGCACACATGGAACTACTCTACAGTCGTCTCCACAGGAGACTGGCACTCGTCAGTCAGGACAGGAACAGCCCCAGCTCTCAGGCAGTGGCAGCCGGAGCCTTTACTCATCACTGGTCCAGAATGCTTGTGCTTCCAATGATCCCATGGACTGTGTCCCCAAAATAATTTTTGCAGTGATTTGGTGCATATGTGTGTGTGCATATGTGTAGGTGAACAGACACAGACATAGATTTGCCTGGCATTATCTCAGGAATTTGGATAGATGTTTACCAGAGTAATAGGCTGTGCAGCACTTCAAACTGTGGAACTGATAACCTGCAGACTTGGCAGTGTACATGACATTTTACTAAGGGAGCTTATAGCACATAGCCCAGCTCTGCACCCCAAAACCAGGCACTAGATAGAAGGTCTGGGAGGATAGCTATACAATACACCATTTTTAAGGACATATGAAGACCTCTGTGGTTACTTAGTATACACTATACTATAATAACAACAAATAAAACAGTCTCTTACTGGAACGAAAAGTATAAGAACCATCTGAACAGAAATTTTTAAAAAATTTTAAACCTAAAAAACTTTCCACAACAGTTTAAACAGATTATTTTAAAAATAATACTGTTAGTAAAGCCTTTAAAATTCCATGTGAGAAGAATTATTCAGCCAAAATTCCAAAGAACAGTTGTAGATAATTTCTAGTTTTCTTACTGTTCAAGCAGAATTCTTCTCACGAATTTCCACTACTCATCCTCTGCTTTCACCCCACCAAGAGAAAAATGAATGAATGATGGGTCTTCAGGGTTTTTTTGTATTCCAAATACTTAATATTGAGCAATACACAGGATCCAGGAAAAAAAGAAATCTTTCATGTCTCCTTTTTCAGCTTTAAAAATCCTACAGAGGATACAAACACTATTTCTTCTCTTTAGCAGGTCACTTGTAATAGACAAGCTGCTTGTGATGCATTCCATGCTGGGACCAGCTATAAGCCATGCATCTGCTGAATTTAGGAATAAAGAGCTGGTCCATAAAATGTGGAATCAGAGGAGTAGCCTCAGGGGCATAATGGTGCATTACTGCTGTGAGATCAGAGTGTTTCACTGAAAGATGTATATTGTTACAGAAAAAGGGGTTCCATGCTTTTTGATTCTGTCACTATTTATTGTTGCCATTGCTCATTTTCTGCGATGCTGGATCACATGGCAGAGAGAACTGCAGAGAGTGCTCTGCAGCTTGCACTGGAGCTTACGTTATTTGCCATGGCAGACTAAATTTTTCTTATTAGAGTAAGCTGTGTGCAAGAACTTTAAAGCTACTTCTCATCTAAGTATGAAAAACATCAAGTCTAGGAATTTAGACTTTATTCCTGAGAAGGTCACATTGCTCCTTGTTACCTCTCTATTGAACAGTTTGAGCAAGACAATCAGGATGAAGAGAGGGGAAGGATGAGGACTGACCTTCCAAGAGAGACTACCTCATTTAACATTAGTCCCAGACACAGTTCCAGCTCTTACCACTTTTTAATATCAACAAAGGGCAAATATCCATTCTATTCTGCTCAGACCTTAATTAATAGAAGGCCCCAGGCCCTGGGAGGAACCTCTTACCTGCTGACCATTATCAGCCGTAATTCTTTACTAGATACACCAGATGACTGTGACATTTATAAAGCAAGAGCCAGTGACTAAATGTGGGTACATTTCCTGTGCTTTTCCTCCCTTAAGTTGTTCTCAACAGTATAACTCATAAGTGTATCACTCCTTAGATTTGTTAGATTTAAAAAAAATTTGGATTAAAAATCGCTTAGATTAATTATTAATTGATCTAGGCTCATGAATCATGGGATTCATGAATCATGGGATTTATGTCCAGAAACAGAAAGGTGTCTCTTTAGAATCAGGTGTCTGTATACATTCCTGCATCTGGATGTGCAGATTTCTGAGTACCATTTGGTGGTTTCCAGGCTCTTGGAACTGCTCTGATACCTGCCTGCTCTGAGGCTGCTCTGATAGGCTGTTTCTGCTTAATAACTTCACACATACAAGCAGCCTTGTCCAAAACGACAGAGCAGAGCTGAGTGACAAGCAGGGATGGGTTCCACATGTTCGGAGCATGTTTCCCTTCTTATCTTGTAAGCTATGGGAGGACAGAATATGTTAGCATGGAACTCTGCCTTGTCTCCTGCCATGCTGCAGCTTAACAAACCTCTGCCCTGTGGTGCTGTCAGTTACCTGTTGGAAAGGCTGTGGCTGGCTTGAATATGCTCAGCCAGAATACGCATGTTTGGTTATTTTTTCTGCATATAACATGGAGGCAACTGCTGCATGCACATTGGAGAGTCAAGGATGGGCCTTACTTCTGGTAAGTGGCCCCTGTTGGTTTCAGTTGGCTGGTGACAGATAGGACCAGTGTCACCTGAAGGTGATGTGACTAGAAGCACCATGAACTTTGCTCTACCTCTGCTATTTTTGGCTCCTTAGAAGGTCCACTCATAGGTCAAGGGGGTATTTCTGAGTATGAACTCATACTTTGTGTCACTGCCCAGAGATGATTTTGGGAGTTATCAACTATGCCAGAAAAAAACTGGCAGGAAATATACAGAATAGGATTACTGGATAATAGATAAATCTAAGACACTTGTTTCTTTAGTCCTTTTTCAGCACTGGCTGACTATTCCCAATGTAAATGTTTCTATCAGGAGAAATCCTGCCACTCCTACCCTGTACCCCAAGCACTTAGAATACAGAGGTGTCAGTACAGTTTGTTCTCAGACTTTTACATAGATTCAGTTGCATTCAGTTATGTCTCCTAAGCCCTAGCAAAGCTAGGGCTGTCACTGCAGAAGAAGATGCCTGACTAGGATGCAGTCTGTGGAGCCACTGAACCTGCAAATCGGGCAGCAGTGCCAGCTCAGTCACCTACTGTCATCACTGCATACCAGCACTGCTGCCGCACAAGTGGGCAGGGGGTGTAGTCCTTTGCCCTCGCCAGGCACAGCACCGGGTGCTGCCAGAAACAACAGGCGGATCAGACAGGCAGGTGGATCTGTACACTGAGTGAAATGCCCAGTGCAGCGCATACGGGTGGTTCTGTGCTACTTTCCTTGAGGAAAGTCTTGTCACTGTCACACAGGGTGTCCTTTATTTCTTCTGAGCAGCTCTTGGCATCTACAAATGGAGTTTCTAGGTAAGATGCCAAAATGAGCTTCATCTCTGTAATCCCAGATCAAGTAAGAAGGGATCAATCCAGAAGATTAATTTAGGAATTTTCTCTAAAGGGCTGCTCCTGGAGAGTTCCAAAACAACCCAGAGACTCTAGTTTGCTCTCATTGTTTAGGTCCTACATTTTTACTTTGGGCCAGGCTGTTAGGAACAAATGTTTAAAACAGCTTGAATGTGGCCTGTACTGACCCTTTCCATCCCCTATTATTTTTACCCCTGTAAAAGGGGGACTCAGCAGCACCCTCCCTCAGAGGACAGAGGTTTCAGACTGAAAATTATTGTTGGAGACTGTGTGAAGGGTCCGAGGCTAAACAGGAATTTGTTTTTTATAAAACAGTTTCTCCTGCACTGGCATTTCAAATACTGACCTCAGGGTCCTATATTTCCCATATTAGACTGATGATCTCACATATTCTGCTAAATGCAGTATTTATTCTGCTAGATCTGGCATCTTAATATTTCTTTTGAGTTGCATTTACCTTACATTCCTCCTGGAGAAACAACAGCTGAGATTTTTATATTGCACTGGAATTTGTTGTGCGTTCTTCGGTAGAAGTTTGTGAACCTCATTTGAAGGTATTGGGGTTTTTTCCAAAACAAATATGGATGTCTGAATATACTGCAAGATAGTTCACTGAGGCCATGTATTAACATTCTGAGAAGGTAATAAGTTGGTCAATGCCTTCTTTAATACAAATGCCATGCAAGAGGATATAAAATATAAAAGTGACATATATATGCTTGATATTAAGCCAGAGTCTCAGCAAGTTAGTCAGAAAATGTAATTACAGCAGGATATAATGCAGAGAGGTGGTCTGTACAGCCACAGACACACCCATGGGCACATATCAGATCAGCCAGCCCTAATCCACTCCAAAAATCAGTGCTGAAATGGCCAAGTCCCTTCTGGACTTTAAACAAAGAAATTAGTTGCAGAAAGAGAACTACATCCATTTTGCAAGGTTATAGGTATTTATAATTTTTTGTAAAAAAAATTTCTTGAGATGCTTATTCTCATGAACAGCCAAAACACACATCCTTCAGACAATAGAATTTTAAATTCCAGAAACATAGTTCAGGATCAATCTCCTGTTCATATACAACCTTTATTTACTTTAAATCTGGGTTTAGGGGGAATTGGCTTTGATTTGGGTTTGGATTTTGTTGGGAGTTTTGGTTTTGGGGGGTTTTTTTGCTTGAATTTTACAGCACTACAAGAAAAAAAAAGCCCTCAGTATTGATCCTTTAAGGTTAAGAACTTGGTGCACTTAAATTATTCTAACCCAGAAAGTTTGAAATTTATAGTCCCTCTTGTACCTTTTTGCCTCACCAGCTTCCTTGGGAGGACCCTACTACAGGCTGCACGCCAACTGCAGTAAAATTTAAAGAGGTGAGAGAGAAACTTCCCAGAAAATATAAACATTTCATGGAAATGAAATAAGTCTTCCCTTATAGGAACTCACCTCAGCAAGCTTTAGATAAAGGGAAAGGTATTCAGAATTTTAAGTGGATATAAAGTGTGATGGTTTAGATACATTTGTTTATGAGTATGCAGAAATGCATATTGTCCTGGGAGGGTCTGGGGGCCATCAGTCCCCCTGTCCTGGGGCCAGCAGCAACCAGGGGTGGTGTGTTGGTTTGTACTTCCCTCCCTTCCCTGCCCCACTCGCCTCTGCTCCCCAGGGACAACCCCTACCCCCACTCGCTTGAACCCATGACATCCACACACCCTGTGAAGAAGGGAAACATGCCCGAGTTCAGAGATGGGAAACTTGGAAAAACAGCAGCAAGCAAAGCACAGGAACGCGCTCTGCTCTTGTGTTCATGATCTCTGTTGACACAACACAGAAGACTCACATGGCTGTGGGGAGAAATAAAGTGTGAGCACTAGGAAGGGTGTAAATTCCTCAGCCCCACTTGCTGGGCACTGGCTCCAGAGGCCTACTCCTCCTGCAGCTTTCTGTGACCCACGTTTCCTCAGAAATCTCACCACATCCATGGAGGGTCTCAGAAGCTGCTGGGAAAATTAACATGATGTAGGCAAGAAGGAGCTTTTCAGAGGGAAACTTCTCTGTCTGGGAAGATGCTGGAAAATTCAGGTTCAGTGGTGGCTTGCAAACACCAAGGGGTTGAGGCCCACCCAGTGCTGCTCTCTGTGAAGGTCCTTGTCATGACCTCAGGAGAGACTTGTCAGGCAGACCTAATGTGGCTTTTCTGGCCATTCCTCTCACATGGCCACTCATTGAACCAACAGTGACTTTAGCAAAGACCATGGGTGAACACAGCAGAGACGTGAGCTGGCCTAGCCCAGCAGACCATGGCTCCATATGGGTGGTTGCTCACTCTGCTTCCATGTTAATGCCATAAAATAAAAACAGTCCAAAAGTCACAAAGCCTGGCATTTCTATGTGTTGTCACAGATTGGAATGGTTCTGAGGTCAGGTTTTCCTTTCCCAGTTGTTTCTCCAGAAATGTATAAACTCAATTCATTTAGACACTTATACCCATAGAATATTTGTCCACAAGAAATACTTCTGTGAGTCTTCAGCTTAATTTTTTTTCTAAAGGCTCCTTATTTTTTCTTTATACATACCAGTCAACCTCAGAGAAACCCTTGCTAAGCAACTGAAAGCTGGCTTCATGTTTACAGACATTACTAACGGTTTTCAGAAAGCTCTTTTTAAATGAGTTTTAAGAGACAATAAGAAGCCAGCTTGAAGAAAAAGTTGTCAAAATATACATATGGTAAGGGGACAGTGTCAGCCTGCTACTACTGCATGACAGTTTGGGAAACGACCCTAGGGAGAGTCATCAGGCTATAAATCTGCATTTTAGTCTTTTAGCCAAAAGCCCTATCTTTCTAATCAGTTAATGGCATTTTGATAGGGTGTGCAGCTGAATTTATGTAGAAGTGGAATAGGGGAGACTGCAGGGAAATGCAGTTGTTTAGAGGCAAATTTTTTCACACCAATGCCTGTGAAATGGGAGCACTGGTGGTGTATATCTGCTCTCAGAAAAGCTTTCTTTTCCAAAATTTATTTTAGATATTTTATGCGTGAAGTTGAAGATCGAGCAAGGATATCGATGCTTTAGCCAAAAGCAGACAGGGTATGAACAGAGGGGTTTGCGATGCCCCCATGCCCTCTCTGTTTTTCTTATGTTAAAATGTAAGCCCTCTTTGAAGTCACAGTGCTGCCCCAGTCCCCATCAGGTCTCTTCCACTGCCCTGTGTGTGAGCACTGCAAAGGAGGCAAGAGAAGCTGGGACTCCCTGTTCCTGGTTAATGCATCTGCAGTGTCCTGGAGGCATGCTTGGAGGAGGCAGAAGGATGGCAGCAATGTTGCAGCTTCACTCTTCTCTGTGACATATTACATCCAGAAGAGAAAGAATTGCCTTGTAGGGAGCATAAATCAAGGGCTGCTTTCAGCTTTTAAAATGACGTAAAGTTTGTGTGAATATAATTACAGCCTCTGATGCAAATAAAACAAGATGTGACACATACAGAAGGCTGCCACTACTAAGCTAATGCTATAAAACTTCAGTAAGTGACTAGCAGTTGACAGGATGTTCAAAGAAGAGTTTACTCTCCCTGAGATTGATGTTGTGTCTGAGATATCTCTTTTTAAAGCTTTTTGCTGAATTTTATATGCTTTTTAAAACAATGATTAGTTAAGATTGCCTTGAGCTGCATCCTTTAAGCCAAATTTATTGATTCCAAAGAACCAAATAACTTTCCTCAGTCATCAAAAACAAAGGTATATTCTTTGTGGTATTCATTTCTTGGAAGTGATATTGCATTTTCATACAACAAACAAATATTTTCTTTTCCAAATTCGGACTAATTGAGGTTATTATCTAATGTCTCTTTAAAGCCAATCCTACCTTATCTCTCTGAAAGATCATATCATTCCATATGCCCCGTGTTCACCCAGCAGCAATGAAGAGTTCAGCTCCTCCACACCCCAAAGAGCTCCCTACAGGGGCTCTAAGACAATGGCAGCTGTCCTGATTTGCACTGGGTTTGGTTTTTTTTTCTTAATACATTGCTTTCCTTATGTGTGTAGCAAAGCAGTGTTCAAATACTTGGGCAATGTTCTCTATAAGGTGTGCAGGTTTCATAAGTAGATATAACATTACACATACACACACACATAAGTGTGTGTGTGTGTGTGTGTGCATGCCTGTGTATATATACATATATAGATACACACACACATAAGCCAGGTAAAGGTTGGACCAGGTACAAAATATCTGGAGGACTGTCCTGTCAGGAATTTGCAAGATTTAGGAATTCTCTATAAGAAGTTACCCATAGACTGCTCAGATACTCACCAAGTAATCAATCACCATGACTCCTCATAAAGATAACATTCTGAGCAAGAATAAATTACAGTGATGAAATCTCTAAGGGAGTATTTAAACAAACTATAATTACAAAAGTTTACTCTCTATGACACTTTCAACTCCTTATCACCAAGTCTTCTACAATTTCTTACCTTAATTACAAGTTGCCAAATTTCTCTGGTGTGACCCCTAAAATGATTAGAAGTAAGATTTCCTGATATACATTCTACATTTTTCAAGGCCAGACACTGTAAGGACCATAATCACAACTGCTGTAGTAGGATGCATCATTGTCGTAGAGGTTTGCACCACTGTCTTGCATTGCTTTTACTTCAATACATATTTATATGGTTGGCACACTTTTTCCCCCTGCAAATAGAGCCTGACTATACTGGTCTTCATTAGTATCTCTGTGCCTCTCTGTGTAGCCTCTTTTTTTGGTGGCAGGTGACATTTACATCTCAGGTGTGCCACACCATGTAATTCCATCTCAGAAAGGTTACTTGTAAGCACAGCCACTCCTGCCCAAGCAATGCCCTCTGCAAGCTCAGAGCAACACAGAACAAAGCCCCAGATTTTGCTCCCTATGTAGGGGAATTTTTACTTTTCATTCTGGGATAAAGTATTCTATGGTGAGCTAATTCCGAAAGGAAGCCTTCCTTTACTCGCCAGTGTGCAGCAATTCCTGAAGATCTAAAGCAGACCTTTCCATACAGTGTCAGGCACGTATTTCAGCAACAGTTCTACTCTAGAAAATCTCTCCGACCTGTGATAATGAGCCCTCAGAGCTACACAGGACAGCAGAGCAGCCCACAAAGATGCTGGCATGAGTCACCCCCAGAATGGAATGAGAGTCTGTTACCACACAGTGTAAATGTCACTTTTGTGCTGCCCAGAGTATGAAGAGGGTGGCTATAAATCTCGGACCAGAGACAACTAGAAACTCAGATTGGAAGATCCTGCAGAAATCCACCCAGGCACCCAGAGGTTTGCAATTTCTGCTCCATGGCCTTTACCACTGTTAACCCTAAAGCCAAACCCAGAGGACAGGTGTCTTGCCTCAGGCTGCAGAGAGCAGAGTGGATGCAGGGAAGGACAGGAGCACAAACAGCTTGCACAGGCCAACAGGCTGCTTTAAATTGCAGGTTTAACAGGAGCTACATTGTTATTATTTGTCTTCCTTAGGTCATTGCAGCAAAGGCAAGGGGAACATTACCATATGAAAAATGAGGTACGTGACATAAAAGTTGGTCATATTAGACCCTGTCATTCTCCTTTATGTCTCACTAGTGCAGGCCATTTAGTCTTCACCTCAGCAATTGTGAGAGTCTTTGGAATCACAGCTGCATTCTCTCTGAGCAATATGATTTTCACCAAGGCATTTGCTGTTTTGAGCATAATAGAATTTTGCAAAATGCTCTATTTTCAACCACACTGAATGAGGCTATCCAGTAACTTGATATTGATCAGTGCCAAAGAGCAGGCAACCTTCAGCACTGCCGGCTCAACATCACTCCCCATACTCAGCACCAACTCTACTCTGAGTTGTCATCATAGATCTCCTGAAAGAATAAGAGTCAAAGAGTGACAACGGCTGCCCAGCCTTGGGCAAAGTAAAACAAGAGATCCAACACCTATAGCACAACACCTGGCAGCAATTTGCACCACTGATGCTGCCACAGCAGAAGCTCTGGGCCAGTGCTGGGAGGGCCATGCAGCAGCTGTGGTTCACACTATTCTGTGAAACAATTAATACAATCAATTACTTTCCAAGAATGTCTAATGAATCACTGGGCCATTAACCTGAACAGTCGTAATGTATATTCCCAACATCAGTATTGCTTGAATATTCCCCAAGAGAATAATTAGAAGTACATCACATGGAAGAATGCATGGTATGTAATGCATTACTGGATCCTAATAAATACAATGACTCGTCAGAATACTGTCTGGGATTTAGAAAGAAGTCAGTCGATGGAAGACAGAGAGATCAAGAGAGAGGCATGATATGAGTTTAGAGAATTTGTGTATCTCTTTTTTGGTAACAAGATTGAAGATGTGAAGCAAAGAAAAAAAAAGAAGTTACTTAAATTCAATGATCAGATGGTTTCTTGATATGGGATTTAGTCCTCCCTGTGGCTAACCGACCAGTCTAACTTATTCCTTATTTAATGTAGACCCTGGTGTCTACATAATCCATTCTTCAGTTATGATACTTAGGTTCCTTTCTAGTCAGAGTTAATTCCATCCTTGCAGCAACCTAAGAAGATCTAGCTGAGTAATTCACACAAGGGATAATCCAGGAGGAAATTATGCATGAGAAGAGGCAAATTACTCTGCCTTTGTCCGGGACAGGCACTTAACATTACCTCTAAAGCTTCCATCCACCTATGTGCCATGCCACAAGGCACAGAACATTCATCCTCTATGCAATGTTTTAGAAATCATCTAGCCCCGCCCCACCTTTCACTACTACAGAAATTACAGTGAGGTGTTTTGGAAGTACATGGCATGCAAGGAAAACATGACCAGCTTCTGCAAGTATGGAGAGACATGCTCTTTCCCAAAGGATGCTAGCCATGAACAACACAGACATGACCTACAGACAGAGCAGAATTGTCTTCATCTGCCTCATTTTCCCATCCTTGTAAGTCACTATTGGTATTAATACTTGTTTAGATCAATATTAAGGCCCAAGCTAAGCACTTCTGCACCCTGTGTACCTACACAATAGGGGCTGGTAGACACAGTAGGATAGAGATAAGACCCCAGGAATCAGTTATTGCAAAATTAAGCTAAGCTGGCTTCTCACAAAACCGCCTGAGTAGAAAAGCTCCCTTTACACGCCTAAGACTATGAGAAGATATAAATAATTCAGTGTCCTGTATCTTTCTGACTGTAGAAAAGATTTCAGGCAATACAAGCATAAAAACATAGATATACATTCATCATCCACGTTTTTTTCCTCATAAAGATGAAGAGTGTACTGAGTGACCTTCCTCTTCAATAGGATAAGAAATCTAATGCCAGCTTAGGAAACTTAAAGTTATTAGCAGTTACATATTACTGGCAACATATTTTACACAAGACAGCTATGAAAAAAAGTCATAAAAATGCAATTAAATGTCTGAACTGTTGCTATTTTGGAAATCAAAACAACACATGGTATCCTTGCTGCAGTTTATATTACTTACTTATAACTTCTGCAGTTATTTTCACCCATTTAACCATGCTTCTTTTCCATAAAAGTCTGCTGTAAATAGGTCCCTTGGGAACCCTGAAAATACAAGATCTGTAATAAAAAAATTAATAACACTGAGAGAAAACTCAAGTTGGAAAGGCATTTTTAGAGCACATTAAAGGCTCTAAAAAAACTCAAAAAACAAACAAAAACAACTTGCAGAGAAGCACCCCAGTGCTCTGTAGCAGGTAGGTCTGAACTGTCACTGCTGAGAAGTAAAAGAAGGGACACCAAGCTTTGAAGAGATTGGACCTTATGGTTTCTGGGAATACTACTAGACTTTCTGAAGTTGCATTAAAGAATCTTGTTCTCTTTATAAAATCACACCAAATAACACTGCCAGTGAGTATCATCAACAGTCATGTTTATGTTATTTCTACATATCAATTTTTTAGGTACATGAAAAATTCTAAGGCAGCACTCCCCAATTCAATTTACAAAGAAGAAGGTAGAAAACAGATTCATTTACGGTTATGAATATTCCAATTGGAAAGTATAAGCTATGCGAGAAAAGAAAAGAGAATTACATGGACAAAACACATCACGGAACATTGTCAGTTAGCAGCATTGTGAATCTTGAACTCCTGTGGTTTCAAAAGATAATGGTTTGGTCTTTCTTGTTGCACAAAATTTGTCACACCTTTGTCTAATTGGGACATTGGTGTTGTCTGTAGTAGGACTACAAAGAGTTCTAAAGATTTTACTGTTTCAAATAAAAATGGTACACTGTCTAATAAGGCAGGAAAAGATGGTGTTCAGCATATATTTCTATCCCAAATATGAGAAAAAATTACCAGGAATGGTTATTTTGATGGAATGTGATGAAACAAACTTCCTCAGAGTGAGTCTGATGGACATTTTTAAATCAGCAAAACCAAACTATGTGCACCCAAGCATTCAAAAAGAAATCAGTACAGACTGACTTGAACTTTAATGCTAATTCTTTCTAGAGGGCTTTGAACATTTGGCAGTTTGGAAGAAAATTAATTTCTATGTAGAAGGCATATATGAATTAGCCCAGGGGTTGAAAGCCAGTAAAATCAGTCTTCAGTTTCACCTAAGGCCAGCCACATCCTGGGCTGCATCAAAAGAGAAGTGGGCAAGATGATGATGCTCTGCTCTTCCTCAAGAGGCCCCACCTGGAGCTCTGCATCCAGCTCTGGAGTCCTCAGCGTAAGAAAGACATGGAGCTGTTGGAGAGGGTCCAGAGGAGGCCACAAAACCGATCAAGGGGCTGAAGCTCCTCTGCTGTGGACACAGGTTAAGAGAGTTGGGGGTGTTCAGCCTGGAGAAGAAAAGCGCCTTCCAGTATCTAAAGAGGGCTACAAGACAATGATCTTAATCCATTCTTGATGGATCTTCTAGTGTTAGACTTCATGGCTGTTCCTACCACAGATTCTGACGCTACCTTTCTCAGGATAGAGAATGTGAACGGATATGAGACAGGAGTAGAGCTGGGAAGTATCAGTCTGTAGATCTCTCAGTAAGCCCTGAGGAACCAGGGTGGGAATGAGATACACTCAGAGAAGTGCTGGAAGAAAAATCCACTTCAGGAATTAATCGGTGGCCATTACCAGATGAGTAATAGTCTAACTACTTTCCCATCTCTCAGCTGTTGTGGGAAACAGGAGGCAGCTGTGGATTCATTAGACATTCTTCTTGTGTTTGAAGATAGTGAGGATTTGTTCCCACATCCTCCATGAGCCACTGAAGCTAAACATGCTGAAAGCAGGCGGGGAAACTTAGACTTTAGATGGGGCCATGAAGGTGCAGCATCCTAAAAACTCTCCTGTCCCATATGAGGGTGTGCAAGCCCTCTTTGTCCAGCCATCCAAGAGAAAGAGATTCTTGGAAAAACATGGAAAACCCACCACAGAAAAGATGGTGTAACCTGTAACCTGTTTGGAAACAGGTAACTTTCAGTGGCTGGATGCTGAGAGAAGCATTTCAGAGCATGTGTCTTCTCCTCTTTCCCAAAATGCCAAGTGGCCACTCTTGGTTTTTTGTTTGGTTGGGTTTTTGTTTAGTTTGGGTTTTTTGTTTCTGTTTTGTTTTGGTGTAGGGATTTTTTGTGGGTTTTTTATATATTTGGTTGGTTTTGTTTTGTTTTGCTTTGGGGTTTTTTTTGCTTGGTTTGTTTGTTTGGGTTTTTGTTTGTTTTTTGTTTGTTTTTGCTTTTTTGGTTTTTTGTGGTTTGGGTTGGGTTTTTTTTGAGGCCAGAAGCAAGCTGAGAAAATACCACATTTATGCTGGGTCCTTTGGCTGTAGTTTGTGGTCATGGATTTGAAACTTTGACAGACTCTATGCATTATTATTACATTTCATTTATTTATTAATTTTCAGTCCTAGCCCTTCTTTTTAATACAACGTAACTGCTCAAATGATTAAAAATAATTGCAAGAACTGATCACACTCACAGGAGGTCGCCATCTTAGTTTATTCTTCTGATACCCAGACTTTGTAATGTAAAACAATAATAGAAGAGCACTTTTACAAAAGCAGATGCGAACCCCTTAATGTGATGGAAACAACTCTGAAGACAGATTGTAAAAGCCCCCATATGTGAGAACTCTTAGTCTGCAGACTTTGGTGTGAGATATATTTTAACAACCAATACATGCTCTACAAAGATGAACAAAGACTAATGGACCGTGGCATACTGCATTGCCATTAGAGTTGCAAGTTTTATCTTTTATTATCCCAGCACCCAAAATGTACCACACAGCAAACAAATGTGAAAGAAAGGATTAACACACAGGTTACGTGAGGGAGAAGATTTAAGACTTGCCATACTAATCCTGTAAGACAAGAAACTTCGTTTGATTAGAACTTTATGAGAGCAGGCAATCAGAAGTCCTTACGAAATACTAATTGTACATGAGGGCAAAAATCTCAATGGTTAATAGTAAACTGACATCTGGTACTCCGAAAGAGCCAAGAATGTTACTAACGAGGTCACAAGGTGAGTGTCACAGTCACCAAATAAAATGAACTCAGAGATTTCATGTAGAGTATCACATTTCTGAGCATATTCTTGACATCTTGTCATATACACATCACCACTGTTACAAATGGGACATAATAGCTGTTCCCTTTGAATTCGGCGCTTAAAAAGCTGGTATTCTTCCAACAAATTCCCAGGTTTTGAACAGAATTGAAAGCTATACATTTTTCAAGCAATATGCTCAATATGAATCAATAACAAGTCCCTGGAAGGTGTAGACAATGACTAACCAATGTAGAGAAAGATTTTTACACTATTTCTGACACCTTTTTATTTAGTTCTTCTATTCATTTACACAAATACCTGGCAAGAGTGCAGTGATAGAAGCATTATCTACAGAAACTATTTTTGAAATTTTGCGGAGGTAAAATGTTCTTTGAGTTTAGTGGTTTAATGTGACAACTTTAGCTGAAACGTGGCTGGCAGTGGTGAGCACTACCTGCTCTCCCCCTCCACATGCTCCTTGGCTGCTGACAGCAGCAGCCATGCCCCCACGGTACTCAGGTACTGAAGTAAACTAGGAACAAACACAAGGCAAATGTGTTAGTGTTTTCTCATGGGCAAAATGTAAAGCAAACTATTTTGGTTTGCATTTGCAATGCACTCGGTGCAGAGAGAGAGGTGTTGGTTCTGCTAATACATAGTAATTATATAAACTGTGAGAAAGCGACAGAGCACTTCGTCTTATTTAATCTGAGCATATAAATTCTGATCTGTTTATAACCTAATTGCTGCAGACAGCCTTCAAGTACCATCTAATTTCACCTTTCCTTCTGTGCCACACTGCTGTGCTGTCACAGCTGGAATACATGAGGAAATGCCAGAGGAAAACCCCTTTCTACTCTGCCAATGAGATGGCTGAAAAAGTGTTCATTGGGTGTTAAGAAGGGTAAGAACATACTTCTCTGGACAGAACAGTGGAAGCAAACCCCAGACTTTTAGAGTAATACATATCTTTTATTACATCAGCTAATATAGTAGTGTCAGACAAGCTTCTGGGTGTACAGGCATTCCTCATATCTGAAATAGCAGCATATGAGAGAGAACTGAAGAGACAAATTCAAATTGGAGAGGAGAGGCAGCGTGAGGCCAAATCTTCTCCATTAGATTTTAGCAGTTGGACACTCCATGTGTCTCATCTGACCTCCCTTTCATCTGACTTCCCAGGGCCAGCTTCTTCCTAAACACAATTAATGCTTGTCCCATCAGGAGCAACAGATTTTAATACCTCTTAAGATGAAAGGAATCATAGATGTTACTTCTGCAGTTTAAAATCTGCTAAGCACCTGCTAGAGTATCATGTGCATTCCACAGGAAGACCAAGAAGAAGAGCCTTTCCTGTCCTCAGCTGCATTTGCTCTTATATTATGAGCAAGGATAAATGTGAGACCATGATTTTCTGTGGACTTTTTTGATTTCTCATTATTACATTCTCTCTTTTTCATCTCTTCTCTCAACAAAATCAAGTTATTTACAGAAAAATCAAACACTTTCTGTTGCCTGCCTATGGACTCACTGACATTTGCATTGTATCATTTTAAGAATGAGAGAAGTGGACAGCGTAGCCCTAGAGCCTGGACCTCAGTAATGTAATTTTAACAGTTTGTAGTAAGTTTGTCCAATTTTTATGTACTACTTTTCTTTGACTACAGGCTGCACTTGGTCTGCAGAATTTGCTCTCCCAAACCATCTGTTCTCCTTGCTAAAATATGTTCTCATTCCTCTGTAAGACAGAGGGCACCTAGACATCCTACATCCACAGTGTCTGCACTTCCAGAGATTTTATTTTGCATTGATTCCTCACGTGAATGCCAGCAGCGCCTGGTGAGCATTCCATGAGTGCAATCCCTGTCTGTACACCGCAAGCCTTTGCTGTGCTTTTGTATCTCTTTCCTTCACTGTAAGCCTTCTGTCTCTAGCAGCACCAATGCCAAAGGCACCCTATCACCAAAGTAATCTTTTCTCAAAAAATATGTAAGTAAAATACCTCAAAGCTACACTCACTGTAAAAGTCTTACTTGATCCTAGATAACGTCTCCTAGTACATTCATGTGTGTTTGTCCCAAATTGTCTTTTTAGATCAGTTGCTCTGTCATGTTTTCTCTGGCAATTTGACACATCCACTGACCAGCAGTGACACAGCAAATCCAAGAAGTCATTAATGGTTTTATGAGCTGTAGCTAAGAGACATCAATTCACCTAAGATATAAACAGCCTTTACCAGCCTCATAAAATCACCCCTAGCATCTGCTCTGCCCAGTGCAAAAGGCTGAGGGAAACATCAGAGTTTCAAGACTCCGTCACAGTACAGGACTGGGGTACCAGCTGGTGATGACTGCAATGTGACAGATGTCATCTACCCACGCCAACAACCACCCTGAGTGCTGAATAAATGCTGGAAGACACAACAGAGCCATTTCAGTAGAATGCTAGGGATCAGCTATAAATGGTAACATGACCACTCTTTAGGCTTATAAGGCAGGCTAGTTAGAATTGTATTCTGTTAAACATGCCTTTCTTCCCTGTGACACCAGCAATGAGCATCCAAAGGTAAACTACACAGGGCAGTCTCCTCACAACAGGCAACAGCAACCAAACTCCATGCTCTGTGAGAAAGCAAGGAGAGTTACAGATCCGATTCCTTCATTTTCTTCCTCCACCATCCACAGCCAAGAGTTAACAAAGACTTTTTTTTCAAGCTTACTGGCTGTTTCATTCTTGTAAAAACATTACCAAGTCATTAACAGTCTATACAGAACAAAAAATCTGCCATATGGCTAAAACAAGAGTCAGACAGGGGAAGCTATTTTCTATCTACAATGTGGCAGAAGTTGCAGAAGTCCTATTGGTCATCTTTATAGTTTCACCCCAGGTGAATGACTGGTTGGGGGGACTACATGACTGCCAATCCTACCACAATCTTGTCTATTGCCAATGTACTCTGCACTAAGATCTGAGGGTTCAGGTCCTCCCAGTGCTTTGGGATTGTACTGAGAGCTGGTTCTTCATCACCACTTCTTTTTAACTATACCTACTGTCAGTGCTGACAAATGTGCAAGTCTGCCTTCAAACAATAACTGGAAATATTATTGGGATTAGCTTGCATGCCAGTGACACTATCCCGTCACTTAACAATCACTCAAAGAAATGATATAAAATATCACTTTTTCACATAGATGAATAATAGAGTTTTTGTCAGTCACTTCTAGGCTGACTGAACCCCTTTAACTTGCTGAAACTAGAGTCCTTTATTTTTTCCTAAGCCTCACGAGAAAATGTTGACAAAACAGCCAATTTTCTGTAATTTCTCTGCAAGCTTCTGTCAGCAGAGGCAGCCAGAGCCCGCTCATTTCAGATAACACCACGGGGTAACCTTTGACATCCACCCCCTTGCTGCTGTCAGAGGCTCCTCTAAGTGCAACAGTTGTGTCTTTCAGGTTGCAGGATGCAGACACACAATTTGGGCTCTTGTTCGCTGAAGGCAGCCTTTGTTTCCCAGCTGACTAAGAAGCTCTTATAAAAGGGATAAGAAATGTAGTTAATAGCTTGAGAGTGGCCTAATCATCGGCTGCTATTACCCCTCCAATATTAGGGAGGATGACAGACCTATCAATAACAGAGCCCCAGGTGAGGTAAGGCAGCTGATAAGGTGAACTTTGGCTCGATCCTTGCTCTGCAGAGCACAGCATTTATTTGAAAGAGAAGCCAGCACCTAGTTTTTTTTCCTTCATATTGTGCCAAAAATCATTCAGCTGAGAAGCTTCTGTTGGGTTTTTCTATCTTAAACCACAGTGATTTGACCAATTCAATTTATAAGCAGAGATGAAAACTTAAGAACTCTCCTATTAGATCACAGAAACTAGAGAGATGCACCTGCGTGATGTGTCCATTCACATGAAAGTAAAAGGAGGTGAAATGAGAAAGCAGGTCTCCATGTGCTACTCATCTTTACATGCATGTGATGCAGCCAGACACGTGCACCGATTTGCACATGCATACATCACACGCACACCGGTTCCCAAGCAGTTAACTTTTCCTTGAATAAACAACATGCAAAAAAGCTAAACAAACAGCAAATGCATCCTAACATCGTCTCACAGTCAAAACAAGTTAAAACACAAGCAGAAGCTACAGACTAGAGCAACTGAATACACTCTGGCTTGGAAACAAGACTACCGAGTTTCTTTTGGTACCACATAATCTCAGAAGTCAGGGTCATGATGATTCACTGACCTCTCTCCTGGTTGCATTCTCTGCCTCCACTCTGGAGAGGAAATAAGAACAGGCCCTCATCACCACAGGCTTACTTCGAGCTCTGTGGAAATGGGCAGGAGTCCTTCCATCGGCTGCAGTGTGCGAGGGTCTGGGGCTGTAAGCAACTGGTGCTCAAGCAGCTGGTACTGGGACTAACTCACCCTCCATCATGACATTGAGAAAGTCAGGATGCAAACCACGGAGTCCTCAGCAGGCAGCTGCAGGCTCCCATTATGCTGCACTGAATAGAGGTTAGTATTTAGAAGAGATCACAGCTAAACAGGTTTTCGTCATTGTCAAATTATGTTTAGGTTTGTGGGGGATTTTTTAATCTGCTTAATCCTTTTCTTTTGAAATAAGGGGATTTTTAATATAGCCAAAGTGAATACTGCTTTTAAACAGATCTAGTTTTTTAGAATTTTTTTTTTCATCAAATATTTAACTGGAGTTTTGTTACTAATGCTGGACTTATGGTAGCTAAAGCCAACATAATACTTTCCTGAAGTGTTGCTTAGAACTACTTAAGCTAATATTTCCAAAGCCAGAATTCTTTAAAAAGTGATGGGCACAATCTCAAATTGCTTATAGCCATGTACCACAGAGTCTAACACTAAAATGTTTTTTATTCTAGGCAAGTTCTATGTTCTTAAACTACTGTGGCAATTCTTGCATCAACTTCTGTGACAGCAGCCTCCTGAGCATAGTTCTGGCACTCTGAAAAGCATTAGAATTTATAATCCTAACACTGATGAGAGGATGCAGTGAACAGATTGGGATCTAAACCCAAGGAAATGAGAGCCCAGAAGAAATAATCCCTGTGAATTCCAGCAGCATCCAAAGGTGAAGGAAACTCCCTGGCTGTGCTCAGGGGCCCTCCATGATCTCCTGGCTCGTAGGATTAGGCAGCTCCTTGCACAGAGGTTGCTTCACCCTGCAAACATTGCCTTGGTCTGGGAGCACAGAGGGAAGCAGCTTTGGTCTGAATGCCACTGTGGTTATGGCAGTCCAGCCCAGGCACAGCCAGGGCCTGGGGCAGATCAGCATGATGTCCACAGCACCTGCTGTCCCCCTTTTGGTGGAAGCTGGCACTGGCCACCGCTCAGCTCCACGTGGGGCTGAGACCCTGACACGCCAGACTGGCTCTGTCCCTCTGCCTGCAGCAGCACCCGCTGCATTACTCAGCCTGGATGTCCTCGTCCCTTGAGAACCTCAGTGGGCCAATAGTCTCGCCATGGCCATGGGCTGGCACAACACAAGCAAGGCTTGGAGACCGCTGCCAGTTTTCTAGAACAAGCAAGATCCTGGCTGATCTGGCTGTGCTTTTCACATGCTCTTCCACCAGCTTGCATCTGCATAGCTGCTATGTCTTGTCAAGCCCAGGATGTGCACTTGGAACGTTTCTTTGCCTGCTAAACTCTGTCTGTTCTCTGTGAGAGTGTCAGGGTTGATGTCTCCATTGTGCCGCAGCAATGCCATTGGTCATATTAACCGCCATCCACCCAGAAATGACAATCCAGCATATCTCCAAATCAGCCTTTTTATTGAAATCAATAAAGGAGAGAACACATGGCACTAAACTATTTGTTGGCAACTTTGTTATAAACTCATTACTGGAAAAACCCTTTAACAGACCTTTAACCACAGCCATTGATTCCAGCACAGCAAGGGTGATCTATGGAGTTAATCAGCTGAGTCGCTGAAGACAGCCCTGGCTGTGTGCTGCCCTGCCTGAGACTTGGCCACATGACAACAAAAACACTTCAGGTGCAGTAGAGTAGTAGCCTAGGCATAAGCCTCACAAAAGCAAGGCTGACACCACCACCAATCCCCAAACAGACTGATTTTAAAGGCAGTAGTTCACATCCCAGAAGAAATAATAATAATAATAATAATAATAATAATAATAATAATAATAATAATAATAATAATAATAATAATAATAATAATAATAATAATAATAATAATAATAATAATAATAATAATAATAATAATAATAATAATAATAATAATAATAATAATAATAATAATAATAATAATAATAATAATAATAATAATAATAATAATAATAATAATAATAATAATAATAATAATAATAATAATAATAATAATAATAATAATAATAATAATAATAATAATAATAATAATAATAATAATAATAATAATAATAATAATAATAATAATAATAATAATAATAATAATAATAATAATAATAATAATAATAATAATAATAATAATAATAATAATAATAATAATAATAATAATAATAATAATAATAATAATAATAATAATAATAATAATAATAATAATAATAATAATAATAATAATAATAATAATAATAATAATAATAATAATAATAATAATAATAATAATAATAATAATAATAATAATAATAATAATAATAATAATAATAATAATAATAATAATAATAATAATAATAATAATAATAATAATAATAATAATAATAATAATAATAATAATAATAATAATAATAATAATAATAATAATAATAATAATAATAATAATAATAATAATAATAATAATAATAATAATAATAATAATAATAATAATAATAATAATAATAATAATAATAATAATAATAATAATAATAATACACAATTCCAGTGCTAAACTGGCTGGCAACACTCACTTTGGCATCTGCGACTATTTAGTCTTGGGGATGACCTGCTTTCCCCCAGCACCAGGTCTGGGATTGCTGCAGCCGTTGAACCTGCTCACCCTTTGCTGCGGTGCCCAGCTGACTCCTTGGCCCTTCCCACGAGCTCCAGAAGATGCCACACAGAGCCAGCCCTGTATGAACAGACCCCAGCACACTCCCAGTCTGAGCAGTTCTCTAGAGACAAGCTTTTATGAATCGAGCAGAAGTTTCAGAGGATCCATGCACAGAGCCAATTTTTGCAGGGCTGACCCTTTCTGATCCTTTACCGGTGACATGCTCAAACTTGTAGCCCTTCAAATATGGGTAAATCTCATGACTGTACATCCAAGGAAAAGTAAACATGGCTTTTTCTCCTCAGTAACTACATTTTTAAGCTCCATTTGAGCTCCTTTTTCATTGAGGTTGCTGTAAGAAGAGACAGCATCACTACATACACAGTGCTTTATGTCTCATTCCTGACCTTGTAACAGAATTTAGGCAGTAACACACTTAGAATCAGATTGTTTCACATGAAAGAATGAATTGAATTTTTGCAGGTATCCAGTATCTAAGAGCTTTAAAGAGCCAGCATCTGCTAACAAAAGATTCTTGGCATCAGTTTATTCCTAAATACGTATCTACTTGCAGTTATTTGGCATCGAGCTGCTTCTTGAAAATACCAGGATACAGCATGTGACGTCAAATAATGTTTTACCATTCTTTTTGTCCATGGTACTTCCACAGAGATCTTCTCATAAGTGCCTGTGCAGTTAAAAAAAAAAAAAAACCAAAACCAAAAGAAAGTCAGATGGAATGCAAACACATTGTGTAAAGAAATGTCTGAGAATAAGGCACATTTTTTGAGACACGTGAGACCCCTCAGAAAACCTCTGTAACAACCACCACAATTGAGAAGTAAATTCTGAAGTGCTTCCAGCCACATCTGCACTTTCCATGCAGCGCCTGGAACAGGGTGGGATAGGACAGCCCATCTCCCTCAGCCCCTCAAGGTGTCCATTGGTGTCCCACAGGCTTGCTCAATGGTTGGGTCTGCTGCCTGCCTGAAACGGGCTCTGTCCATCACCAGTAATGGGCAGGGCAACCATGTACTGGCCAAAGCCACCACCTCGACATCAGAGATGCATCCTCCCAATAGTTGCTGTATTAAAGTTAAGTTAAAATGGTTTTCTGCTTTATCGATTTTTCTCAATGAATTTTACCATATAGGCTCTAACTTCTTTATACAGAATTTTGTGACGATACTCAAAATCACCCTAAGGAGAATTTGTTCTATTTACTCAAATGAAGCCCAACTGTTTCCCCTGGGAACTATCTGCAGGTTTCTCCCTGGGATGAAATTCACTATTTTTACATGAAAACATAGTTAATTCAAACTTTAATGGCCTTTACAAACAAAATTTGGATTAAAAGATGAGTAAGGATTTTCTACACTCCAGAGAGCAAGTTTATGACTCACAGGCAGTTCTTATTATGACTGAGGGGCTTTTCAGCTTATGGTACAAGAAAATCCTGCTTCCAGGCCATTCCATACTTTATTGAGGTACTGTAGTCTTCTGGTAGCAACAGAAACAATCTCTTACTCATATGTCCTGTGCTGAGAAGTTTGGGTTTTTTCCTCAGCCATCTGTGTGCTATGCTGCTCCTTCTTTAATTTTTTTTTCCTTTCATATCCCCTTGCATTCAAAAGTTCAGTAGGATTATCGGGTTTTTTCATGACTGTCTGTCCTGGAATGCTATTGATTTAACAGTTTGATTCTGTACATCTTCAGTTCCCAGTGATCAAAATTTCAAGAACTTAGGTCAAAGCTGCATCAGAATTTTAAACTGTGAGGCACTTCGGGAACCTCCAGAATAAAGCAGATGGACAATGCCTGGTAATATCAGCTCCTGCATGTCCTTTCCTCATGTAAAACTGCAACATTTACAATAGAAAAGTACTTTTTCTTCCTACTCTTTTCCTTGAACAGTTAAACTGACCTTGTTGCTCCACATCAGTATTTGCCAAATAGGAGGTCAAGTAATTTTTCGAGAGCTTTATTTCACTCCTGACAGTATTGACAAAAACTAGTCATATATTGGTCCAATGTTCTCTCAGATATCTGGGAAATTTGGGAAAGACTCACTCGATGCCAAGGCTGGAAACACAGTCAACAGAAGCATACTGTGAATCTTGTTGAGAAGTTGCTAAACGGCACATTTTACTTCATATCCCAATTTTCAGGTTCCAGGATAGTGCCTTCTCTGGAGACAGTCTGGGCATGCCATGCTTTGATCTCTCACTAAGTTTAGAAGAAAGGCAATAAAAGGCAAGGAAAGCAGTTTGTTCAACAGCCAAGTCCACCTTATTCCCATCGTATTGCAGAGTCCACTCCACCCCATTTCAAAGTGAAAGAAAGGAGATACTGCTGTAAAGTGCACAGATTCAAACCCTGATTTAATAGCGGAACAGACTCATGCACCTATCATGGGAAATATATAAATGCAAAGCTTACAACAGTGCACACGGTGCACTGTAACATGATATGTATTCACATATAAATATAATAGAAGTTGTTCTGAAAATACAAATGAGGAGAAACACACAGATACTCAGTATTCCAAAATTTTACCTTTTGGTCATTGCATGGTTTTTTATGATTGAGCCCACATCCAGCAAAATTAGATTTACTGTCCTTGCTTCTTATGAAATTACACTGTGGCTGCTGCTTTATTCCTCTCCAGGACAGTAAAAAGCAATAAAATTCTTGCAGATTTCGACAGCATGCAATTCAATAAAAGGTTATGTATATTTTATAAGTACAATAAAGACAAGTCTATAGCTGGATCATAAATGGGGTTTTGTTTGGTTGGTTTGTTTTCTGCACGCATTGGTGTTGGAGTCTATTTTCAACATAGGATGGTCTTCTCAGCACACAGCCTTCCCTTTTTGGGGAGAAGCAGAATGAAATTTATATTTTTGTAATGTATTATTTAAGCTTTGCTCAAGGGATTTTGCAATGTGTGTCTGTTTAAAATTTAAAGGTGTTGTGGAACTAAATACTTTCCTGTTCTTGATTAGCGCTATAAAATTTTACCTTTTTTTTGTTACATTGTAAAGTATATCTGTCTTATCATTGTGGCATGCCCTTTTTTATGAGCAAACAATAAATATTTGATACATACACAATTATTTCCTAGACTTCCATCAACGCTCAGTAGTTTTTAAATTCTTCAGTAATATAATGGGAGATTAATGGATTGCTTTATTTCTGAGCAATAGTGCTACACTGCTTTTAGTGACAGTGTCTGTCTGCTGAAATATAAAATTCTATACAAATGTAAAACCAAAACTGACGACATAAAAATGACCTGCCATACATAATTACAGATGTATCAATTTTTTCTTCTCACTTAAAGAAATTTTTAAAATATGAAGAAACTGATTAAAGACAAAATATGAAGAAGCTGATTAAAGAAAAAATACCCTCCCTATTTGTCTCCAGCACTGAAAATCAGCAAGAGGTTTATCTGAGCAGGGTCTGTAGCATCGAGCCTCAAGTTTCCTGGAGAAGGAAACTTTTCTATGTATCTACACAGAATCCACGAGTACCAGTTTGTCCTTCTATGTAGTTTGATAGTTAAAGTCTGACTCACACAGCGAAGTATAACCAGCATCATCTTACTAGACTTACCAAGAATACAACACATATGAACACTGTGGGACAGACGTAAAGACATTTTTTTCACCATCAGAGTGAAGCTAAAGCTGCTGTTGCCCTTATAGAATTGTAGAATCTTGTCATGCAAGAATTACAGAGACCTTTTATTTACCAACACAAGGTGATGCAGACTATCTCCATCTCAAAACCCAAACAAGGGTGCTTTGGAAAGACACTTATGTCAGCCTATCAAATGTAAAGAAAAAAATTCCCTTTCAGCTCACTTATTAGAACATTGTATTTCTTGTTCTAACAGAAAAGGTAAGAAACCCACTGCCTTAAAAACAAATTATTTAAATCAAGCACAGCAGGGAGTACAGAGAAGTTTTAAAAAGCATACTATAATTTTAAAAAGCATTCAAGGGAGAAAAATTATGGTCTCTAAGCTTAGATGAATGATCATTCATGAATTTGAGCCAAACTTCGATAACCTCAGGAAAAAGCAAACCATACAAACATTAGTTAATGCTGTTTCCATTTGCTTCCTTGGTAAAACATGACTTTTGATTTAATAAACTAGCCTTGACCCTGTAGCCCTGCTCCTGCAGTGTGTGTTATCAAATGAAAACTGCAGAACTGATCACATGAAGGAAATCCAAAATGTTTTTCAGGCCACACTCATGGTTAATCATAACTGGCATCATGTCAGATTTTACCTTTAAAAACATGATTCTTTTTCCTGAAGAAAACGCTGGAACAGGAAAGTAGAAAAAGGTAGCAAAAGTAGCTGTTAATTCCCCAAATCCTGAAAAGTAAATCTTTACCGGAGCTCACAGCACAACAGTTTCGATGCTAATTTGAGAAGTGCTGTCTCTTAACTATATAGAATGATTTTTTTTCCCATATTTCAAGTAATAATCATATCGGCCACACCACAATGCCCTTCTCCCACTTACTCCACCCACTAAGTGTGCTGTAGCCAGCTGCCATGTCTTGCATCCCTTTTTCAACAAATATTTGGGCAGAAACGTCCTTTGTTTATCATTACTCAGCCCTGTGGGATCCTGACTCTTAATGGGGACTGCTAATTCTAATTCAGGATAAGTGCTGATCCAATAAAATATTCCAAATCTTTCACTGACAGTGTTATGAAAAAGAGTAAGGTAGTATGTATTCTGTAAACTTGAAGAAAATTAAGGGCTTCCTGACTGGCAAAGGATCAGGTGGGACAGAGGACAATGTTTGATTATTAATCTTGATCAGGATGCTCTATCTCATAAATGTAGAAATCCATCTTAGCAAAGAATTTAGTAGCTTCCAAAAATATGAGAGAGAAAAGGAGTGTTTGGTTTTTAATTCTTCACCATGATCTCAGAATTCTACTCCATAATTCAGGACTGTACCAGACGATTCCCATTCCAGTTGGCTTCTATTAGACATGGCAGACATAGAGGCCATTTCAAAACAAGGAGGGGAGAAGAGTCTGCCAGGTGAAGTTTCACCAGCACCATTTTAGCAGAGACGGTAACAGGAGTTTTAAGACTCTCACTGAGATCCCAGCTTGCAGTATGAACTTGGCATAAGTTGGGATATCTTCAAAACTGAGATATGCTGTGGTGAGCTTCCTGCTGGGGAATTGCGGCGTTGTCACAGCCAGAGGATGAAGCTTGTTGAGTCAGGCATCAATTTCGGGTGTTTGTTGACTCTTTACAGAAATCTCTTATTTAAAAAGTGGAGTACAGTGTTGCTTTCCTATCCAAGTGCTTAGGAAAGCTATCCAGCAGACCAAGCAAGGTGCAGAGATAATAGTACGGTAGTCTAGAGAGAAAATCCACAATACCTCCCTACAAAAGTGATTTGTGCAATCAGTTGTAGTGGAAGTTAGATGACCCTTGTGACACTCTACCTGAACAATTTGCCTGCTAGTAGGGAGTACTAGGGAGTACTAGGGAGTGATTCCCTGCACCTGGAGCAACTGAACCCTTACTCTTGTCTCCTGAACGTGCAACAAGGAGAATGCCAGGGCAGCCTGTGCTGCTGTTTATGCTACTGGAGGTTTAGCTGAGTTCTCTTCTGTTATTTCTTTCACATCTGCTCTATAAATCATTATTCACTTTTTACAACACTTTGCACTGCTAACTGTGGGATCACATTTTTCTCCACACAGGCCAAAACATATGCTTCAGTTAGCTGTGTGCTATTTCATCTCTCAAAACTTCCTTGCCCTACTGCTTAGCATTCTTATGTCACGTTTTATTTGGTCATGTACTCTGATAATGCCTATAGGAGACAACGGCATAATTGTGTTGTATTAAATATTGTGTTTCTCTTTTCTCATTTTTGTATTAAAGTTTTTATTAGGGTTCCTATTATTGAAGGAAGGATATGTACTTAATATGTGTATGTGCACTACCAGACTAGAAAATATAGGCAACAGACCAAATTCTGTTCAGATACAGTACTTGGAGGGATGGCTTCTGTCTAAGAGAACTCCTTTAGCTCCCGTGGAACAGCTTGCTCTCACTCCTACCCCAGGGTTTTAGCACTTTCCCTTGCTCCAGCACTGCCACGGAAAACCTCTATGGCTTTTGCTCACGTGGGATTTTCAGGTGACACAAGTAGAGAGCCGGGACGGCTCTGCCTCACAGAACCTCGTGCTCTCGTTCATTGTTTTGCCGAGGCCGCTGCCGCGGCGTGTGCGGCGCTGGCGCACACAGAACCAGCCCAGGCTGCATCGACGGCTGCAAACCGGGAGGGCCGGTCCACCTCAAGTCTTTGTGATGAATTTAAAAACTGATATATTGTAGTCCGTTTTCTTTTAAAAATATTAACGATTACGCACAATTAATATTACATTTTAATAAGTTTACTTGTGAAGTTTTCCCGCAGAAAGGGGCGAGTTTCGGGTCGGGCCAGCAGAGCCAGCCCAGGCGGGGAGCGGCGCCCCCTGCGGGCTCCAGTGGGGCGGGACCGTGCCTGAACCGTGCAAAAGCTCCAACACGGCTGTGTTGGGTGCGTGGCCTTTGAAACGGGGTCGCTGTAGGACAATTCCCGTGCTCCAGCACATCAGGCGTCTGTGCGGAACGCGCGGGCCGAGCCAGAGCCCGGCGAGGACAGTGGGCTTCAGCTGTGCTGTGTGGTGGTCCCCTCCTGGCAGTGCCCACAGCAACGCTGAGAATATTGCCCTACGTAGCAGCTACGGCGCAAAGGGAGAGGATGAGAGGAGAGCTCAGCTCATTGCAGTTCAGCTCAGCTTAGGCCGGCTCGGCTTTGCCCAAGGGGTTTTGGGATGCCAATCATTCGTATTTGAGCGCGCCTGTCAAATATGTCCGCTCCCGAACGGAGCCAGCAGGGGGCGACGCCACCGCCCCGGGTAAGAACCACCCGGTGGGCCGGGAGCAGAAGGGCAGGGCCGATCATCACGTGACCGGGACGCGGAAGTGTCCGCAGGAAAAGGGGGAGCTGCTTCCGGTGCGGGCCGGGCCAGGCGCGGGCAGGGCTGGGGCAGGCGCCGTAGCCGTAGCGAGCGTGTCCCTCTATGAGAGAGACGCCGCGGCCCGGAGGTGAGACGCTGCCGCTCGCGGCCCCCGGCAGGCCGTGCTGCCGCCGGCCCGGCCCGGCCCACGGGTCCGCGCTGGGGCGGGGCAGCGCGCGAGGTCTTCCCACTCTCCCTGTTCGCGGGTCCCGCGCTCTGTGGGGCCGGGTCGGTGTCCCCGGCAGTACCGGGGGGCGGGGGCCACTCTGGACGGAGCCTGTTGGCGGGTCTGTGCCGTCGCGAGAAGCGCTGGGCCCTGTCCGGTCCCGCGGGCTCGAGCGGCTCCCGGCCGGGCCCCGCCGGTGCGGCCGCGGCAGCATCGCGGGAGCGTTGGGAGGGTGAGAGATCTGTGGGACTGCGCGTGAAGAGGGGAAGTGACTCCCTGTTAGCATTTACTAGAAGTAATGTTACTTTAAAGCAACTTAAATGTGTCTTGTATGTTCCACTCTGCTCCAGCATGGAGACTATTTTTTTTTAATTAATTGAAATAGAAGGACTTTGTTCTTTATGAGTATGGAGTAAAGAAAGTGCAAAACAAAACAGATTGTTGAAGGAGGAAATGAAACCCCTTTGGAAAACCCGTTTTCTTGACTTGTATGGCTTTGCTAATTGACAGTATTTTACTTACATTTTGCCTTCATGAGAACTTAAAATACATAGAAGTCTGCTATCACCTGGAAGTGTTTTTGTGGTGACATGCCGAGCCCTTGCTGAAGGATGGCAGTTTAGATTACCAGTAATTATATATAAATTCTACAGGCAGCTGTCTTTAAATTTCAGTTGAACATCTTCTGAAGGCTTTTTTTTTTTTTGTAGGCAAGTATTAAAAATTAAAATCTTAAATCTGAGAATATGCTGAAGGAAGGTAAGGATCTGCGTGTGTATAAAAAAATCTGATTGTTTTAAAAAATAGACATACACAAAGTATAAGATAACTGAAAATACTTAAATAATTATGTCAAATTTCTTTACGCAAAGTGGTAAGAAAAGTTAACAGTTGAACTGTCAGGTGCAATACTACATTGCTCACTGGAAAAGTATTGGCAGCTGATTCTGTTCTGAAGAGGGTTGGTGCTTTGAGGAAAAAAACCTGAGGAGCACTGAAGACAGTAAATTTAAAGGTGGTCTTCCACAATTATGTGGGTGGTAACTTCATGGAACTTGACAGAGGAAACCACTTGCTGCTCCATGGCTCTTCACTCTTCAGGAATCCCATTGCATTCAATTTACACATTATCAAATTGAAAAATTGCACAAGTTTAACTTACACAAGCAGTTAATGTTGATCTTTCATAGTTGCATTAAAATTTCTTAATTTTAGTTGTCATTTCTAATTACAATAATGTGCAAATTTATCTCAAATTCAATTTAACATTTCAAGTATGCATTTTAAAAAGTTGTATTACTGCTTAAAGGGCTGTTAGCTTTGTACTAAGACATCTGGATAATGTTGGAATGCAGATGTGAAAATCTGGGAGCTCTTAGTTGAGGTTCTGGCATGTAATTGTTATGTTGTTACAAATACGCAGGGTATAGGCAGGAAAAATTCTCTGCATCAGAGGTATCAATTTCTTGATTGACATTTTAAATTCTCTATGATTTTCCTAAAAGGTATGTTATAATAATATCTCAATAAGCTTGGAATTAAAAACTGTACAAGCTGTTGCTGTTCCACCTTTCAGTTAATAAAACAATAGGGAAATGCATGAGAACGGTCATAAGCCTCATTCTTAGGGGGGTTCTGCTTGTGCTTCCAGTGTCATCCTGTGAGTTGATACAGCTGCTTTTGAAAACTATCTGAAGTGAAATATTTCATGAGTAAAATCAGTGTTTATTGGGGGATCAATGAGATTATTTTGTTGGCATTTGAAATACAGAATCTTTCATATGCTGGTACAAACTGTGGGACATCCTGGAGTTAGAACTCTACTGTATAATTTCATGAAATAACGGTTTCATTATCCAAAACTCATGCTTGAAATCCTTAGTCTATCCCAACTGGATAACTTGGTGTTCGTAGCTCCCGCTGTAGTTGATGAGTCCTCTTGGAGAGAAGAAACATAACAAAATATGCTGGCATAGCAATTTATAGCCTTAGTACAGCTTTTAGAAGAAAGAAATGAGGTAACGTGAGAGAAATACAGTGGCAAAAGGTTCCAGAAAATGTTGTGTTGAGTTCTATGTGAGTCTGTCAAAGAAAAAAGTGTAGAAGGAAATGGAAAGGTCAATACTTGACTAAGCAGAATTTCTAATTTTATGTATTTTTTATTTTTACTTTTTTTCTTGCAGCACAACACTAAATTTGTAATGAAATGGAGTCTGGGTCAAGCTCCTTTCGAGTGGAATTTCCAGATTTTTCTAGCACCATTTTGCAGAAGTTAAACCAGCAGCGCCAGCAAGGACAATTATGTGATGTGTCTGTTGTGGTTCAGGGCCATCTCTTCAGAGCCCATAAAGCTGTTCTTGCAGCTAGTTCACCTTACTTCTGTGATCAGGTTCTCCTGAAAAACAGCAGGCGAATAGTCCTGCCTGATGTGATGAATCCCAGAGTATTTGAAAACATTCTTCTGTCTACCTATACAGGCCGGCTGGTAATGCCTGCACCAGAAATTGTTAGTTATCTGACAGCAGCAAGTTTCCTTCAGATGTGGCATGTAGTGGATAAGTGCACTGAAGTGCTTGAGGGAAACCCAACAGTTCTGTGTCAGAAGATGAATCATGGCAGTGACCATCAGTCTCCAAGCAGTAGTAGCTACAATGGCCTTGTTGAAACCTTTGAACTTGGCTCTGGAGGACAGACAGAATTCCACAAAGTGCAGGAACTAAGGGACGGCGAAAATGAAGAAGAGAGCTCTAAAGATGAGCTGTCATGTCAGCTGACAGAACATGAATACCTTCCCAGTAACTCTTCAACAGAACATGACAGACTTAGCACTGGAATGACCAGTCAGGATGGGGAAGAAGGAACTAGTGATAGTGCAGAGTACCAATATGCCAGACCAATATATAGCAAACCCAGCATCATGTCTCACAAGCGGTGGATCCATGTGAAACCAGAAAGGTTTGAACAAGACTGCGAAGGCGTTGATAATCCTTATGATGAACACCAAGTTTCTGAATCCGTGAATGCCATCCAGGCAGATCACTCAATCCAGTCTTCAGGTGTTGAAGATTTTCACATAGGTGACAAAAAGATGGAAGCAGAATTTGATGAACAGGCAGATGAAAGTAATTATGATGAACAAGTTGACTTCTATGGCTCGTCTATGGAAGAATTTTCTGGTGAAAGGGCAGATGGAAATTTAAGTGCTCACAGACAGGATCTTATGGTGGCAGCAGGCTATGGTGAAAGCATTGATATGGCTGCTGGGATTAAAGAAGAAACGTCTCTCACTGGATTCTCCCATGCCGATAAGCTCTATCCTTGTCAGTGTGGAAAAAGCTTTACACACAAAAGTCAGAGAGATCGGCATATGAGTATGCACCTTGGTCTTCGACCTTATGGCTGTGGTGTCTGTGGTAAGAAATTCAAAATGAAACACCATCTTGTAGGCCATATGAAAATTCACACAGGCATAAAACCATATGAGTGCAACATCTGTGGGAAAAGATTTATGTGGCGGGACAGTTTTCATCGGCATGTGACCTCTTGTACCAAGTCCTATCAGGCTTGTAAAGCTGAGCAGACTACTGTTGAGATGAACTAAGACATTTAGTGCTCACATTTGTTTAGTAGAGTAAGAAAAATAAACTAAATATGCAAATAACGTCTGGTACTTGCTATTGTACATTCTCAAAAAACAAGTTTTAATGAGTAGGCTGGTATAAACAGATCAAACTTATTTTGCTTTCCGCAGTATTACTTCAGGTGTTCAGTGTGTGAAGTGCATGTGGTTAATCTGAAAGGTGCCTGTAAAATGAGGTGTGACTTTGTTTGTAATCACAGCAGTATTTAGAAGCCGTCTTGTATTTCTAAGTCATCTAAATTCACAGTAGAACTCAGCTCTAAATTGACAAAAATTCTGAAAATACTTAGATGAATCAGGAATTCAGGTAGTACTACTTAGTGGAAAAGAAAACTAAGATGACAAAATTGGGTTATATGATTCACATTTTAAAGAAAAAATAAAATAGAATTCCACCTCAAGCTGAAGACTGCCAACATACTTAACATGCATCATTAGGAAGTGTACATCACTCAGTAGCCTTTGTTGTATTACTTAATGAAAGGCAGTGGTAAAGCTGGTTTGGCTTTCCTTTATCTGTTTTTTTAATCTATCTTCAGTAAAACAAATGTCTAATTTTGTGCTGATTTCTATTTCGAGTCTGTAACGCTGATTTCTGTTTAGAGTCTGTAACACACTTTTATCATTGTATCACTATATAAACATCAGTATATAGTAAGTATGCTTTATCCTTGCTCCTCTAGGGTCTAATGCTGTACAACTCCATTAGATTTTAATTACTACATCGTGAGAGCTTCTAGAAGTGTGTGTAGTAAGTATGTCTTATAAAAAAGAAAAAAAAAAAGGAAGCAACAAAAAGTAAGATGTAACATTTGGAACTTAGTCAAAATAATCAAATATTTAAACTGTAGATTTCTGTTCAAATTTTTGTGGCTTACTACAGTAGCAAGTACCAAACTCTGGATTCATGAACTGACTTGTTATTGGTACAAAAAGTTCTTTGAGAACTTCTAGCTAGTTTTAGAAACTTGCTTTAGGAAAATTACGTAGTCATTGATAGGTATTTATACTTTCAATTCTTTACTGTTTGAATAGTAAGAACTATAATACAGATTCTTGGTACTGAACTACTGTGACTGGTGATCACAAGCAAAGTTGTTTACTTCCTCAAATGAAGTTGCTTGTGGAAAAAAGTAGGAAATACGTGATTGGGATCTTTCAATGGTACTGCGGAACATGGTACCATGCTAATGTCTGAGGTTGAGATTTTTGCTGGGAAAGTGACGCTTTGTTCTTTTTTAGGATGAGGATCTATGTGTGGGGCTCTCATTCATGGAGATAGATGGAGGAGTGTGTATAGTTCTGAGAGATGCTGCCAGCTCTGCAGGTAGAGTAAAGGCATCAGTTGTAAAGGTGACAACAGGATTTTGGGGTTGAAAGCTTAATGCAGTCCAATGCGAAAGGAATTGCTTCTTAGTAAGCAAAAGCAAAAGTTTTTAGTAGCTTACTGAAATATAAAAAGGGAAGAGCCTTTAGAACATACATAGAATGTAATAGAGGCAATATCCAAATACAGTGCTCTTCACATGGGGAAAAAGTTAACCAGCATTAAAGGCCTAAGCCTGTCTGGCCCCAATTTTTGTATTAGGCACTGCTGTATGCAGCATAATGTACTGAAACAGATGACCCTGTATGGTGAAGCAAAACCACACAAAGATTTTTACACTTCAGATTCTTTTCTTAACTCCCAGTTACAAATTGTCTTAAGATACAACTGAACTGTATCCAGAAAATGAATGTCTGCTACAAGCTGAGGGTTTTCTACTCAGTGAGCTGTAATTACTGTAATTTCTTTACTGGCATTCTACTCACAAACTTTTTTTTTTGAAGAGGCTCTTAATTATTAATCTTCTAATGCTTCAAGTATTTTTTCATACGGAATTTTGTTAAAACAGATGTTCCCAAGTACAATGAACCCATTGCTGGCAATGGGCCTGAATGGTCAGCACCACAGAGTTCCTGTTCTTAGCACTAAATTGAACTCTACAGATACCATGGTGGCCATGTTTAACCTTTGTGATCAAGGTACTGAAACAGGGATTTTGCTCACTAACACTGTAACCTGCTTAATGTATAGAAGCACTTTGTATTTAAACAAACAAACAAAAAAAACCAACAAAACCAAAAGTAAAAAAAAAACCCAACAACAAAAAACCAAACAAACCATAAAACTTTATATGTATGTTTTTTAAACTTAGAAATTGTATTCCCTCTATGATTTGTTTACACACTGCTAACACTGTCTTTTTTAATACTAAAAAATACTATAATGCCTGTTTACATGAGGGTAAAGGAAAGGGTTCTTGCACTAGGTGGCCCTGTGATAAATACATATCATAATATTGGATTTTTGCAAATATTAGAATGGATGCTATGTGTATGATTTTAATTTTACAAAAGTAAACTAACTATAAATATATAACTATGTAATAATGATTAATGCCTTTCTTTCTGTTACTAGCTAGTCTTAAAACATAATAGTAAAATAACTAATATAGTTATTGTAGAATGCTTAAACTGTCTTAGATTAAATAACATCCCACAAACAGTGTACTAAAAAACTCTGCCACTGACATCTCAACTATCAACACTTGTCGACTATAAAGCCTACCACCTAAAAAAAATAACAAAACTAACTAAAACCACAACCAAAAAACTACACGTTCTAAAAAGGCAGGCCCAAGCTATACAGTTCTTTAAAAATTTAAAATAGTTTTTGGAAAAGTTTAATTATGAATTAGACTGATGCAATAAAAAGAGTATTAAAAGACTGTCTCTATCTATGGCAAGTGTGCTTTTTGGCTAAATGCCAAGCACCCAGTGCTGTTACTTTTGCTTTATTGTCTTTGTCCCCTATTGTCTATTATTAAACCTTTAAATCCTAACAAAAAAGAGGACCTCATTTTTCACAGCCCTATTTTTCCATTCTCCAAGGCCTTACCACATACATGGTGTCATTTCTCCAAGTACAATCATCATATTTGACGGAAGGCATTAGAATCACAGAATGGTTTGGGTTGGAAGGAGACTTCAAATGTCATCTACTTCCAACCGCCCACTTCAAATGTCGTCTACTTCCAACCACCCTGGCATGGGCATGGACACCTTCAACTAGGCCAGGTTGCTCAGAGCCCCATCCAGCCTGGCTTACAACACATCCAGGGTGTTCATTCTCATACTCATTTCAAGAATGATCTTGTATATTACATTAGTTCTCAGCCCCTTTCCAATTGTCACTTTAGTTTTGCATTAAAAAGTTAAGGGTGCCTCTTCCCATTTAACCATAAAAAAGGCTGGACAGAAACACCAGTCTGAAACTATGGTCAAAAAAAGAAAAAAAGTCGAACCCAGACCATCCTACAGAGCTGCCAGCAAAACTATTTCTTTTACCAGCTTGGAATGACTTTTATATGGGATATTTCAAAGTTTAACAAGTCTTCTATTTACAGTTAGATTACTTTGAAATAAAGCTTTAAAATCAAATGTACTGCGAGAGACACTTTAAAGGTTTTGTAACAGGTTCAGTAGATCATATTATAGAACCATGTCCTTTTTTAATGACTTAGCATGAATAGTAACTTTTTAGTATTTGCCTATTGCTGTTTTACCCCACAGTATGGCATTGTCTTCAAAGTCCAACAAATGTTGCTCCACTGATTTTGTAGCACTTGGCTTTCTGCTGTTAATTTACATGAAACCAATCGATTGCAGGAAAATACTGATCTGATTGTCATGACATCAGGTTGAGAGGATTGATGATTTAAGGGCAGCTTGAGATACATGTCTAAAATACTTACTTTTGCATGTCACAGGTGAAACAGTTGTCTTGTGGTGTTTATCTTGAACTCAGTTTATTGCGCTTTGTCAAACTTCTAATCACCATTTCAGATTTGAGGGGGAAGATAACAAAAAATTACTTAAGCCATCTTCCTCAGGCTCAGCTTAAGTCAAACACCTCCCTGCCTTCGTAGTTTCAGTTTCCCTTGCTTTCACGAAGAGTTGTATCCAGCTCCTGCCATTTTCTTTAGTAAGGTGACAGGTCACACAGGAGGTTGGGTTCATATGCACACCTTCATCAGACACTTTCTTGTCTGATGCTTTCATTTCTTAGTGAGTGTCCTCTGGTGCTCTGGGCTGGTCAGCATCGCTATTCATGATGACACCAGGCTACAGTCCCTTCAGGGATGTTTCTGTTCCAGCTTGGTTCTCCTGTGGAAATCAGTTATTTCAGAGGTGTACCTGTTCTGGCAGGGCTCAGCTGTAGGCCAAAATCCGCTTAGAAGTGAATCTCCTCAAGCAGAGTGTGTCCTTCTCTAAGTATGTTTTCAGTGACTTCTTCAGATATTTTCCCAAGAGCAGCTCTTCTGTTTCTCCACATGTACCCAGGACTATCTTCTCCATGTGTCTCCCCGCAACTCTTGTTAGCAGCTGCCACTCTTCCTTAAGTATGCTTTAGCAGAAGCATTATGTGCACCTCTGGTTGAGATTTTGGCTTGCAGTAGATTGTTCACATCCATTTTTTGTGCAGGCTGAAGTTCTTTTGACAAACACAGGGCAGCTTGCAACCTCTGGCCACGCGTCACCCCTGCAGTCCCTGCCAGTGGTGGCCAGTGCAGTTGAACACAGCAAGCCAAGATACACAGATGCACCTTCTAGCAAACTTCTAATCTTTGCTAATGGAGTGGTCTTGTTCAAAGTACAAAAATGATGTCTTGTTTGTGGGGAGGAGGGAAGCAATCCATATATATATATATATATAATGAATGCATATGTATATGATGAATTTCACTAATCTTCCCTTATGCTTCATTACCTTTAATGATGTGGCTGTTGGCTGTAGTACAGTGAGTGTCTTCTGAAAACCAGCAATATTGTACACCCAGATGGCTTTCAGACTTTCCTGCTCCAATGAAGCCATTCATTGTCCTAGAAGTGGTAGGAAGACTTAATGATACTACAGCTAAGTTCTTTTTCTTTCTATTTTGTAATTAAGATGTTAATTACCATGAAATCTGTGTAACTGCCATTCTGAAAATTCAACTGTTGGGGTTAAAATCTACTTAGGTGTATATCGGACCTTTTGAGGGAGAAGGTTCCTATTTCACACACACACACCTATTTCACATCACTGTTGATTTGCAGGGTTCTTTTTTGTTTTTTCATTTTTTAAACTTTCCTTGTTTATGGGTGAGCAGGTAGACCCTAGAAGGTATTGTCAGTACAGTTTTTGGTCACAACTTTTTTCATCTGAGGTGTGTCTGAGGCTGAGGAACCATCCTGTGTCATAAGCAAGGCAGATGATCGAAGGCTGATGTATTGAGTGTTCAGTATTATTGAGCTTGAAAGAATGGAGGCACATCAGGGTTTGTAATTTCAGTATTTCTGCCTGGGTGCTAGCAAGGTGACCTGTCTCTGAATTACGAGAGCCTACAGCAGTATATTGAGTGTTTTCCTGTAACAGAATTAGGACCTTCCTCAAAGCAACAAAGGAAAGTTGGTTTTTTGTCTTTTAAATGCTTCATTGGATAGCTTGGCTTCTTTAGCTATTGGCTGTAAACTGTCAGTGCCCTAGGGAAAGATGCTGGAAAAGAAAATGGTATATTTTTAATGTGATTAAATTGCAAGTTCTGATTTTTGCTTGAAGCCTGTTTCTGTCAATTGCTGCTCTTTTTTTTTTTTTTATTCATGGGATTCCATATTTCTTTCAGAAATGTAACTGTTTATGCAAGTCAAGTGAATCTTCCTTAATGAGCTATAAGTTTTTATTCTAAACAAGTCATTTTTAATAGTAAATTTGCATATCTTGATATTTTGTGAGATGTTATGCCTGTATTGCAGAGGTTGGATAGTTTTGTCTATAAATATTGCTGTCCTAATTGTACAGCATGGTTTTAATTTAATGTTACTGTTCAATATTTTCTTCTTATAGAAGAGTCCCATGCCCCTTTTTTTGTATAACATGTTTTAATAAATGTTATCTGTCAACTTTGTAAATGTTTTCTTAAGCTTGAATGAAAGGAATGCATGTCTAGTACTAGTATTTAATATTTCACTTTGCCAAAATAAGTGCTTAAACAAAAGTACAAATTCAAAAGTTGTTGATATATAACTTTATTAAATATATAAAGAAAAAGTGTATCTAGTAATGTGTCTTCTTGAAATAATGGCAGCATGCCAGCATAGTCTAAGTAAACACTAAACATAGGCTGATTTATGATACAGTAAGTTTGCTGAATTTGTGGAATTTGACTCATTTCTTTGCTGCTTTAGGTAATTAGCTTCGATGCTAATTCAAATTTATGAAACAAGTTTTAACTGTTTTTGCAGAATGTGATCTCTGAAATTATAATACAGAATGTACACGCTGACAGGAAAATTCCAGAACATTCACTTCATAGTAGCAGCAACCATATGTCCCAAAAGCCTCTTGGTACATTTGAACTAGGTACAGATAACGTGAATTTTTTTTCTTGTCTAAGTATGAAAGAAATTTCATGCTGCAAAGAGTATTAAAGATTAAGTTATCTTCCTGTGAGGATTCCTTATCTCCCTGACTAAATTTAGGTATTCATACTGAACACCTGACTTTGTCCAGCCTCCATCTGCTCAGTCCTTGTGGAACCATCCCAGCTGCTGCTTGCTACCTAAGCAAAAAATGAGCTCACTCTCATTGAAAGCATGTTCAGCTAATACCTGAAAAAGTCAGCATTTTTGTAACACACTCAGTCTTCTGTAAATTCAAATGGGATATAGTACAAGAAAATTAATTTTCTGTTTTGTTTACATTTACTGAACAGGTTATGAATAAGCCCAAAGTTTCTGTCTGTTCAGAATTAGTTGTTTATTTTATCTGAGTGAACAAATACAATTTGTTCATGTGTTCTTTAACCGTGTTATTTGTGCCCTGGCCAGGATGCATCCCAGGCTGCTGCTTTATCTGAGCAGCATTCAGTGCCTGATATATGAAGATTCTGTTCCATGTTTTACTGGGAAAGAGAGACATACCTCCAGAAGACGGAATGTGGTGTCCAGTTAGACCAGGTGGATATCCAAACAGGACCTACTGGAACCAGCTGCTCTGACTTTTATCAAGTAGTACATGAAGTGTCTTGTTCATAAACTGAATCGTTGCTCTACCTGACCTACAGGCATATGCAGGGCAACTCAAGAAAAAAAAGTGTGCATTTGCTGAAGCGATTTCTTTGAGTTACAAAGCCAGTGTAACACAGGTGAACTTTATAATTCTTTGCTCAATAAAGGTAGTAATTCACAGCTGGAGTGGGGAATGTCCTCTCTCACTGCATCTGCGAGTGCCCAATGGGGTATGGCTCTGAGTGCGCATTCTCTTCTGGAGCTGCACACCGTGAGAGTTCTCGAAGAGCTCTGCCCGCATACGCTTCACCCAGTGCTCAAATCCTTCTGTCTTCGTGAGGAGTCGCGCTGCGAGGGCGACTCCGCCCTACCCCGGGGGCGGCCCGGAGCCGGGGTGCGCCCGGGCTCCGCGCCCGGAGCAGGACAGATTCCCGGGCGGCCCGGGAGCACCGCCCGCTGCCGGGGCGTCACCAGGAAGCGGAACGGCCGCCAGCGGAATCAGTTCCGGGTGCGAGTGGCTGTGGGAGCGGGCGGGAAGCGGCGGTGGGAGAGAGCCGGGCTGGCCGGGATCCGCCATGTGAGAGCCCCAGACAGCCCCAGGTGAGCGGCGGCGCGAAGGGCGCTTGGCCCGAGGGCAAGCGCGGCGCTCTTGGATAGGACGGGACCGTGCTCGGGTGGGGGTCCCGGCGCCTGACAGGCCCCGAGGGGGTGGCGACCGCGGCCCGGCGGGCCGTGGCTCGGTTCGGCTGCCTGGAGCGGCGGCAGCGGTGCCGTCCAGTCTGCTCTCGCCCGGCCGTGCCTCGCCGGGAGTTGTCGCGTAACCCGAGCCGGTGGCTCTGGTGCAGCTCTGGCGAGCGGGGAGGGACGGCGGGCGCGCCTATGTCGGGGTCTGCTGTTAACCCGAGCGAGGCGTAAAATCCTTGACACGACGGAGTGGAGCGGAACGAGCCTGGCCGCCTTCGGGGAGGTGTTTGTTGCCAGGAGTTGGGGGACACTTAAGCTGCCGCTGTTCCGTCAGAGAAGGTGGAAGCTCTAGTGAAACGCCAATCTCTGTAATGCAAAGGTCTTTTCAAATTCCTGCAGATGTGCACAGCATGCAGAATTGGATTTGGTTGAGTGGCTACTGTTTAGAAAAAAAAAAAGGTGGATGGATTAAAATGCACAATAGTGATGAATTATTACCTTGGTAGTAAATAATATTGTAGTAGCAGAAGGTTCAAGAGCCCTCTTCGCACTTGTGAAAGTTCTGGCTATATGTATATCCTGAGTCTCAAAATACAAGCTGGAGTTTTTTTATAATGATAGTGACAACCCAAATGTTGTCAGATATTCAGAAAATGTGGCTATTTAGCAATACTTAACGGGGATATTGTGAAATTTGTGCGCAAAATAAAAGCTTTTGATCATTACTTGTAAGATCTTCCTGGTTTGAAATGTATGTATCACCAACATGCCCCTTTGTTTTATTTATCTGGTACAATACTTTTATTGATATTGGGATCAAAGACACATAGAATAGTTTGATTTGGAAGGCACCCTTTGATCTTGGCTTGTCTCCAGTTTGCCTTCTAGTAATTTTATTTTTGCGTTTAGAAATAGATACGTACCTGCAACTACTTTTGTAGTAATTTGATTTCTAGAGTCAAGATTTAGAGATTATTTCTATTGAGGTTTGTAATTGTTAGGTGAAACTTTTTTCTATGCATTGATAGTTGTTTCATTTTTGCTCTTTCAATCACTTCCACACAGGCAAGCAGTTGTGAGGAAGAACGTTAAAAGAATAAGGGACAAAGGTGGCACTTGGACTTCAGTTTCATATCTGCTTTCTTTGGATATTTGCTCAAAGAAGATGTTCTTTTTTTTTTTCTGTAAAATGCTTAATGTGCCATTCCAACAATTTCTCTGCTGCACCATGCTAACCAGTGAGAATGAGTTTGTAGTGTACTGGTATTGGCATGTGTGTATATATGCATGTGCATATATGTACATACATCTAAATAAATTGGTTTCATTTTGATGCTAAAATCATCCACTCTTTGAAGTGATTTTCTGTTTATCGTGTTGTGAATCTTGGTGACATAAATCTAAATCCTTTTACATTTTTGTTAGACAGAAGTCTGAATTAGTAAAGCTTTACTAAACTAAGTGTCAGGGGTTACTGTTTTTCTCCCCAGGCAGTTAGTGAGGTTGTGTCCTGTAGCTCTGCCAGAGCACTCACCCGCCAGGCAGGAGCTTTGCTTATGATTTCACTTCAGGTGTTCAATACTTTGGGTGGAACATGGCCTGTCTTCCTGCCGAGAAGGAATGATAATTTTCACTGTAGTGTTCTGATACCTACCAATGCAAGAGTGCAAGAGCTAAGTTCTCTAGTAACTACATTTCAGCCTGTATTAACTGGCTGCTGTTTCTGAGGAAACTCGGCATTTCCTGCATTTTTATGAGTTAAAGTAATGAAGTTTTAAATTGTTGTGTAGTTTTCACCTCACTAACAGATCCTGTATTGTAGTCTAAACCAGAAATTAAGCAGACTGACTATCAAGGCTGTTTTCCAATGTATAATATGCCACATGCACCTTTTGTTGTGTGCATTTCTACATACAATTTTGGCAAACTGCCTGTATCATCTGTAATTCCAATGGGCACTTTGGAACAAGTGAAGAATTAATGCAAAAACCAATTGTAAATATTTGCATAGTGCTGCTTGTATTATTATACGTTTGTTGTACTTCAAGATTATCTCAGTTATTGGGAGATTATGTTGGTTTTTTACCCTCTTTTAGTTTTGGGGCTTTTTAATGGCTGCAAAATTAAGCTCTGTTTTGTAGCAGGTAGCTTACCGTGCTTTGGGGACGGAGTTTCAGTACAGCAGCAGTGCCATGTGGCACGTTGTTTAAGGCCATCCAAGGGCACTATATGCTGACTTCCAAAGGATAATTAATACTTTACTGTTATGAGAGGTATAAACTGGTAAAATGTTCAAAGATCAGTCTCTTCCTTATTTTCAAAGATTATTTCAAGAGTGTCTTAGAGATACGCCTAGCCTGTGACATACTTGATGTCATACTTTGATACAGCTAGTGTTAATTAGTGTGGCTGCTGTAAATCTGAAGACTAATGCAAATGGAGTCTGAAAGGAGTAAGAGTGATGAAGATTTGCCCAAAAATTTCCATGATCACAGCTGATAAGGTTACATTTCTGGGTTAAAATTCTCTTGAATGATGATACATGTTTGCAATGATGTCTTGAGTTCTACAGATGGTGTAGATACTAACTCCTACAAAATGCAAGGGAGGAGTGCACTGATTTATACAAATAACTGATTATTTTCTTGCCTTTTCTCTGTATTCTGAGCAGTAGTGTATGGAGGCAGTATCACAAAATCACTTAAGCTGGAAAAGACCTCCAAGAGTCCAATGGAGTCCAATCTTTAACTGATCACCACCTTGTCAACCACACCAGAGCACTGAGTGCCACATTTCTTTAACACCTCCAGGGATGGTGATTGTACCAGCTCCCTGGGCAGCCCCTTCCAATGCTTAACAACCCTTTCAGTGAAGAAATTCTTCCTCATTTCCGACCTGAACCTCCCTTGGTGCAGGCTGAGGCTATTTCCTCTTGTTCTGTCACTCTTTGCCTGGTAGAGGCATTTTTGGTGTCATGGAGTATTTTGTTTTGCTTTTGTCTTAATTTTCGTTATGACCATTCTAGCTTTTCTATGTATTTCTGTTTTCAGACATGCTACAATAGTAATGGTTTGTAATGTGGTTTTTTTCCCGAGGATTCCTTGTTGCTGAGCTAATTTAAGAAAATGCAAAGGATCTTTTTTCACACCTTTGTGCGAGTTAAAATGAGTATAATTTGTGTTATTCACCTGTCTGTGGGAATGGTGAATCATACTTCAGTGAGTGAAGGAAATTTAACAGGTGCAGACTTAGAAGCAGAAACCAATACTATGTTGGCAGACACACAGCTTCGTGTTATAGTTATACGATGCTTCTCCACTGCTACTGTATGATGTCAGTAAAATTAAATACCTAACGTGGTTTGTCAACATCTATTCTTGTTTTTTAAATTAAATAAGCTCTTCCATAGAACATATTTTTTAAAGGAAGTTTCTTTGTAAATCTAATAAGAAATGTTAAATGCCTATCACTCTGATGTTCACAGCTTACTTCAATGAAGACTTTTGTTTGAAGACATAGGGAAGTGATCCTCTACTAGTAAAGCCGTTTTGTGGGCTACATTTGCTGCATAAAACCCTGATGAATAAATGTAATGCAGATGCAAAGAGAATTTATGATTCTTTTGAGCGTGACTGGATCATCTCTTACAGAAATAGACAGGAGGCTCAACACAGAGCCCTGCTAGGACTTAGTGAACCTAGTGTCCAGTTTTGGCCTGTGCCTTCAGCCAGTTTCTTGGATATATAATACCTATGAAAACCTTAAACACTTTGATCTGCTTTTGAGGAAAGGTTAAGAGAGGACCTACTCGTAGACAGTTGCCCAGACTGAAATTTTACTGGACTTTGCCCTAACTTTACACTAACTCACAAGCAGGGTTGAAAGCTAAAAGAAGACGAAATGCATTACTTTTTAACAATGAGTGTACCTAAGATTGCTGTGAGTTTACAGAATCACAGAATATTCTGAGTTGGAAGGGATCCAAAAGGATCATTGAGTCCGACTCAAGTTGTCTTAGTTCTCACTACTCCCCAATGCTTGAGTTTGTATATTGCAAATAAAACTGTAATAATTCTGAGCTATTGTTCTATATGACTGTGCTGAGTCTAAATAACACAGGTTCCCTCTGCATGTGCTGAGGGAAGATGCTGAATGGGACTTTTGACTGAGCATTACTTTTTTTTCTTCACCTGTGCTAATTCTGTAAAGAATTATTATGCGTAGAAGTTTCATTATGACTGTTTAACTGCAGAGATAATTTTTTTCTTTAGAACGTTTAGTGGATGTGTCCAAAGTTAATTTGTGCTTCAGAGTACCTTTTTGCTTCAGTGTAATGCTGAATGCCTCACCCCAAAAGAAAAGAGGTTAGGGAGATGTTTCAACTTGGAGGAAGCTGTTAAAAAGTGGGGGGTTCTTATTAACCTTTTCAAACTGCAGTGATCTTCCAGGACCTTTTCAGAAATGTTTCAGCCATAAATACTATTGTCTTGAAAGTTCTACTGCCCTGCCAGCACTGATGATTAATTGAGTATTGTTATGGTACAATACCCTGCTGAAAATTATTTTGGTTAATGTTACTAGAATTTTATTATGGAGGTGCTAAATTGATCTTATATACAAATAAAATAAAACTTTCTTCTGTATGGAAATATAATCTATGGAATCCTTTTATTTTCTAGATAGTGACATTTGGGACATCTGTGAATACATAAGATCATTTTTCTTCTAGCTGTTATTCAACTATAAAACATGGCAAGTGGTGCCTGCTTCTCTGATGTGTGTGATGCCTGGGTTTTCGCCCCGGTCTTGTTTTCCCAGTTTGATACAAGGAAGTTGGGGTGCCCTGGTACTAACCCTGGGAAAATTACTGCAGCCTCAGTGCTGTTCCTGCTATAGTGCTGCCTGCACCTTAATGGAGTGTTCATTAGTAACTTGGTCAATTCCAGAACCTCTAGCTGGAGATTTAAGGTTGTGGCTGGAAACAGAAAAAGAGTTCCCTTTGTCCACTGCTGCTGCAGTTCAAAATTCTTGTCATTTAACCCCAGCTTTCCACAGATGTTTCCAAGATCACAGGAAGCTTGTGTCTGCACAGGAAGAAACTAAGGTGGAAAAGTAGTTACAAGTGTGTGCTGTAGCTTGTTCACTTTGTTTTTTAAGAGCAGATGGGGATATCATCTTGTTGTGCACTGCCTTTCAGGTAGTGTGTACTTGACCGGTTTGCTTGCTTTCAAAGCAACACACGACATTGCCTTGATCCCTTTTGCAGGTTTTTGCTGCCTTTCTGCCACACTGGTGAACAGACTTACCTTTAACTCTGTCATCCTTTCCACTCACTGCCAGGATGTGCTGTTTACTCCTTACATCTTAAGCAAAATAAGCTTCTTTGTTTCACAAAAGAAAGATGAAACAACTCCGAGAACAAGCATGCAGAGTTACTCACAGATATGTATATGCATATGGAGATAATGGGATGTTCTAACAGTCACAGTGGGGAAGGATCACTGTGGATTCTTACCTCCTTGGTGTCATTCTCCTGGTTCTCACGCTTTCTCTGGTATGTGTTTACAGTCCATTTTCAATGTGTGGTCATATTGCAGGGACTGTGAATTCATCTAGCATGATGAACTTCTTTCATATCAGGTGCTTATCCTTAATTCTTTCCTTCTGTCTGGACCAGTGCTAGTGGTGACAATTTGTATTTTCTCCAGGAGTAAGTTATTCTCCATTTTGCTGAGTAAGAGCCCTTAGGGAAGTGTGGGACAAGGAGGGAAGGCCACTGTCTGTGTATGACAAACTTTCTGTACATCCTAGACTGGTTTGCCAAATTATTGCTGCTGGGGACGGTCTTTTGGTTTGTACACAGTCCCTGACCCAGGTACCATGTCCATTTGTGTCACTTCCAGTCAACAGAAGCTCTTCCTCCATTTAGCAAAGAGAAGCTTAATCAGCAATGGCTGATGATGCATCTGTGCATAGCTAATAAGCCCTACAAATTAAAGGCTGGGTTTCTAAGAAGCCTGCTGCTCTGTCAGACACAAGTGAAGGTGACACATTGTGGTGGTGCATCCCCTCCTCCCTTAGTGATTCTTCAAGTGATCTTAAAACAAGCATTTGTAACACAAATATGCATCCCACTGCTGGAATTCCTGTCTTCCCCATGGGACTGGGATAGTGGTTCTCTGCACAACAGGCAGGGGTGCTCAGGAAAGCAAGGTTAATCTTTCCATGTAACTGCCCCACTGCTGGGATAGATTGTGTGTTGTACTGTTTGATTTTTGACTACGTCAGTTCACATCTCTGAATCGTTTTGTAGCTTGTGTGCTGAATGAAAGAACGGTCCTGCCAAAGCCATCTCTGAATGGATTGCTGCAGTCTTATCACTTCTGGTAGCCATCTTCTAGTCCTTATTTCCCACCTCAGATATAAGGGCCTATAAAATGTCTTTTCCCTTGTTTTTACATCTCAGCTATAAAAACTCAAATGAAGTCCCATTTATCCATTTTAACGGGTAATGACACTGGCAACTTAGAGAACATGTTTAGCAAGTCTGATAACTTGATTTTGAATGTTCTGTGAGAGTTTTTGCCAGTTTCCTGAATCAGACATAATGTCCAGTCAGGAAGCTAACTTTCTTGTGTCTGCTGTAAAGAAGTGAAGGTTGTAAATTCCTTCTTTGTGAAGGAATTTGTGAAGGTTGTGAATGTTAGTTTGAAGTGAGGGTCAGCTGATAAATCTCCAGTTCTTCTTTTTAGTTTTTTATCCTATTTCTACCTGTTGATTTTCTTTTTAGAGTACCTGAATTTTCATAATGTGATTGAAATTATTCATATGTCCCATTACAGCATGTAACAAAATAGAAAAAAAAATCCACTAGTATATTGTGATACATTGGACATGCTTCCTGCATCTGAAGTCAATGGATGATGTTGAGATCTGTTTGTTCAATTGGAAAAGCAGGTATGGTGGCAATATTATGTCTTTAGACTTCTGCATTAATAAGAACCAAAATTGCAATAAAAGTCTGAAGGTTCTTGGGCACTTGATTAGTGCCCAGTCTTGGAAATACCAGGTAATGCTGCAGATAGACGCTCTCAGGGTGAAAGTGTGTGTGCGCATTTTACTGCAGGAATCTGTGAAAAGTGCTTTTCTTTAGCTTTTGTTTCGAACTCTATACGAAGGATCGTTGAATGTCCTTTCCTGGCGTTTGAGTACCCATGGCTTTTAAGTTAGGTTACAATTTAAATGTCAAATTATTCTCGCTAGGAAAGCACTGCTGTGTCAGATGAGTTTCAAAGTTCACATCATAGTTTGTTAAAAAAAATAATTAAAATCATAAAAGAAAATTTAAAAAAAAATTGGAAGTCCACAGGTGGCTCAAACACTTTTCTTTCAAATGCGCACACACACACGCACGTGCCTGTGACTTTTCCTTAAGAGATTTTTCAAGTTTCATTAAGTACCTTCCAACAATCATTCTTGGGCAATTTAACAGTGCAGTTCCCTGCAAGTAGCACTGTAATATCTGGCTTGAACACCTACTCAGGGTTCTGAAGTGTTTACTTCGCCTAATGGCAATAAAATTGATATTCTTTTCAGAGGGTGGAAGTATTGTTCTGCGCTTCTTGCCAGGGAATGAAATTGCAAAGTTTCTTTGAGGACAGACGGTCCCGGGGAGACTGTGATGTATTCTGAGCAATTGTACTGTGAATGTTGCAGGGGGATAATTCAAATTATAGAAATGCAAGAAATGCATAGATTAAGACTCTACTTTTTTATTATATCAAGTATTTATGCTAAAGGTTTTGTTGTAATGCACCTTTAACAGATCAATGTGGTGATTTAACTTAAACATTTGCAAGCATTTATTTTTGAAATGCAAAACTCTGTATTCATTCTCTGTTGTAAATCTTCTAATTTTTCTTTCAGATTACTCTTTACATCTGTAGAAATGGACAGCAGCAGTTTCATTCAGTTTGATGTGCCCGAGTACAGCAACACTGTTCTGAGCCAGTTAAACGAACTCCGCTTGCAAGGGAAACTCTGTGACATAATTGTGCACATCCAGGGTCAGCCGTTCCGCGCCCATAAAGCTGTCTTAGCTGCCAGTTCTCCGTATTTTCGTGACCATTCAGCGTTAAGCACCATGAGTGGCCTATCTATATCGGTTATTAAAAACCCCAATGTTTTTGAACAGTTGCTTTCTTTTTGTTACACTGGAAGGATGTCCTTGCAGCTGAAGGATGTTGTCAGTTTTCTGACTGCAGCTAGCTTCCTACAGATGCAGTGCGTCATTGACAAGTGCACGCAGATACTGGAGAGTATCCATTCAAAGATCAGCGTTGGTGATGTTGATTCTGTCACTGTTGGTGCCGAAGAAAATTCAGAGAATCGCAATGGCGTTAAAGACAGCAGCTACTTTGCCAACCCTATTGAGATATCTCCTCCCTATTGCTCTCAGGTGCGACAGTCAACAGCAGGCAGCGATCTTCGGATGGAAACCACTCCAGGCAAAACCCTTCGTAGTCGTCTGCAAGAAGAAGGGCATTCAGACCGAGGGAGCAGCGGGAGTATCTCTGAATATGAGATTCAGATTGAAGGTGATCATGAGCAAGGAGACCTGATAGTAAGGGAAAGTCAGATTGCAGAGGTGAAAGTTAAAATGGAAAAGTCTGACAGGCCAAGCTGCTCTGATAGCTCTTCTCTTGGTGATGATGGATATCACACTGAAATGGTGGATGGAGAGCAGGTGGTGGCAGTAAATGTTGGTTCCTATGGGTCTGTCTTACAACATGTTTATTCATTTACCCATGCTTCATCACAGGCTACAGGTGTGTCAGAAACCTTTGGAAGCCTGAGCAATACAAGTCCTTCAAGGTCAATGCTGAGCTGTTTCAGAGGGGGTCGTGCACGCCAAAAACGAGTACCTACCAGTCACTTGCATAGTGATGTCCAGGGCTTGGTGCAAGGGGCTGACAGTGAATCCATGGTGAGTAATCCAGGATATGAAAATAGTCCACGAGAAAGAAATGCAAGAGGTCATTGGTATCCATACAATGAGAGGCTAATTTGTATTTACTGTGGGAAATCTTTCAATCAGAAAGGGAGCCTTGATCGACACATGCGATTGCACATGGGAATAACTCCATTTGTGTGCAAGTTTTGTGGAAAGAAATATACCCGGAAGGACCAACTTGAGTATCATATTCGTGGTCACACAGATGACAAACCCTTTCGCTGTGAGATCTGTGGAAAATGTTTTCCTTTCCAGGGTACACTAAACCAGCACTTGCGAAAAAATCACCCAGGGGTTACAGAAGTGAGGAGCAGGGTTGAGTCTCCAGACAGAGCAGAAGCGTTTGTGGAACAGAAAGTAGATAATGATGCTTCAGCTTCTGAAGCCATGGATTCTAGTATGGAAATTCATGCGATGTCTAACACATCTGATTAAAATATTACATCTAAGTGCAACACAGACAAGCACATTACTAATGTATTTTTTAAGTATTTTATTCTTTTAGTAATCTTCAGTGCAAGTGTAACAGCCTTTTAACTTTCATGACCTTCTGGAAATCAGTTAGAAATGGTTTCTGGAGAAGACTACATAAGTATTCTTTGTTTTTGAAGGAGGCCGGGTTGTTTGGGGTTTGTTTTTTATATTTGAAAGCTGCTCAGAATATAAAGACAGTGTAGTGGGGAAAGGATAGGAAGAGTCTGCTGAAGGGTCCCTGCTGATTGATCTGGCAAGACACAAATGCCAGTGGAGAAAGATATTAGAATAAGATTGGCAGCTTTGCTGAATACTCAAAGAAGCTGTAATTTCCTTTGTTTTATTCCTTAAATCCTGTTGCTGGTAATGAGTTACACAGCAGTGGGGAGAATATTACAGCTTTGATTCCTCTCGTGTCACAGTGAAGTCTGTTCACTCTTACTGACTGGTTTTGGTAGTGAGTCTGTTTATATATATAAATTTGCTTTATATATATAAAATGCTTTCACTTTCCCTATTCTGGTTGAGGTGAATGTAAAAGTATGTCAAGGCTGATACCATATGCCACTCTTTCAACTGCTAGGACTCCTCTCTGCTTAGGGTTTAGAACTTCAGACTTTGGGAGGATGGTTTTGGTTTTAAGCGAATGTTTGTTTAGTTTTCATTTTATTAAACTATTACTTCGTGTGCAAAAGTGAGCAAAGTGAATTACCTTGTTTTAATAGCTTTGCTTTATAACATATGTAAACCAAATGCCATAAATCTATTAAACTATGGTTAAATTGTTGAAGGGTTTTGTTAGTTGTCTAGAATGCAAGCTGGACAACCTGTGGTGCTGACCTTTTTATATATATAGAGATAGATATATCTATATATATATAGATATACACACATATATATATATATTAAAAAAAAAAAAAGAAAAAAAATATTAGCAAACCTAAAAGTAGCATTGTAGTCTAAAATGTGTTTTTACTGGCCTCAGAATCTACCTTCATTTCGTACTGTAGAACCATACCAGGTAATTAAACTTAACTTCATCACTCTTCATGGTTGGTGAAAACATGAGAGAGATGTAGTAAAAACCACAGTATTTCCAAGCAGTATTTTAATAGGTCTCTTCACAGAGAGCTGTTTTCAGGTGCACGTTGACTTCCTACTTAAATCTCCAAGTGATATGCCAGCACTTGGAATTTGTACTTTTTTTTGTATAGAAAAACAAATACTCTATGGGAATTTTGAGCAATATGTTATTTCATGTGTGAGTTTTACAGAGTTGCCATGGCTTCTCTGTTTTTTCAGTGGTTTTTTTCTCCATAAAGGAGCTACCAACAACTTTAAAAATACTCTAAATATTTTTGTTTCACCAAATATGTGTTTTTAACATGGTGCTAATTCCATAATTTAGGTCAGTATAATATATAAAATGTGAAACATAATGATAATGGTTAAGAAAAAAAATCCCCAGCAATAGACAAACAAACACCCCCTCTACACAAACCAACCACAACAAAAAAAAAAAAAAGAAAAACAAACAAAAAAACCCCATACCACAAAAAATCAATGGCTTAAGAGACCTCAAAAGCATGGACTGGCAAACTACTGTTTAATATTCTTCCTGAATTCTACCTGATGAACAGAATTAATCATTAAATTAATCACATACTTTAAAATATAGGTTTTATATTATTGGGTCTTATGTTTGTTTAGCTGATACTGAAAATACATTTGTGAATGTGCTGTTTAACTCCCCAAAATTAGAAAATAAAAGCTCATTTCTAAACTATTGGAAAGAAAAAGATAGGTTTGCTATCTTGTAAAACTTTTTGGCCCCTGTGAAGCTGGGGCATATTTGTGCAGTAGCTTTATTAAATACACTAGTTCTTAATATTGTGACAGTCTGCCATAAGAATTAATCTCTCAAACATGGGTTTACAGTATAACCCCCACCTGCTCCATTGGAGCAGTTTCAGTTAAATTGAGTACACTATTTCCCTCTTTGTCCTAAAACTGCCTAAATAAAGAGGCTGGAGGTGGGAGATGTTTCTCTCCCTGAAGCAGCAACAGAACTTTTGTTTCCAATAAGGGAAGGGATAGTCAGTGTCTAGGGCAGGTAGTCTGTATGTCTAGCCACCTAAAAACATGTTGGTGTTTCTGATACAGTTTTTTCCTTGAGTGTTTGTTTAAAGTAATTAAATACAAAAAGTGTGGTTTGGTAAATTAAGTTTGAGACATGCAAAATCCAAGAAATGTACAGTTATTCTTAACCCTTTATCTTGAACCTGTGCTGTGGTGCCTTTGGTGTGACTTTTTCCCTGGAAGGATGACTTGAGGATAGCAGGATATGGGTACAAATTTTATATTTCTTGAATTTCTCTGTGTCACAATCTTAACATTATTTTAATCTAGTTCTTTGTATTTGTAAATGTATTAAAATGGTTTGAGTTTACCAAAGAGTGACTTATCCAAAATTGTCTCAGACAAAAGCAAACAAAAAACCAACATCACATTGATTGTACAGGTTCAGGTTCAAAACATTGTTACAGACTGTTAAGGGGCAGGAAATGATCCCTTTTTCTACAAACCCGTGATTCAGCAGTGTGCAAGTCCTTCTTGCCCCGGCTCGTGCCGGGTGCGCCATTCCCTCGCCGTGCGGGCAGCGTTCCTGATTCCCAAGCCATAGCGCAGCACTGCAGCCCAGCAGCGCCCAGGGCGCAGCTCTGCTCAACACCAACGTCACCCCTGGCAGCAGCAATTCCATTGTGCCTTGTCACATAATGGGGTGCCAGGATCGACACAGTCACAGACACGAGGCATGTCCTGATGAAGTTTATGTTACCAGCCCGCCCAGCAGGAGGCCGTTGCTTTAGCAAATGATGGAAACGCTGTAAAGTGTCTCGTGTCTGTGCAGTTCTCAGCACAGAGTTGTTACACATTTCATTTACAATAAATGCAGAAGTCAATAAAATATGTGAAGAAATATTTGACAGCAAAATAAATCATGAAATTATACAGGCTGGTTCATAATTGAGTCTCTTCTTAATCTACCTTTTTAATTCTAGACAAATGTGAAAACAGTGACAGTGTCCTTTCCTCTAGATGCTAACCTATTCTGACAAACTGTGAAAATAAAGGATTTTATACCTTTGCTAATGTTTGTGGTTTTAAACTATTATTTTAGTTTTCTTTATCAGTTGTATTCCATATTAGTTCTTTTAAACTTGTAAATACAGTTAGAAAATAGCTTTGTAAATACTTACAGTATATTAAAAGTTCAGTTTGGTCACTAAGGCCTCAAGATTGGCTCTGCTTTCTGAGTGTGAAATCTTTCTGTAGCATAAAGGATACTGTCAGTTCACTGTCAGCAGGGTAGACTGTAGGCCTAAATTGAGAGTTTTAATGCCGTCTTCCCCAGCATAAATTCATGGTTTATGCTGAAGCCTTTGGTTTACTTTTAGACAAAACAATGAGGCCTCTTAATACGTTTGGGCTGAATTATGGGAAGAACAACGGGAATAAAATCAAGGGCTGGGAAAATACTGAATAAGCTTTACCTTTAAATATATATATTATTTGAATTTTTGTATTAGTTTACTGTGGTTCTTTTATTGTCATTTTTCTAAACAGGTTTCACATGAAACCATTGAAAGGGACTCAAATATGCAACACCTAATCTATTTTCCAAGGGAATTTTACCCTTGAATGGTGCTTTTTGACTGGTCAGGGTTATTTATTAAATTTTATATTTGAAAGTATTTGGGGAATTATGTAAATTCTTTATATGAATCTCTTTATTTCATGAATTGTAAATTTCATAATACTTAGTGATCGAATTGGAAGTTTAGTAAAGTCATTCAAAATGTTCAAACTTTATATTCTGTGTGCATTTTACATATATTTTATCAAGTGCCAGAATAGTTGTATTTAATATTGTAGATTTAATACTACTTGCACATCCCCTGTGGCAGCATTAAGTTACGCAAGTTTACATTAAAAAAAAAAAAAAAAAAGCTAAACAAATAAGTAAGCCTGGGACATGTGTTCCTGTATTTCTTCAGGGGATGTGAAGCCACGTATCACTGGCTGAGCAGGTTTGCTTCTTGCTCTTGTAGCTCACTCCTGCCATGGCAGATACAGAACTGCTGACTCTCCCATTCCCACAGGCCAGGGATTCAGCCTTTGGACTCAGACCGAGAGCCTCTGGTTGTAGATCTGGTTAGAGGTAGAGCTCTTGCACGATTTTAACAGTGTTTGTTTCTGACTGAAAAGTTGTATTTTTAAATAACTTTTATTTGTATGGTTGTTTTTCAAGATAAATAATTGAACAGTTTGAATGACTTGGTGTCATTATCTTGCAATATAAACCAGGAACCTCACACCTCTGCACTTCATCGCCACATGAAGTAAATGAAGCTAGCTAAGCTGATGCTGTAACAATTAGTAACTTGCCATTAAGGATTATTTTATAGCATGACTTTAAAATATTTATTCAAATGATATTTTACTCTTGTATTCACTTTGGTTTTAGATTTGTGACATGAATATTTCTGTGCGGCTTTATTTTGTTCTGATGAATTTGTTTCTTGCTTGTAAATTGCTTTTTTTATGGTATAAAATCAATCAGAATTGCTGTTTGTAAATTAAAATGCTTCTAGAGCAAATCTGTGGTGTCAGTGTCTACATTTAGGTATTTATTACTAAGGGGCTTGCATTTTAGATGCTATTCCTGAAGTGTTATAAGAAGCATTTTAATACTCAAGTACCAACTAGAAATCAAAAGTCTTTAGGCACAACTACTCTTGAAGTATCTCTGTTTTGCGAGCATTAATTGTTTCATTCTGAACAGATGATCCTTTGAGTTTTGTGCTCCAGAACCTCATCCAACTTTCAAAGCAAAACAAAAATCCCAGCCAGGTGGTGGCAACCCATCCATGCCCCACTGCAAGGCAGGTCTGTTGGGGAGGGACACCTTGCTTCATTCCCACAGCGGCATTTATGTTTTGTGTTCTGTCACATGTATCAGTAGGGCTGATGCTGCTCCCAGCAAGTGTAGGTGCACTTCTCCTCGCCCACAACCTTGACTTTAACAGGAGCAGCCCCAGTGCAGCTGTAGGCCATGGTTATCTTGACCGGCAGTGGGATTTGGAGGGACTGGAGTTTAGTGTGGGTTAGTCCCTGAGGCCCTTCTAGGTGGTGTCAGAGTAGCTATTCCAGCAAAACCTCCCTTCAAATCCCCTTCTTACAAGGTCTGAAACTTCAAGGAATGCAGAATGGGGTAAACAAGACCTGGCTGTTAGAAGGGATAAACGTACTGTTGCCTTTACCTGGAGAGCAGAGAGAACATGGCATGCTGCTCGTATTCCACACCTCTTCGTTTCGTTTCGTTGAGTCGGGAGAATTGCTTCACCTGGGCAAGCAGCTATTAGGGTCAGAAATAAGGGTGCAGCAAGGCTGCGCTCATGGAACTTGATGAATTTAACTTTTAGAGCCACAGTGCTCTGCAGGTCCTACAGAAAGTATTTGCTGTTTCTCCTTAATGTATTTGCTGTTTCTCCTTCATGTATAAATTTCCACTCAGAGACCAGTAACAGCAGCAGACTGAGTTGGGAAGAGTGTGAGCTGACATGGTCCTCAACTCCTGCCATGTAAACGTCCTGGATGTGTTTGCAACAGACAGCCTGTACGCTGGGTGCCAACACAGGTGTCACACAATGCTGGACACCTTGTGGAAATTGCTTTTATTGTGCAGGAGCTGCACCAAAACAGCACTCCCAGGCCCTGGTACCTCAGTAATTGCTGTTTGATGGCAAGTGGTCAGCATCCTACTCAATCTGGCTGGCTGCTTTTTATTTCCTTTAGTCCAGCAAAACAAATGTGCTGTGTTTTCTTTATAGTGCTCTGCAAGTACAATCTAAGTTAAAGGATTCTAGATAAATTTACCCTTTACTGTCTTTAAGGGCACTAAACTTTGGGAGTTATAGGGGAAGGGAACTAGGTAGTTTCTTTCCCATCAAAGTGTATGTGTATGGTGCTCCTAGAAATGTGGTTTTCAGTAATAACAGGATGTATGTCAGCAGCATTGGAGCAACAGGCATGCATGGTGTGTGCAACAGTGCCTGGATAGCATGCCTTATAACATGGGTGGTATTGGAATTATAAAAGTCACTTAAAATTCTTAATGAAATAAAACATTCTTTCCTTTAAATTGCCTTTTTTTTTTCTTTTGTTTCCATACATTTAAAAGTTTTATTCTTTTGAAAAGCACAAAATTCTAGCACTAGCAAAATGCAAATATGCCACTATGGGTAGTGGTAAACTACTGGTCCTGGTCACCTGTCCCTGAATGTAGTGCAGTTTGGTCATGGGCAGTAGAGAAAAGTTGTACTTTCATGAAGGCTCATACTTCTATGTCCACTATCAAAGAGCTTTTTTTTTTCAGACTCTTGTTAAAGACAGACATGTTCTGACGTGACTTCCCCAGAAATCTTGTACTCTGTGAAACAATAGACAACAGATGTTGCCAGAAGAAGAAAAGAGTTTTGATCAGAGCACCCAGAGTGGACTCTCCTGTCTGAAGATGACATTTTGAGGCAATTTTGTAAGGTTCATCAGTATGAGGCAAAATCAGAGAAAGTACAGAGGTGTTTGTTTGAAAACACAGTAAGTAGACAAAGAACAGCGATCCTGGCTAGGTGTAAGGGAAATGTGATTATAAAAAATAGACTTGTTTAGGATTTATGGAAAAACACGTAAAAGTGAAGAACCACAGTTGCTTTTGAAAGAGGAAACTTGGGAAAACAATGAAGGGATATCGTCAAAGCAATAAGATTAGAAAACTGTCTTTGTAGGTTTTAGGAGTCAAAACTTGCCAAACTAGTCACAGAAAGCTGAAATGATGATACAATTAAATTTTCACACAACGTAACACACAGTGTCTCTCACTTCAAAAGCCATACATAACACATCAGAAGACTTCACAGTATCTGGCCAATCCTTCTGAATAGCAATTTCCCTCCTTGTATAGAGAGGAAAATATTTCTGGCATGAAGACAGGGAGTTCCACTGTGTTCAGGTGGGAGATGACATAAGTCACTTGCCTGCGTAAGCTGGCTGATAGCTTCAAAGCACCCCTTTTCTACCAGTTTTGTCTCCATGAAAATGTGGAAAGGGAAATTGTGCTGTGTATGTAGGATTAAGATTTTTAAAAATGTCTTTAACTATTAGAATAATTCTGATGTCCTTTGCACTTAAAATGTATTCAGTTTTACTTTAACTCAGCTTTTTTTCTAGCCTTGGATTTCAAGTTTATCTAGTTCTACCTAAGGAAACACCATTGACATTGGGGAGGTCATATTTGTTTAAAGTTGCAATCCATGGCAATAACTACAGTGTCATAGTACAGTGTGTGTGGTTAAACTTCAACTTACTTGCTTGTTTAGAGTTTTTCCCTAATAAGATGGAAAGTACTTCAGGTTATTTCAGTGAAGGTATTTAACAGAAGTACTTTATTCCCTAACCTAAAGTAACTCCCATAAGACCCCCCACCTGGAGCTCTGCATCCAGGCCACAGAGATGAGCAAGTGGCTGGAGCATCTCTGCCACGGAGACAGGCAGAGAAAGCTGGGGACCAGTTCACCTGGAGAAGACCCTGGGGAGACCTTGGAGCCCTTTCTCTCGGGGTTAGATGGGATGTTGGGAAAGATTTGTTCCCTGTGCGGGTGGGGAGGCCCTGGCACAGGCTGCCCAGAGAACCTGTGGCTGCACCATCCCTGGAAGTGTCCAAGGCCAGGTTGGATGGGACTTGGAGCAACCTGTTCCAGTGGCAGGTGTCTGTGCCCATGGCAGGGAGGTGGAATGAGATGAGCTTGTAAGTCTTCAGACCCAAATCATTCTGATTCTATGAACATTCTGAAATACCTGAACTTTTCTCATTTTAGCTGGCACATCTGAATTCAGCATCAAGGGAAAAACAGAGATTGGATACTTTTTTAAAAAGTGCTATGAAATACCACTTTCAGCAAAGCAGGAAATAGAAGACAGATTTGTGAAGAAATTTTGTTAAGAAGGTTAAGGAAAGAAAAAATTGGTTTAGGTTAAAAAGAACCAGCTCTGTTCAACTGACCTTTGTGTACATGCAGACACACACCCCATTGCTTAACTTCTCATACTGCAAACTTCTTGAAAACAGTTTGAGGGGAAGCTAGAATAGCCAATGAATATGACATATGGAATTTATACTCTTCAGCAATAATCATGCAGAGAAAATGAAGCCTGATCCCATGGATGCTACGTTTCAAGAACTATATGAAACAGCATAGTACAATTGTATTGTGCATGGGTTTAGGAAAAATTTAAATTGAATATTAAGTCAAAAGTCAGTTGAACTACAGACAGAAACATTTCATTAAAATTTTGAGAAATTGTATGGCTAATGACATTGTCCAAAGTAACATTACTTGTTTATGCATTCTTTTCCACCAGAGGGTGCTGGCTGATTTTTTAAAATATGTTATGTAGGGGTCATTTAAGGTACTATGCATAACAGAAGCCTAAAACAGGAACAAAAAAAGAGGTTTTCAGTCTTCATTATGACACCTTCAAGAGGAGCAGGTGCTGGGTGATTCCATTGTTAGCAGAGCAGGGTTTATACCCAAGATTTCAGAGGCTGTCCTGCTGTACTGCATGAAACCTACATGGGCAGCGAACATCACCATCTTACAGTACTTTAAGTGTCAGTTTGGAAACTCTTCAAGAATCTCATAATCATTCGGATAAGAAGTTAACTAGTTTTCAGATAGGGGTTTTTTTCTGAATTCTTGTAGAAATAGCAGTAACTAATGGCTATTTTTTAAAGACTGCAGCCCATGGACTGTAGTTTTCATGTCCTGACACAGTGATACAGGACAGAGCAGAAAACATTTTGCCACAGAATCCTGTACTCTTGTTCTATTGGGAACTGATGTTGTAAGTTTTAGAGGAAAGTGTGTTGCTTGGCATTACACCAATAAGATAAACTCAAATAAGTCTATTAATGATTGGAGAGTCGTATGAAATTAATTTTCTTTAGCTGCTCTGAGGGGGAGGGAAAATACCTTCTCTTATAGTGCCTTTGGCTTTGATGTAGTTATTGGTGTTGTGAGCATCAGGTCTCAAGCAAATTTCAAATCTATGTTTAAAGTTATTTTTATAGTTTATTCTCAAATTGAATTTTTCTGCTTTGGAAAGCACACTCATACACATTTAACTGGGATGTCTGAAGATGTTTAAACTGCTCTGAGTTTGACAGTCATTGAAAATCTTTAGTAATCAGGAGTTTGGAAACACACCTCAATGTATTCTGGGCATCATGCAGTATCTCAAAGCTTCCTTTGCATACCCTCACTAGACTTCTGTTGCCTAACATGCAAAACTGCAGGCCAGTCAGATGGGCTGGGTGCAATCCTGCATGGAACTACCAGTCTACAAAGCCAATTTTTCCTATAGTGATGCCTGCAGTCACTGTGCCTGAACGTTGCTTTTAGAGAAGCTCTAAATCAGACAAAGGCGCACCGTCCTTTTGCCTCGTAGTACCAAGTACCAAGTTCAAGTACCACTCGCAATTGCCAAGAAGCCCACAATGCCCTGTTTGGTTGCCTTGGAAGATCACAGACAGTCACTGCCCTGCAGCATCATGACACGGACCTGAACCCGGTTTCAGTTTGGAGCTTCCGAGTGCTTCGTCGATGCACCGGGAAGGGAGAGGCTCAGCGCATACTGCGGCGAGGAGACGCGAACGAAAGGCACTTCAGTGACTCTTCCCCGGTTGCGGCCAAACTCGCAGCTCGGGGCCTGGCCGCGGACGGGAGGGAGCGCGGGTTTTTCGAAAGCCCTGCCCGAGCCCCCGGGCTCGCTGCGCTGCCCGGGCAGTGCCCGAGC
>VZRN01003151.1:73533-92372 GCA_013397935.1 Dasyornis broadbenti | reverse complement strand
CGCTCGCCCGGCCCCGCGGCCTCTCTCGGAAAGGGCCCTGGGCCTCTCCCCGCCGGGCGATGACTCTTCGGAGCGGGGCCAGCGGTCCCCACGGCCCTTCCCGCCCGCGGGGGACTCCGGGGCTGGCCCGGTACAGTGAGGCGGGGCGGGCACCGTGCGGGCACGTGCGGTTGGTGCTGCGCGGTGCGGGTCCGGGCGGACAGCGAGAGCAGCCTTGGTACGGATATGGTGTGTGGGGGGAACAGATGGAAACGACCTGGGGTTGGCCACGTCCTCCTGTCGTCTTTAGGAATAAATTTGAAAACTGTTTGCCTCTGATGCGGATGATAACGTGCAGGTCCTGTTAAGAGCCTTGACTGCGATCTGTTTACAGCTCACTTTAGATAGTTTTTGGTCTAGCTTCTGCAGGCGTGTATCAGTCTGGGGCTTTGGCGTGTAGTGGATGGAGGTCTGGATGTTGCAATTCTTGATTTTAGAAGTCCATCTTGCCTTTTGTCTGTGGTTTGTTGTTCTGAACCCAACACAATGGAGCATATGTACTCTTGTCATACTAATTATTGAAAAAATTGAAATGTGTGCTGGTGTCTCTGAGATACAGAAGGATATTCCTTGCCTCAGAAACCTTATCTATGGATGTTGCAATCTGTCCCTTTTATGTCCAACAGATGCTTTTATAGTCAGGTAATTTTTCTGCTGTTGACCACTTATGCTATGCCTAGTAGATACTCTTCATGTCTGAGAAGAACAGGAAGACACTGTAAAGAGCAGAACTACATGCACTTGTTTGTTCATTTTCTGTATGTTGCCCTTCTTGCGTGGTATAGCACCAGTTTGAAGAAAAATATTACAAAACACTTTTTAAACAAAGTTATTTTATTAGTTTTTCTGTTTGTTTGCCTTATTTTAGTAAAGGGGTGACATCTGGAAGTTGAGGTGTGCAGTAATTACAAGGTTTGCCCTTTACTAAAATGCCACATGATGCAGAGCAGGCAATAGGCATCATGTCTGTAATTTGGCTCAAATACTTGAGTGGATGCTAGCCCATTTTTAACTTGTCATTTTGATTCTTCTATGAACTAGGATCGTTTGTTCGTGCGAGGAGTGCCTACTGGTTGAGTTTTGGGTGTGTGAAAAGAATACTGCTTTTCCAGCAAAAGATAGCTTGTTTTTGATGCCAGTAGGAATTGCATATATTTAAAGTCTAGAAGACAGACTTTTTTAAGGTGGAGGTTCCCTAACGATAGAAGGAAAATAGAGACTGTAGTAGAGGCACAGTTGATCTATGCAACACCTATTGATCTGCTGTGATTATTAGCTTTATCAAAGCAACATGGGCTTTAATGGGATTTTCATGTCAGTCTATGGAAAAGAAGTTATCTTTGTGATTATTTTCTTCTCATTTGATTCATAATTTTATTAAACATCAGATTTTATAAAAGTTGGTATAAGGCAAAAGAGAAAAGGGAAGGACTATGCCTAATACAAATATTACCAAAATGAGTTACCTAAGCAGTATTTTTCTCAGGTTTATTGCTGATCATGTTTGGTGGAAGAGTTATGACTTTATTTGCTGATACAGAGGTAGAAGAATTACTGTATTTGAGTTTATGTCCATTCTGCTTTGTTTAGTTAAGCCTTGCAGAAAATGGTGTGAGGATAAGTAGCATTTACCATTCATAAAGCACCTTGAAAGAAGTGAGTGAAACCACTAAACAACCTGTATTGGCTTGGACCTTGTGTTGATTGACAGAGTGAGGGAGAGTTACAAGCAAATATTTGGAGTATATTTAGCTATGAAATTTATAATACGATGCTCTTCCCTCTGTGATGTATATGTACTTCTTTTTGGTTTGGGAATTTATCACATGCCAATGAAACTAGAATGGGGAACTAACAATGAAAGTTGTGAGGGAGAGGTAAGAATAAAAATACCAGAATGCATGTTTCAGGTGAGGAGTGCCCAACTTGAGAAGAACTGAATTGTAAAATAAATGTCACCATAAATAATCCTGTTTCCTGCTATTTACAGGAATATTATGCTTTTAAACAAGAGATAAAACTGCTGAAAAGCCAGAGCTAGACTCAACAACAGACCAATGGATGTGTGCAGCAAAATGGGTTGAGTGCACAACTGCCTTAATCCACTGTAAGTATGCAACTGTATTTGAAGTTACAGATACTTTCATATTTTCACTTACTTACAGAAGCGTGTCAGTTCTCTTCTGTTTAGAGAACTTGAGTCACAATAGTATTGCACTGTAATACTGCAGATGCATGTTTCTTTTCACATAACTGTTTCATGAAGATTCCCTTGAAGTATAACTTCCCTAAACATATATCTTGGCCTTCTAAGTTATTCAAGTTTGCAGACTTGCTTGAAGAGTAATGATGTTTTAAGGATGACTTCTGCTGAAGAGAGCACCACATGCAGCTCCATCTTGATATGGATCAAGATGGTATTGGTTCTTCACTTGGGGGCTTTTATTACTTGTTCTTTGTTGAGAACATATGTTGCTTTTGTAGTTACTGTTGTCAACTAGAAATGTTTTTCAGTTTTTTCCCTTTGACATTATGCAGCAGTGCTTTCCCTCTTTGTATTTGTGTTCCATTTCCATGGAGTCATTGCCAGTTAACATATGATAACTCTGTTCTCATGATGATAAAGGCTGATCCTTTTTTACCAGGTGCCAACAGGCAGTCTCCATGAGCTGCTTTTGTAGGATGACTCCTGCTGTATATCACCTGTGTGTAGCCTGGATTATGATAATGTTAATGCATCACAGCAAAACTCCCCACCTGCATTGTGTGAAAGATGTGGACGCTACATATGGAAATAGCAGCGCAGTTCTTTCACTGTCCTGGGAAAGACAAGCAGATCAAGGGTGGTACTTACAAAAAGTGTCAGTGAGAGGCTGGATTGGAAAATTTGGTATGATAGCTTGCTTGATGAGTGTGTTATATAGTCGAGATGTCTTCACACAGTCATCTGTTGGAATGAGGATTGCTTCCAGACCAGTTAATTTTAAACCAGACTTCTGAGATGCATGGTGTACATCTCTGTGCTACATTTACTGTCCATGTCTAGAGGAAGCCTGAGACAGCTGAAACCGGTTTTCTGATGGTCTTGAGAAGCTTACTAATCTGTCCTGGGATCTGTACACATAAAGTATTCTGGATAGCAGCCCTTATTCTGTTCACTTCAATGAATGGTTAGCAAAGCTTTTGCTTCACTTTCCCAATTTACTACTCCCAGTTATTCCTTAGAAATAAAGCTGCAGTATTTAAGACTCAGGAGTACTTGTGTCACACTGTAATCTGCTTCTGTTCTCTTGTTTTTTTGTGATCTTTATGCTTTTGGCCCATTTTCTGATAGCACTGCCTTACTTCTCATTTTGTTTGTTGTGCTGTGCCTTGGACAGACTCTTGTTCTTTGGTCAGAGATAAAGGCTCCTAGGATTATCATAAACTGACCTGTGCCACCATAGTGCTCAGCATTACTTCAATGAAAAAGTGAGGACGGGAGGAATAGGGAATCTTTTTAGTCCATTTGTCTTCTACTAAGGCACTGTTCCCTTTTTGTCGTGATTTTTTTTTTTTTTTCCCTTTCTTCTTACTGATTATTTGTTGGCTGTCAATAGCCAACAAATTGTCCTTCTTGTCCTTGCACCAGGACAAGAATGACTAGAAGGTTGTACGATGTGATCCCTTCTCTTTACTCCATACTGATGAGGCCATGTCTGGAGTGCTCTGTCCAGTTCTGGGCTCCCTAGCTCAAGGTACAGTCTTGCTGAAGTTAGTCCAACAAGGAGCCATGAAGATGATTAAGGTACTGGAGCACCTTTCATGTGAGAAGAGACTGAGAAGGGCTGCATAACCTGGAAAAAAGAAGGCTCAGGGGAGATGCACTAATGTAGAGAAAGACCCAGTGAGAGGGTTTTGAGGGGATGAAGCCAAGATCTTCAGTGATATCCAGTGAATGGAAGAGGCAATGGGCACAAATTAAAATAGAATACATGGAAAACAGATGGAATTTCACCTAAAGTCAAAAAACTACTTATTTTCTGTGAGAAGAATTGAGCACTAGAACAGGTTGAGCAGAGAGGTTGCATCATCCATGGAGATAATCAGTCTTTTCTGAGTTATGATTCCATATTAAAACAAAATATGTAAGACATTTTGAAAACAATCCTGTAATGAGTTTGGAGTTGCTGACACTTAGGAGGGCATTGAAAATGTTGAAGTGTTCTAAAACTTGATTAAATCAGGTTTGGAGAACAGAGTCCACAGGCTTTTATGGTTGACCTGAAGTGAGAGATTCCAATAGCAGCAAAGGCTAATGGATTTCTCTTTCTTGGTGTATCTTACTGTTACTATTCTTCATTTAAGAATGTAACTCTTTTCTTCCCATTTTATGATGGAACATGTGGGATAATCATGCAAATTGTAACATTTGAATACAAACTCAGCTTCTTTCTAATGGAACCCTCAGAAGGCACAAAGGCTGTTACGGTTTTGTGGCAAATATTGCAAATGCTAGTCCTTACAGTCCTTACTAGCTCTTCTGTGGAACAGGTCATTTATATATGATTTCGGAATGTTAGTGATGTTATTATGTGTGGCAAACAGGCTGTCTTCATAATCTTGAGACTGGTACTGCGTATGAAACTTCAGCTAGTTTTGCTGAGAAATTTAAATCTGAACGCAGTGTGTGATTTGGAAATTACTGCTTTAGTTGAGAAGCACTTTTGTCTGTTCACAGTGGAAATGGAAAGCTGGGTTTGCAGACACAGAAAATAGATTCCAGTCATCTAACCTGGGGAGGGGAATCTGCAGCATTGTGGTGTGGAAGTGTCACATCAGTCATACTAAAGGAGAGATTTAGTCTAATAGACTAAAGTCTAGTCTGTTTAGAGGTTGACTGCGGTGTCTGAACTTTGGAGTGATGATTTAATTTTGTCAGTGCTGGTGGAACTCACCAAGTATTGTTAGTTTCTGTTGCTGAAGCGGTCTTCAGCATTAAAGCTTTTGTTGATACATGTCCTGTAGATCATGAAAACAAAAAAGGACTCAGGTGGTAATCACTGGTGTCTTCTATACTGTATGTCATAAAGCTTCCTTGAATTTTCATTCAGTCATCTTGTGGGGGGTTGTTTTGTGGTTTTATTTAAGTAAATAAATTCAATCTTGATGTAAATATTTCCAGGTGTGGATAAAATTCCACAGTCTATGCAAAGTTCTTCAAATGGTTTCTAATTATTAGAAACCTGTACTGTATTTCTTGTCTTAATTTGTTTAGGTAGGCAGATGGAGCTCTTGCTGCTATCTTTACTTAGTAGAATGTCACTCTGTTGTGTTTCTTTGGCTTATACAAATAGTGTTGATCATACTATACTTCCTGATGCAGTAAGTAATGGTGGAGATAGCAGAATGGAGAGAAGAAAACATTTGAGTTAATTTGTAAATATAATAATGGTCACTAGAGTGAACTCAGTTATCAGTGGATATAGTAAGAAGAAGAATAGCATTGAACATTCAAGCCAGCATCGTCTGCCTCCTGCTGTTTCATGGTTTTAGCAACTGTGGAGCCTGTGAGATTTGAAACAATTTCTGACAGCCTTTTTGTTACAAAATTTGGCATACAGCTCTTGAACTAGAAAACTGAGACATTGAATTCATTATAATTTTGAAAAATAAGATGACCTTATTTTTATTCAATTTGTAGAATGTTAGCTTACCATTTTGGTGTAGTGGTTGCCACAGTTGTCTTTGTGTCCAGGTTGCCCTATGTCAGTTACTTTGAAAAGCTGGAATTTTAATTATTGTAGGGCAGCCTAGTGATGACAAAGGGATCAATGTCAGTCTAGTGTAACACGTGACCAGTGGAGTAAAGCATATCATAAATGCATGACCTGCTCATTAGGTGTTGTTTTTAAAGTACTGTTAGATGTAATTCAAATCAGTTATGTGTTCATAAAACCCAAGAGTTTAGGTCTTGGATTCTGAAGTTGTTTCTTAAACTCATCACAGCAGCTGCTTCTCTGCTTACAGTCAAACTTATTTGAGTACATGCACTGAAGGGGTAGAAGCAGGAGAGTTGAGAGAATTTGAGTAAGGGAAATAAACTTTGAATGTGCTTTTTCTGAATTAGACTTGATCTACTGGCAGCTATTGGGAGATAATGCAAGAATCAGATTTTTTGAGCCTATTTTCTCGGGAACAATGCATGTTATTGAAGAATAGTTATTTACTTGAGTGATTTCAGTTTATGGCCAGCTGAATTAATCCACAGCCCCATTTCTGTTACCTTTTCATTAGTCATCATTAACTATAGTAAGAAGTTTATCAGAAAAGGATGTGCATGAAACTGCTAAATTGTTCACAGTGTATTTCATCTGTGGGTGGTACTGTTGCCTAAAGCATAATGAACTATATTAGGGACTTCCTGGTGAAATGGATACTGAAAATACGCAAGTGTTTGTTTAAATCTTAAGGATCTTAAAACAGCCATCACATTTATATGACTAATCTTCTGTAGCCTAATTGCTTTGTTCTTAATAAACTGTTAGTAGGCAATTATTATTTAAACCCAGGCTTCTGAATACTCAAGGATTTTTTGTGCTGTACAAAATGTCCACCAAGGTCTAATTTTGGAATTAAAAGAGCTTTTTCATATAAGGCATTATGACTATTAACACAGCTCAACTGTCCGGTCTCATGCCTGTGTTTGTGCATGAAGTGTATGTCATGAAAGGGCTCAGAGCAGCATACAGATAGCTATTTTCTGAACAAAATGGGGTTCACATGGGTAATTTCTACAATTGTTTTAGGAGATATGATCCTTTTCCCCTCCACTTTGCAGAAATCATATGTGAGGAGATGAGAAATGGGGTTTGAGAGGTGACACTAAATGGTTGGGGCACAAATGAAGATACATGGTGTTGGTATTTTTGGGAAGGCTTGCTGTCAAGAATAAAATGGTCTTGCATCAGTGTTGCTCAGTGCTTTTGAGGTTTGTTTCTCTAGGTTAGCAAGCAGCCATGTAGCACTAAGCAGCTGCTGCTTTGAAAGATGTAAAGAAATTCTCTACAAATCTTTCCAGGATGGATTGCTCTATCACTGCAAAGACAAACAGCTTCTAAACTGTGCAAGCTTAAAAGGATTTTGAAATCCTTTTGAATTTACTTCTTTTTTTCTGGTTTTAATATTGGAATTATGATACTAAACAAAAGAAACCTAATGGGGGCAATAGGTACGTAAACATCTAGATATGGAGAACAAGCAGTGTATAATAGATACTGGGATGTTATTTGCCTTTTTGTCTTTATTACCAATAGAACAAAAAGATGGGACTTCTCCCCAGCCCCTACCCTGCCCTTAAGAGGGCTGAAGCCGGACGTGATGTAGCTGGTGCTACAAGTTTCACATCAGTGACTGATTGCAAGCACAGGGGCAGAAATATAACCCTGTTATTTCATTTTGTTTTCATGATAGAACCCGTTCTTCTTCCAGTAGTTAGCTGTACTAACATACTTTCATTTGTGCTCTATGCCCACAGCATCTGAATATGACTTTGTTCATGGTTCATCAAGGAGTGAAAGGTTCTAGTGGTAAACATCTGGAAAAATAGTTTAGGAGTGAAGAACAGGAAAATGAGTGGTCTGTTGTAAATGTGTCCTTAGGCTGGCATTGCCAATGGAGTGCAGTACTATATTGTTGGTCTTGCTGTAGGTAAAGAGCAAGATTTTTTTAGGTATTCTCCATTCTCTTCTCTTGATCGACGACAGCTAACCATTCTAATGTCTGATACCAAATTCTGGAAGGCATATTCTCTAAGGGGAGTGGCTGAGGGCTTTGTGTTTATCTAGTTTGGCGAAAAGGAGGCTGAGCAGCAACCCCATTGCTCTCTGCAGCTTCCTGAGAGGGAATGTGGAGAGGGAGGTGCTCCTCTCTTCTGCCTGGAATCCAGGGGCAGGACATATTGGGGTGCTTCAAAGGTGCACCAGGGGAGGTTCAGACTGAACATCAGTAAGCATTTCTTTAGTTGAGAGGGTGGTCAAATACTGGAAGAGGCCTCCTAGAGAGGTGGTTGGTGCCCCACGCCTGTCAGTTTTTAGGAACCTTTGAACAATGCCCTTAATAACATGCTTTAACTTTTGGTCATCCCTGAAGTGGTCAAGCAGTGAGACTAGATGATCACTGATCCTTCCAACTGGAACTATTCTGTTCTAAATTTGTTTTTAAAAAACCCCAAACCCTACTGGTTACTTCAGTTGGTTCTAACCAAGTGTATCAAGTAGGGCCCTAATGCACTTCAGTTGTTTACACTGAACCAGCTAATTTAGGCTTAAGAAAAAACAGTTATCCTTTGGTAGAATACTGAAGAATATTTTCTTAAAAGCATATTGCAGCTCTCAGTTCGTGATTCAGTGGTATTAGGAAAACCATAATCAACTAATGAAAATAGTAAGTAAATGTTTTTTGAAATCAACTAAACTAGTTAATTTGTGGAGTGCAGAGTGGCCAAATGAAGGCTGATAAGAAGCATGTCTGGCTCAGTATTCTTCCTGTCGGTGAAAAAATCCATAAGAACAGCAGTCATCGGTGGTTGCTGACATAGTTATTTTTGTATTTGCTGAAAGCAGTGAACAGTCAGTAACTTCCTCAGATTGCTCGACTAGCATTCAGAAATTAGAGCACAGGGACTTTCTTGGCCAGAAGTGGTTATCTGTGCTTAAGAGTCTAAGTGACTTCCTTGTGAGCTGGGTAACTAGTACTGAGACTGAATTTATGGACGCCTTAGCTGCATTACATGAATATTAGTAACAGCAATGTAAAATTTCCATTTGCTTTTGGAGAATGTTGCTTCTGTGGTATAGAAAATAAAATTTGACAAATGCTGGTAAAATAATGGCTATAATGTTTACTTCTGTGCTTGGTTTTGATGGTGGTATTTTTGTTTTGTTTTTTTTCCAGTTGTTTTTGCACTGTCTTCAGTTTTGCTTCAGAAGGCGCTACATATCTAAATGGGTTTGTCAAGTTGGCAAAGAAGAATAGACAACCTCTGGTGGTATGTATGTTTGCATCCTGATTTATCCACTTTGCTTTCAGCAGCCTATGAAGGAGGTCTACTGCAGTGTGCCTGTGAACCTTCTGTGCAGACAGATAAGGTGTTTTCTTAGTTTTGGTTTTTGACATTTTTTGTATAATGCATCATTTTAATGATTAACCTGAGCAAGTTGAAAGAAATTGTAAGACTCAAGAGTTGTGAGAAGAAGTTGTATGTCATTTTAGTGACTTTCTACCTTTTATTGTCAACCTAACGGACCTTTGATAATTTTTAGAATTTCAAAAATTTCTTTTTAATCTTGTTGGAGTGAAATATTGAAGTACAGGGGAGTATTATATTTAATATCTTTCTCTATGTCGGCTGACAGCCTTTTCATACTGTAGGCTTAGTATTAGTGCCTGTGTTACTTTGTATGCAGAATGATGCTTTCTGCAGGTGGGGAAACACTTCAGATCACCAAGTGGACTTGACTTAGAAGGATAGTTGCTCCCTATGACTTTCATCAAGGTAGCAAAAGAAGTGGGTGTGTAGAGAAGTATTTTTTCATGGATGTGAATCTTGCAGAAATCTCTGCACATAGGAAGAAGCAGTGCATTTTTAATTGTTTGTGTTATATTGGAAACATCAGTGGTGGTGGGAGGGGGAATCTGTTTTGATCCTGTCTAGAATGAAAGTTTCTAGCCTTGCAAGATTTATATATGTGCTGAATGTTAAAGGGCAAAAGTCTGTTAGTGCTTTTGAGTTTAGATATTAAAGCACCCTTGTCTCATTTTGAAATAATGAACATTAAAACTTGGTGTAAAACTGTACTTGGGCATGATACAAGTTCACATATGGGATTTTTCTTTCCTCTTTCACAGCGTTATTGATTCCACACACACTGGAGAGCCTATTCAGAAAGGCAGGGACGGAGGACACAAGAATGTTTTTGTGGCCTTAATGTAAATGCCACATGTTAAAGAAGTTCTACATCTAGAAAATTACTTTTCACTTCAGTATTGTAAGGACTATTAAGAAGAGCAACCCCAGACCTAGCAATGCTTTGTAGTCTGTTAGTGCTCAAAATATGAGTTAATTTTATCAGGAGACAAGATAAAGGAAATTGAATCTTGCCTTGTTTAGCAGAGAAGATTTTGGCATTTTTTTTGAAGTAAAGTTACTGACTTGTTTCATGTGAGATCCTAGGGAGAATTGTTTGTCTTTGTAAGAATGAGAAGTGAAGACCTCATCTTTCTAAAGAGAGTAAAATAAGAGGTTATTTTTATTCTTAGCTGTTTGCTTTTCCAGAATTTTTCTGTTGGTGTGATCAGTGTTGTGGGAGGGAACATGAAGACCCAGTGGGAGATGTGGCAGTATCCCTAGTTGCACACACGAGCAACTGCAGATTTTGCTGCAAGAGTCCATGTACAGGAGTCAGTGGCAGTGCTTGCCATGGGCTCATCCATGTGTGCTATGGGGAGCAATGACACAACCATGCTGTTTGTTTTCTCAGTTAAAGAGAATCAGAGCTTGAGCTGACTTGCTAGTTCTGTAAGCAGTCTGTGGTAGCCTACCGTTTCTGGATGCATACTGCCTATGAAGGACTTTATATAAAGCCTAATTCAACATAAATGAAAAATACACTTTTTTCCCCCTGCGTTTCTTGAGTTGAGTGGAAGTAAGGATAAGGACTTGGCATGGCTTTAGCAGTATTCAGTTGTACTCCTTTACAGCTGGTACCTAGGAAAGAAAAGAGCATCTGTCTCCTAAGTCCTTTGCCCTGAGAAAGAAAAATGAGGTCTCTTGTATTGCTCAGTTATTTTCTCTGTGTGTTTTGGTTTTTTTTAATAAATTTTATTTATTCCACAAATAATTTGCTTTGCAGGAATTTCTGTTTCCAACCAGCGCTGGCAGAGCTGAAATTTCCTGCATCTTGTGGAGAGCATGTATAAAAGGAATGACCTCATGGCCAATGTGATGGTCACCTCCGCCACTCCAGAGGTACAGTTCGTTGGGTTTAATTAGCTCCTGTATCAAAATGGAAATTTTGGCTTGTTTCGGCTTTCACAGAAGCCCTTTCCACTACTAGTCAAATACCACACCATTTGTAAGAAAAAGAACTAACATGACAAGAGGGGAATTTCAGAACACTTCGTGGTTCCTGGTGTTCACAGCCACTTTTTTATTGTTGTTGATGATGATTACTCATTTTGTTTAATTTTAAATAGCATTTTTGACCTGTTACTCTGTAACTTAAAGCAGCCATTTATTAGTGAGTTTGGAGCAATGTAATACACCATCAAAATGGAGTCAGTCAGAAATATTCAGCTGCATTTTTTTCTTTTTTTTTTTTTACTAGTCTGCCAGTGAGAAAGTGCTCTAAGATTTTGTTCATTTTAATGTTTGTATCCTTTGGAGACCAGGCCACTCTTTTGTGCTACTTCCATAAAACTTCCTCATTCCGTGTTGTGCTGTTGTGCACAGCCTATTTGTTGCTCCATGACAGCCAACAGAACACTGCTTGGGAATTAGCAGCCTGACTGAACTTTCCTGGTTTTTTACTTTCATCTAATATTATGATGAAATATTATTAATCAGCTACAGTAAAGCTTGTCCTGTAAAGCACACATTTTAACTGTGGGATTGGGGGAACTCCTTTTCAGCATTAAGATGGAGACTAATACTGCATATGTATTCCAAAGCTGGGTGCACCATGGATTTATAAAGGAGCATGTTAATAATTTGTTACGTATTTTCTCTTTTTCAGACTTAATCAAATCTTGTGAAAACCCTTTTCAGTTTTTCATTGCCAGTTTTTTTGTTTTGCCACATTAAATAAATAAAATGAAGATCCATAGTTTTCAACAAGTCTACAGGGTTTTCCAGATTGTTGAGTATATAATAAACATCACTTATTTATACATAATTCTCGTCAGATTCACATATTTTTAGTGCTTGTAACAACTGCCTTGTAAAGAATTATTTATAATTGCAATGACAGTTTCTGTGTTTCTGGGGCTTAACATCTTTGGAGTGAGGAACCATGTCAGAAATCTTTTGGAAGTCCAGCAAGGTGGTATTAATCTTGATCCTTCATTCACTACCCTCAGCAGATACTGAGGCCATGCTTCTCTTTCTGGATGCTGACTGGGCACTTTCCTGATATAACATAAGTATCTGCGTTTCTGCTAATTCCAGTTTATTCTCTTCTTGGGTTTCACCAGTACAAATGTCAGGCTTTCCTAACCAGTAGTTTGTAGGTTAAGTGTCAGAATGTGTCAATTTTCCCATTGTTACAGTGTTATGGATAAAGCAGCTTGGCTTGGATCTACCCACTCATTACATTGCTTATTTAATTTTAAAAATCCTATGGAATGTGAATCTTCAAAATCCCAACACATTTCCTTTTGTGTGACAGCTCTTTGTTTATGTCTGTGTCTATGATTTTGAAAATGTCATGCTAAAGCTGAAAATTTCATAGAGCTAAAATTTTATGTCACTGTAGTTTTTGCAGAAGGAAGTTGGAAACATTTATGAACAGTGCAAAACTAAATTTGATAATTTGCTGTCTGAAACTTTTTGAAGTTCATACATTTTCTTGTCATTACTTAGTATTTTTACATGTATTTATTACCTGAATTTGAGATTAAATTCATCATTCTGCAGATAAGCCTCCTATTTTTTTCTTTGTAGGGTAGTAGCAGCTCAGATTCTCTGGAAGGGCGAAGTTCAGATTATGCCAATAAAAGCTACGACGCAGTTGTATTTGATGTATTGAAAGTAACTCCTGAGGAGTTTGCTGTAAGTAGAAATGTTATTTTTGCATTTAAGCTTGTATAATATTCAGGGCTTGCAGAGTACTTAAAAATACCTGAAGTCTTTTTTCTTAAAAAATATTCTTTTAAATAAACTTCTGGTGCTCTTGAAAGCAAATTTCTGATTTTTATCAACTTCAATAAAATAAACCTGTCTTGGGATTTAATCATTTGGTATTGACCTGACACAGCATATTTGTTTTACTATGTAAAGTCATTTGCAATTTTTAAAAGACTTTTAGGAGAGCCTAGCATAGGTTTAAAGATGTTACTTACAGAATCATAGAATCCTAAAGGTTGGAAAAGACCTGTAAGATCATCAAATCCAACCTTGACTGCTAAATACAGTCTGATTATTTTTTTTTAATTGACAAATACTCAGCTTCTCTCCTGAAACAACTGTTTCTTAAAAGCAGAGAAGAAGCTTACAGAGAGGAAACAATTTCTTTTCCTTGATAACAATTTTTCAGTGTTAAACTGAAAGCAGAATTGCAGTTTTGACAAACATCCAATACAGTTCTTGTCCTTGCTCCTTGTTTTTAATTTGCGTCCTGACTTGCTGGGGTACTGGAAGGAGTGAGGATGAAAGCTACCACACCTAGTTGAATGTTTTCATTAATAATTCTGAGCATCAAAATGATGTTTCATTATTTGATATGTTTGTTTAATACCTCTTAAAAAAAAAAACCTCTCAGAGATAGGCCTACCTTATTCCTTTAAGTTTGTTGTCACTTTGGAACAGACTTTGAGCCTTTTATAACACTAATGCAGAATACACAGATGAGAGCTGTTGTAAGGTAAAATTATAAAAATACTTGGATGGCAAATCTTCATCAACTAAGTTAAAAATCCCAAGGCTTTTGCTCCTAGTTATCCAAGTTCAGATGATCTGTGGTCAAGGACTGCATTCAGTAATTAATAGAGCCACAATTTAGGCAGGACTGTAAAATCACGTGAAAAATAGGTATTTCTGATTTCATCAGAACAGGAATATTAAGTCCAAAGACAGCCCAGAACATAGAGTGTGGTCTACATTTCTGATTATCTTGGAACTGTTACTATAAAATGATGAAGTCAAGATGAAGTTGCTTATAAGTTAAAACTCATCAGTTTTCTATTCCTGCTGCTTTTGGTTTGAGATTGAAGCATGTTGATTGAGGGTCTTGATTTAAACGCTACAGTTTAAAACCACACAGGTATGCACCTATACACCCTTATTTCATTGTAATATATTTTCTTAACACTCAGTTCCAAACTTCTGTAAGCTGCTGTTTTCTCTCCAATTCTGTTTGCCACCTGTAGCCATGAGCAAAACAAACAAAACCCCCACCAACCTGCAAAGAAACAAAAAACTAAAACGTGTGTCTGTGGGACTGAAAATCTGTGTATAACCCGTTTAAAGCATATTCCAGTCATAACTGATTAACATATAATAATTTATTGCCTTTCAACCCAGTGAACATAAAATGTGTGCTGCTCTTTGTGTGAAAGGCATATCATTCTTCCTGCCATTACTGTCCCAGGCATTATTGCGTTACAGGAAGACTCTCAAGCACAGGTATTTCCCCTTAGACTAGTGCAGATACTGAAAGCTTTCACCTGGGGACAGCTGAGGAATGATGTGTGTCACTCAGGATGGGGTGCTTCTGCTTGTGGTGTGTCAGCCTGGACAGGCGAGGCTAAAGTAGGGCTGGTTAGTTCTGGTCTGTGAGGAATATGTTATGGTTCGTAGGTACTGAAGGGCAGATGGAAATGTGTCATTGTTAGCTCTTCATGATGTAAAACTCTGTTTTCATTGCAGAGCCAGATAACGCTGATGGATATGCCAGTATTTAAAGCTATACAGCCCGAGGTAGGTTTTCTTAAACCATCTACTTAGATCTTTGGAATACAGTGCCTGAGGAAATGTGATGATTTAAATAATGCTTTTTTTGTTCAAAAATGCTCACCTGCTGCTGCACTCATATTTTTCTAGGCGTATTCCTTGTTAGCACTGTGAATCTGTAATCCAGCATGAGTTACTTCAATTTGTCATCTGTTGCCAAGGGAGATGACTGTGCTTCTCTGGAAGTCTTCTTGTCATGCTTTGAGTTGAGCACTTCTTCAGAAGTTTATCAAGTGTAAAAATTCTCTCTTCTCCCTTCTGCTGCTGTTCTGCAATTCATATTCCATTTCAGAGTTTGACTCATGCCTCTGACCATAATCTGTATTTTAGGCTGCATCAGCTGCTTGATAAACTTTTTAATTGTATGATCATTTGTAAGATTCAAAATAATAAATGCTGGGAATAAATCAGCCCAAACCCTTAAAAGTTAGTGTTTTAGTGTCTTTTGAGATTTTAACATTTTAAGAAAGACCCAGAAGGGAACTTGAGGCCTGTTGAGGTAAAGCAATCAAAGTTAACATAGACATTTGAAAATCAGTAATAAGAACTTGAAAAATTGAGAACAAAAGTAGTTATCAGAGTATGACAAATCTGCATTAAAATATGATAAAATGAATTTATTTACTGCAAGAGGTACAAGAATCATGTGGTTCTTGCTTCAGGTGTTTTAATTTAAGAACTTGTACTTACCTCCATTATCGCTTGATGTCTACTTGTCCTAAGGTTGGAATATCATGAATATATAAAGGGAAGCCCCCTGTCCCCTCATAATGTCAGCAGAACTGAATTTCTGACATCAGTAGGGGCAGTCAAGTTTAGAAGGTTTTTAGTGGAAGATTTATCAATCTAATTTGGTCACTAACAAAACAAGTCATCGTTTATTGCAACGGTTCACAGAGATTAGCAGACTTCTATTTTCAGAAAGACAAATTTTTATTTTCCTTCCTATACTATCAGTTGTCTGTCCTTCCTGTCAGATAATTTATTTTTTTTCCCCACCCGAGAACCAAGACAGTTTTGTAGCTGAAAACACTTTCATGCTTCTGAAATTGCATGTGTTCTCCAGGAAGTTGGGGAGACTTTTCTTTCCTGTGGGGAAAAAAATGGCAAATGAACAATTTTAGCAATCAGCAATACCCATAGAAAATCAGCAATACCCAAGAAAATTAGCAATACCCGTAGAAAAACCAGGTAACAAAACATTTTCTATATGTACAAATTAATACATAGATACTTTTTCATGAGGGAGTTTTGTTTAGACAAATATCAAAACAAAACTGAGGGAGTTTTTTATGCTAACTACCTTTGCCAAAATCAGAGGTAATGTCATACTCCAAGGAGATGAGCGAGCAAAAAAATAAAATACTGAACTTTAGATGTTCATATTTAAGCAAATTTTGCATTTACTTTTGTTGCTATGAAACCTGAGCCATTGAATTTTATAGCAAAAAAAAAAAAACAATTGATTTGCTGTTCTTCTTTTCCTTTGTCGTTGCTTCATTTTGCCTTTTGGAAATGAAATTTCTTGAAGTGCTACTCTGATGAATAGATGCAACTCAGTGAAGAGTGATCAGAAAAAAAAATAATGTATTTTCAGCTTGTGCTAGAATACAGGTCTTTCAATAAGTGGCAGTTACCATGAACTATTAGTTGTTAATTGTGCTTTTTGATTTTCATTTTATTGGAATCACCAATCTAGTTTGCCAAAAATAGAGAACTGTTTCTATACTGAAATTCTGCCAAGTGTAGGACTAGGTTTTAAAGCATAAAATAGTCTATGTATTTGTCATCAACCTGCACCTTGTTATGAGGTAAGTTACTAGACTATGAAGGTTAACATTTTCTTTTTGAAATTCATGGTTTTAGTCTTTTAACATGACCTTATGCATGGATGAAAATACTTAGGATTTTAGAGTCTTGGTTGCTAAGTCTTATCTCAAACACACAAACATACTTGAAATGTGGCACTTGCTGAGGCTTTTGCCTGCTTTTCAACAGCTATTACTAAAAAACACATCTGCATTTTACTTTGCAGAGTTTATTAGTAAGAGGATGTCTAGTTAGCAATTCTTTGTTCTCCAGCAGAAATAATTATGCTTACATTCTAGATTCCTATGTAACTTTATTTAGATTTTTTCCCAAGTCCTGAAATTGCAATCTACACAAATTTCAGGGCTTTGCACACTTGATGGGAAAGTTTCTTGTGACTGTGTGCATTGAGGAAACTGCCATCATCCTTCCATGCAAAAAGAAAAAAAAAAAGATTAAGTGTAATTCTAGAACACTGTATATCTTAGCGTTATAAGAAAAATCAGTAGGGGCATTTTGAATCACTCACTTTTATCAACCTTCCTATTCAGTCTGAATTTTAAACCTAGTCAAATGATTTTGCCATACACAGGATTTTCCTTTGTTACTCACTAGCCCACTGGCAACTGCTTAATATCCTTAGGTTGCTGACATCTTCCACTTTTCTGACAAAGCTAAATTTGCTGTCCTTCATAGAGTGTCTGGGATTTTTTTCCGCATAAACATATGATTTCCAGTATCATAAGATCAGACATGGACTGTTCATGTGGAGAATCTGTGTCCTGACAGATGCAAATTGGCATTTTTATCTGCAAAGGGCTGAAGTGCTGGAGACGGGGATTCAAAATATGTTTGGAACTGGAAGTGCTTTTCCTGCTGCTCACACATGCATGTACAGAACATGTGTGTTCCATTTATTTGCATTACAAAATGCTTTTCAGAAGCAGAACTGTCTTTGGCTGACTCTGCCTTTTCACGTGAAGATGTCTAAAGTTAGTAGTGTACATTTGGAAAGCTGAACAACATTTTGATTGAAACTGAGACTTGTGGCTCTAGAAGCACAAGAGTGGTTTAGAACTGGTGATAAGGAAAACTAATTTCTGTTTCTTAAGGCAATTTTTAAATGTTTCCTAGGAACTAGCCAGCTGTGGATGGAATAAGAAAGAAAAACACACCCTTGCTCCGAATATTGTTGCCTTTACTAGGAGGTTTAACCAGGTAAATAATGTGATTACTGTCATGAACAGGTACTGTTTGACAGTTGTCTTTGAGTATAAAGTTAAGCGGAACTGTTCATATGAATTAAAATCTATTTTTGCAAATGAGGATTAAGATTTTTAAATGACAGCTCCTGTTTTCAATTGTTTTGTACACGTTTTCATGTTGCTCCTCTAGACCATTTATTCCTAATTATTAGTTCCTAATATGCTTTGTTATAGTACAACATTAGCAATTCTGTTTTTTTTTTCTGTGTTTCACTTACTTGGTTATCTTGGTGTTTCACTTCTCTACCTCTGTCATTTCTTACATTGGTAATGCTTCAGGGTAATTGCAGTGATACAGATAAGAATGCATGGGATTGAAACTCCTTTCCTTCCTTACCCCGTTTTCTTCCTGGGACATTGTGAGAGTTTGCAAGTATTTAATAAAGTCCATTTCTTCTGTACTAAGTTATGTGTGTTTATTTCATAGGTCAGTTTTTGGGTTGTACGAGAAATATTAACAGCACAGACCTTAAAAATAAGGGCAGAAATATTGAGCCATTTCGTGAAAATAGCTAAAGTAAGTGCAAATTTCTTATATTTATCATTCAAATCCATAGTTCCTTCTTGTTTGTTTCTGCACTACTCCTGTGAACCATTGTTAGATTGCAGAGGGTAGCAATTCTGTGTTAGCATATCTGTTATGTTGTGCCACGTGAGTAAGATAAAGGCATGAAAACGGCTCTTTTCAGCTTGGTTAGATGAAACTACCCAGTTCAGTGTGACTCGTCTTGTACATCTGCCTACCAAGTTTAAAAGTGGTTTGGGTTGTTGGTGGCCAGTTTTGCGTGGACAACATCAAATGTGGTTGCAAACTGTTCTGGTTCTTTTCTCCCACCATTTTCAAACTTTTATGAAAAGAAATTTCTTACTTCGAAAATAGCCATTGTGAGATTTGTATTCCTGCTTGCAATGTGTAGTTGCTGATATAAAGCACTGCTGTTAAAGCTCAGTTATTTTAATGGGTTTGAGCATTGCATTTTACTCTGAATTGGGTGGGGGGGGGGTGTTAAGTGAATACT
>VZRN01003151.1:22792-73516 GCA_013397935.1 Dasyornis broadbenti | reverse complement strand
CAATAGGGGGGGGGCGGGTTAATTAAGAAATATTTATCTCTGTCATGATCTGTGGTTATTCTGTTTTATGTGACCCTGAGTGACACAGCACTTGGATCAAAGTCCCGAGTGCTAATTTTGTATGTGTGAAATTGTGTGTGTGTAGGTAATTAAAATAATATTTTCCATGTAATACAAAGCAATTTTTGTATTGTGCATATTTCCAATCAATTTACTTAGCAGCTTTGTATTTATGGAAGAAAATTTATCTGGATAAGTGACTGGCACACAAAAAAAAGTCCAAATACTAGGAGACTGTTTGACTTGGAGATCCTAGGATGTTCTTAGAAAGAAGAGTTGTGGTGTTTGGTTGGGGTTTTTTTAGCCTGCAAAAGGGGGAACACATTCCTTCTCTTTGCTTTTTTTTTACTTTTCCTTCTTTTCCCTCCATAAAGTTCAGATCTTCCTTAAATGCTTCTGAGCAGTGAGTGAATGGATCACTCAAGGATTAATCCAGCCTCTTTTTAAGCTTTACAAGGAAGCTACGTGACAGCAATTGTCATTTTTCTGTTTTACATTTTTATGCTTGTTGTAACAAACCTTATCGTCTTAAGAGAGCTTTATTCCAAAGTATTGTCTGCCTGAGATCAGTGTGTCTTGAGTAATTGTCAACACAGAGCAAATTTAAAGTACGTTGAAGAGAGGTAAATTTTTCCTGCAAAACAGATTACAAAGTCAAAAGTTGTGTTAATTCTGAGAGGGTTGTCAGCATCTTTGTGTAATATTTTTGCTTGATTAAGTCTTTAGTTTCCAAAATGATATGAATTTTCAAAAACAATGCATCAAATGCTTTTTTCCTATTTTCAGTTCCTGAAGGAACAGCCTTAGAAAATAACAAATTGAAATCAAGTACAGTTTGTATTCTCTAAACTGAAATGCTTATTGTATTGATAGGTATACTTGTAAAATTGGCAACTTCTAGAGGGGTCTTAAGAATCTTGCACATGACAGCATTGGATAATATTGTCTGCAGTCATATATGAAAACTTTGTATTTTATTCATGAAAAAATCATGGTTTATTAATGCAACTTTGAGATTAATTAATCCTGCTTCCCTTTTCAGTGTGCTAAAAGCTATTATTCCCTTTTTTCAGAAGCTTCTGGAACTGAATAATCTTCATTCTCTTATGTCTGTGGTGTCAGCACTGCAAAGTGCACCTATCTTCAGGCTGACCAAAACTTGGGCTGTAAGTGTTGCCTTGACCGTTGTCCCTACTGTCTCGTTTGAACTCAGAGGTTCTTTGGACTCTGCCATATTGTAAACGCTGGAAGAAGTTGCTTTTATGTTCTTGTTTTTGTGATGCTGTGGTATTACGTGTTTTGTGAAAAAGAGAGTTTTGGCTGGATATTTGTAAACAATCTATTTTCCTGTGAATTTCCTGGTTTCCTGTGTGTTCTAGAAGACACTGGTTATATGCTCAAGAAGACTGCCGTCGATAAGTAATCTTAGAAGGCCCTTGTACAGAGTGTATAGCACTGTCCCATTATCCTAAACATAGTGTATCATTTAATACACTACCTAAAACAAAGGAAAAAGGCGTGGTACAAAAATACAAGCGTTAATTTTGTGATTATTGTCTGAGGCATTTCAATTTTGATTTATTTTAGACATCAAAAATATAGACAATTCTATTTTCAGAAACTGTCTCTGGAAGGTAGAATTTCTTAGCAAAACTTAGAGTAAATTTAAATATTTGTTTAAAGAGGAATACACAATTATAGGTTATTTCTGCTGCATGTAGTCTTAAACTATAAAAAGGATTGGGTAAGTCTCATTAATTAAGTATTCTGCACACCATGGATCACATTAACTGTTCAGAGCTTATAAGTAAAGATGGTTATACTTAAGTCTTAGGTAAGTTTATCAAGCTTTTAAAATGCTTACAACCTTTTTATGATTTGATTGCTCAGAATAAGGTTATAGTCTAATAAAAAAGGAAGTGCCTGATGTTGAGAGCAGCTTGAAGCTGGAATTTAAATAGGGAGAATTACTCATGTGTGAAATGAAGTATGTGACTAATTTGACTTAGACCTAAAGAGGTGCCAGGCTCTTTGTAGACACAGTGGTTCAAAAATACATTGAGGCCTACATTGCAGTGGTAGGCCTCAAGCAATTCTCGGTGCTGATTTAAAAAAAAAAAAATGCAAAATTACTCTGAAACATTTTAAATCTTATCCTTTTTATGTTATTTGTTTTATTAACAGCTAGACTTAAAAGCTAAGTAGTACAAGAACTGGAATTTTCCAGAGGAAGAGTGTATGAAGGAATGTGCTATGGAGCATCTGTCTGTTGTCAGAAAGGACACATAGAAGAAGCCAGTGTACAGTGCCATAATTCTCCACTCACTCCAACTCAATTGGCTTTTAAAACGATCTTAAAAATATTGCTGGAGTTTCTTAAAGCAGCTGAAACAGGGAATGTGTTTTCATAGCTACAGTTGTGTATTTTATGTTTACTTTTCAGTCTCCTGTCACTAGGATTTTTGCATTGCTAAATGCTTTTCTTGTTTTCTGTAATAAGTCTAATAAATAGAAATTGTGGATTTAATATCACAATGATTTACTTTCCTTATACGTTTTTCCGAAAAGTTTTGTCATGCTTTTAATAAGGTACTGTTGAATTGGCACAATTTGCATTTATTTAGAGCATTTTCCCTTGCTGTTTGTACTTTGAAATTCAGAGGATTTTTAGCAACTCCGCTAAGTTATGAAAACGTTGGTGACTGTATTATACTTTTTCTCTAAAAATTTAATATTGCTGAGGTTATTCAAAACTGATGTAGTGGTACAAGTATCCTCGTCAAATTAATCAGAAATAATGGTTATATTTTTTCATGGCTTAAGACTTACGCTGTATTGCCTTTTTCTAACAGGTAGCACATTTTCAAACATTTTGCTGCTTTGAGTGGTGATGATGAATTTAATCTTAACTTGAATATGGTTTCCTTTACTCTGCATAATTCAATAAGTTATTGATTGTTGTTGGGTTTGTGTGGATTTGTCTCTGAAAATTTTATGATCTCCATTTTCTCTGTAGCTTTTGAATCGGAAAGACAAGACCACCTTTGAGAAGTTAGATTATTTACTGTCTAAGGAAGATAATTATAAAAGGACACGAGAGTACATCAGAAGCTTAAAAATGGTTCCTACAATTCCATATTTAGGTGAGTGTGAATAATTCCCTTATTTATCTGTAGCTCATTGACAGACAAGTGCTGATGTACCATGCTGTGCACCTGAGGAGCCCTGTATGTGGAAGACACGGTTCTCTCCATTTCATATTTAGAAAAATTAGGTCAGGTTGAGATTTTTAGGCTCTACGTATGTTGCATACTTTTGGAAGGAGTTTTTCTCTCGGGTGAATAAATACATGTATAATTCCGTGTGAAGATGTATTAAAAGGGAGACCTACAGTTAAAATGCTGTCCAGTCTTGATATTGTCTCCTTTTCTTTTGTGACATGCACCAAGTAGCCGTTTGATGAATTGGTTTTTTGGTCAGTATTTCACCCGGGAATATTTCTGCACCAGAGGTTACTGTTAATGAAAGTAGTCCAATATAATGATCTATTTTCTGGCTTTATTAGTGATTTAGTAAGATGCTAAACTGGAGCTAAAAAGGATAAAGGTTTTTAAATTGCTGACCCTGGGTGAAACAAGAGCTGAAGAATTCTGCTTAGCCTTCCTGGGTCAGAGTTGCTGTCCCTTTATTTGTAACCCCTAATGCCTCAATAGATTTATCTTCCGTGAACACTTGCACTCTCACTTTGAACACACATGAACTTGCATGCACAGCAACCAGCTGGCTGGATTTCATCTACTCTGTCCAGTACCACATTCTTTTGCTTGACTTGAACGTGGTCTTTTTTACCTTCACTAGATAACCCCTCCCTTGTTCATAATGCAATTTGAGGCTACTCCTGACATTATGGACTTCATTTACTGTGTTACCTTCACAGTAAAACTTCAATTACCTCTCTTCCAAAAGGAAGACTCCTTGGATTACTTGATCATGCAGATGCCACTTCGCATCCTTGACAACTTGCCTGGGCAGTGTTTCAGTCCTGTTTACTTTTTTAGGGGAAGAGGGTGCACATGGAGTGCACTGCCTGCAAAATTCAAGATGGAAATGCAGGTTAGATTTTATACAGTTACTTCAGGAAGCTTTTAGTGCTCTGCTTAATAAATTCTAACATTCTGTTAGCTCAGAGTTTAGTAGGAATCACAAAGTAGCAATTATGAACTGTTTATTGTAATCCTAAGATTATGCCTTTATTGGCAATGATTTGCTTTTTTTGTTTTATATGGAAAGTCAGGATTCCTTTTCCCCCTTGTATATAACATTCACTGTCTGTAGATTTTCATCTTGTTTTACTGTCCAAGCAGTTTGTCTCATAAACCCTTCTGCAATTTCTCTCAGTCTGCCCTTCTCTTTGCTCCTCTCAATTAGTTAATATCATTAGCAGATTTTTGTTCCACAAGGTGTTCATTCCCCTTTTCAGATCACTTATGAATAGGTCGAGCAGCATGAGTCCCAGCACAATTTGCTGTAGAAAACAATCAGCAATGCTTATCTAAAATATCTAAAATATTTCTTATTTAATAAATTTGACAGCCATTCATACATTAAAAACTGTGTTTAAAACTTGGTATGAATTATTGAAACTTCTTTGTAAATACTTTCAGGTTTGAATGAATGTTTAGCTTATCAAAAGATAATATTCACTTGAGACCTGTTTCAGTGAATAAACATCTTCCCAAAGAAGACAGTATTACTTACAGAAAAACTTCTTTGCTCTGTTAAAATGAACAAATAAACTAATAGATGATTTTAGAAGTAACTAGTGGATATAAAACAACTAAATGAGAGTGACAAGGTGTGAAGATTTGCAGGGTTCATGAGGATATTGTTTTGTGCTGTAGAGCCTCTTGTCTCTCTGCAAGAAAGTTAGCTGTGAGATAACAGTTTTCATTTCACCTGTGTAAGCCTGAGATCGTTAGAAATGAGCTGGAGAATGTACTGGGAAATCGAAACTGATGGTTAAGTTTTTGAGGTACTCCAGGTTTATAGAATTGGCTCACAGCCTTGTGTAAGAAATGTTTTAATACTATCCAGTTATTACAACATCACTCCAAGCCACTTTTATATAAGATTTAAAATATTTCTGAAAGGAACGTGTTACAAGCCTAATATAAGACTTGGGTAATGAAAGTGAAAGGAAAAAATCTGCATGTCACTGAGTTTACAGGGTTGAATCTTAAATTCGTGCTGGTGTGTTAGCCAGTCTCCTTGAGAATTTGAATCTTCCTGCATATGTTGTATCTTGGGTTTCATACATGAGAGACCCTCTCCCTGCTGATTACAAAGACTAGGCAGTGTTGCTGTTTTTGTAAAATAAGGTTTTCCCTGCATTCTAAGAGGTGCAGTCGAACATTTTGTGTAACCAGATGCATACAGCAGACACCTACTGGTATGTTTACAACGTCAGGCTACAATATGAGAGACGAATATATTCCGTACTATGTTTAAAAGTACCATTAAAACATCCAACAGTTGTTTTGTTTTCAGACAGGTCTTTCCATTTTAGAGAGAGTGAGAAAGAAATCATGAGATTGGCAAGGCTGTGATGTGGATGGTTGGAAGCGTTTTTAGCCACAGTGTGATGTAAGAAAAAATAGCAGTCACATTGTTTTGAAAATTCATGGGTGTAATTGGTAGCTACCGCTCTTTCTTGTCTTCACTGCTGGTGATACATAGGTTGTTTCTGTATGTTACAGAACAAAGAAAGATGGGTATGATCCTATAATCTATAGATTTATTGTGCTGTTTGCTTTTTTTCCCCTTGGAATATAATAATGGGGCTAATTCTGAAAACTTTGAATGATAATAGAACAGGTTCAGGAAAGAGTTCTTAGAAAATGTGTATGCAAAAGAATAACTAGTTGTCTTCTGAGGTAACATCAATCTTGTGAGAGCCTTTTGTCTAAATGCTGCAGGTGGAACCGCACTGTTTCATTCCTGGTACATAGATAATGTATTCGTTTGACAGCATTTTCTTTGCTCTTCTGAAAAAGGTAGAGATATTTAAAAAATTCAGAAGAGCAACCTCAGTTTCTAGGAGTTTGCTGTTGCAGGACTATTCTATTCCTATGGCACTTCTTGAAATGGAGGTTTGCAGGAGAATTGGAGTCATTAGAAATCTTTTCCATAGTACTGCAATTTTCTCTTGTATAAACTCACCTAATGTGTTTTTGCTAATGATAGGAAAGTGTATTGTATGGAATTTTTAGACTGCAGTGTGGTCAAAGATTACATTATTTCATCCCTCTCCAAATGTACATTTAAACCTTTGGAAATAAATAGGGAAATGGGGAAAACTGAGGTCTTTCACAGTTTATAGTAATGTCCTCTACTACAGTAGGTAGACCTAGTGCAAACTGAGTTCTGTTGTGTGAATTTTTAAAAAAAATAAGCATAGTGAAATTTTGCATATCTGTGATTCTGCTAATATACTTGCCAATAACCTCACAGTATAAGTTCCAAATTCCTAATGTTTAATTGTTTTTGATGTGCCAGGCTCCGCGTTTAAAATTATTTCATGCAAACTTTATGTGAAAAAGGATTAAGTTCTTTTCTCAGATGTGGTATCTTCATGTAATCATGGTCAAACTTCTGTGCGTTATCTTTTTTAATTACATGGATGAACATCTAGGTAAATCACTCACCTTTTAGGTAGAAAGGTTAAGAAATAGATTATTTTAACAAAAGACTGTCAATTTGGATATGGGTTTAAAGCCTATTATGAGTGTATACTATATGCAGCCATACCTCCAGCTGCAGAAGAGCTATAGCTTTTCTAGAGAACAGTAATAGCTTTTCTAGGCAATGCCGAATTCTTGAGATCTGCACAATGGATACCTGAAGTTCTCTGCGTGCTTTTCTCAGGCCAAGCATGAAGTAGCCTTAATGCTACTAATTGTAAGAGTACTGTGGCCAGGCTTTAGGGCCAGTAGGTGCATTTAATATTTATCTAAAACTTGAGTCTTTTCCAGAATTCAGTAAACAAACCCATGGAAGATAACGCTTGAATGTGGTTTGAAAATTTTGGGCAGTTCATATAACCTTCAAAAAGTTGTTCCTCCTTGGGCTGTGTGGAAATTCAGTATCTTTCTCAGCTGCAATTTTTTTTTGGTTTTTATGTTGCAACATTTAAACACTTCACGTATATGAACAGTAGTTGCGTATCAGAGTTTGTTTGAATTAGAAGCAGACTGATCGGAACTAAAACAAGATGAAATTTGAACATGTCAAAATAACATTTGTTGCTTTATTAAGGGATTACAACATTACAGGGGTAATTAATATATTAAGAACCCTACTTTCAGTTATATACAGCACATGCTACATCACACATCATACTGTGGTAAAGAAGTGATAAGGTAGTTAAGGGAAAAGTGTACAAACACACACACAAACGCAATGTCTTAGAGGCTGACCAAAAAATATGTTGAACTTCCAGAGGCTTTTACTGTGCCTCTTTTATGCATTCTTTAACTTGTATTTTTTGTAGTGGTAGTTGCTGTTTTGTAATGGGTGCGTTAACAACCTGTTATAGAAACCTACCTCAGAAGAATACTAGAATTATGCCAGTCTGTATTTCATAAGTGTGACTGACTTCTAAATATAAATGAGTAAATCTGTTTAATAATTTGACAGTAATGTTATAATTGTGAAATATGTTAAATAACTTCTCTTGACTACTGATAAGTTCCTTATATAATTTTTGTCTAAAGGCTGAGGATATGAAATAGCTTATAAACTGGTATCCATCATTTGCCTGCAAAGTTGGATAGACCCTTTATATCCAGCCGTTTCTGATTACAGAGGCTACACAGCAGGTAAACACTGAAGTCAGGTACAAAATACTGTAACAGTTGTGTAGTATAACATGTTGGCTATATAGCACGTAATATCTGTTATAAATCTGGACTAACTTCCATATGCAAATTACTTCATTTTGGTAAGAAAAATCATTAGTGTTTTTAATCTAAAATACAAAAATTAATGGTGAATTTTTATAGGATCAGATTATTAAAATGCTCTAAGTGAAGGGAAAAGGCCAGATTTATCAGGTCAGTAATGGTTTGAGTATCTGCTCTCAAAACAGAGTTATATAGTGCTAGCTTTATTCATGGCAGTTAACAAAGATTACATCATAATCATCACACTAATGTACATATACCAGCTACAAAGTTCAAAGGATAGGATTCCTGTGTCAAATGATTGCTTATAATAATAATAAAACTCTTGCTGTACAGTTTGTAATATTTCCTGTATTTGAGAATATTTATACATAACATACAAAAATACTTAAATGTTGTGGCAATATTTTTACCATCCAAACTTAATTTACAGGGAGTAAAAACCAGGAAGTTTATCTACAGTTTTCATCTAAACTACGAGTTCTAATAGTACCAAGAGGTGCTCTAATTGTTATTACAGTTCCTTTCTTTTTCTTCAGCTCTTTTTCCTGCGATGATTCTTGAAAATATAATATACAAGCCCTCATATCTTATCAATAAATGTACAGTATCTTACATTCCTCATTTCTGAAAAGATCATTTCAGGTAACAACATCATAGCTTTATGTGATTTTTTTAGAACTATGAAGCAAACCAAGAGAAGAGTTATTTCAGTGAAATGTGTTAGGGTTAGGTCTTATCATCATAACAACTTTCTTTAGTGAATATGATCCTCCTCGGAATTCAGCCCAGTAAACACCATCCTGATATCGACTGCGGTAGTGTCCTCCACGATACCAGACTCCATTGAGATTTGAGTGAGCACACGCGTTGTACCACCATCCTCCCTTCTGGTAATGAGCACAGTTACCTGCAAAAGCAAGCTCCAGTTCAGTCTGAGAAGTAAATGAAAAATCTTCAAGCAAGCAAGCTAAGTAAAAAACTTAGTTGCTTTGTTGGTTGGTTGTTTTCTAAGTAACTGTATGTTTAACATGTAGATACCCTCTGGTACAAGGTGAATTTAGGCTTCATCAGGAACCAGCTGAGTAGTTAGGTTCTACATATAGAATCATTCTTGTTACTCTGTCTTGCCTGAAAATCTGTGTGTGTTACTGCCTCAAATAACCCTCCGTTGCATATTTTACAGACCCTTATCTAGTGTAAACGACTTTCAGTTTTGATGTTATGTATAAGGGTTGACACATCGGTTTGTACTTCATAAAGTACTAATTGACAAATCCCTTTGTAAGTGCAATTTCTTTTTTTTTTTGTATGTTTGACCATAGGTATTCTTCCTTTAAAAAAAAAAAAAATTAAATGGTGTGGGGGCGATGTAAAGGCAGAAATGGCAAGGCAACTGAGAGGGACCTCCTACCTGTATATACGTCATGGTCTCGGTCCAGCGTTGTGAACTGTTTGCCATTGTGCCACGTGAAAGAATCTCCTGCATTGCCATTGTAGCGTCCCAGTCTCAGCTTGTAGTATTCACTCTCAGGCTCCAGCCTGAAGCTGGCGTACTCAGCAAATACTTTCCGACCTGACCAGTCTTCCATCGTTATGAGCAGTTTGTAGTTGCCTTGGTTTGTTAACCAATAAATATTTTCTAATCCAAGCCAATATTCTCCATCTATATTACCAAATCCTTGCTGTAAAGGAAGCAAGAGAAGCATGTTAATATCCTGCATCTGTGTTAGTGGTAAATTCAAGTGTATTATTAAGTAGAAAACTACAGTAACTTATTTTATAGACTTCCTCTTCTGGAAGGGTAAACACACAAGTTTTTTTTTTCAAGTAGGCTCTTGGCCAGACTCTAAAATCACTCTTTAAATTAAATTTACCAGTAAGTTTTCGAGGGTGGAAAACATTAATCTCCTCTCTTGTCCTAACCTTGTATGTCTCCCAGTTCCTGAAAAAGTTGACAGAGCCATCGAGCCGTCTCTGAATGACTGTCCAGCCACCAGGGTCGTGCCGTTGGTCACACCAGACTTGCATCAGCTGGTTTGTGTTTTCTGGTTTTACAAGGTAGATGGAGCTTGTGTCATGGCCATCTTCTAATGCTTGCAGACAATCTCTCCAGGGCCCTGTGTCAAAACAGAAGGGCTCTGCATCAAATTGCCATTGAGCATATCTTTAATGCAGGGCAGTATTTGAATTGGTAGCTTTCTACAGTGGATTGGTTTCACTGAATAGCATATTTGTTTTTCCTCTTATTGAAGGATGAGTATCCACCAAATATTTTCTAACAGATTCATTTATTGTAACTTTATTACTGCAACATTTCAAAATTAATTACTGATAAAAGTAGATTTTTTTAAATTGTTTTTTTTAAGGCAGCTGTGCTGGTACTTTTTACCATCGATTTTATCTTTGAAGAAACTAAACATGAATAACTCCGTAGATAAGAATTTCCTTTAGAAAACAAAACAGTTAAGTTTGACCTTGATTCTGTCTTTGAGAAATTCAGCTTTTTAGATCCCCAAAAATGTCACTGTCACAGACATTAACAGTGGAACTGGCAACATAAATTCAGACTGTAGATCTTACTGCTCTCACCTTAATAAATGACAACATAACATAGAAATTAATCTATTTTTAACATGGAGTGCTTGTGAGAGAAACTTTTAGCTAAATGAGAAGATGCTTAAAATACTTTGCATTCACAGAAACTGCAGTTAACAGAGTCTTGTTTTCAGAAGGAGAATGCATTTTTTCCTTCAGTTCAGTAGAGTCCATAAAGAGTTTATTCCTTCTGAAAGTATCTTATATTCCTGATTTTTTTAAGAAATTTTCTCCAATGGTAAGACAGATTCCATTTTAATGAGTCTGAGAAATTCAGATATAAATTATTTAGAGTCTGTGTTGATATCTGCAAATAGACTCCCCCAGCTGCTTTACTTCCTGAGCAGAGGAATGAAGTCAACAAGAATCCTCATGATTTGAGATTAGAGCCCCTGGATTGATTCTCCCTGCCCACTGAAGGAGTAAGGCTTGTCACATTTCCTCACTAGGAGCCTTACTGAGGCATATGCTGCTATAGAGTAATTTCTGTTTTATTTCAGTCCTTCTATGCTTTTTCACAATTCACTGTCCAACACTAGTAATGGTACTCTGCAAATGAGTTAGAAATAAAATTGTTTTATAGAAGTTATCTCAGTGTTTTGGAGACTGAGGGGTTTTTGGTCTTTTTAACTATTTTAATTAGGGAGTCAGTGTACGAAGGGGTGTAATCCAAGTCTTTGTTCTATGGCCAATGCTGTGTTCTTGTTGCCTCAGTCATAACCTGGAGTTGTGCTTCTGAGCCCTTTATCCATTTCTTTTGTGGCTAACTCTTCAGATTTCTGGCAGTTAAGATGTAGATGCCGTGCTGTCACACAGTTGCATGGCTCATTATGAGAGGTGGGAGAAAAATGTTAATGAGCACTAATAATTTAAATTGTTCTCGTTTACTTTATCACAGTGTGTGTGTACTGGCAGTTATTAAAAATGAATAAGAAGTCATTATTAAAGAAACTCCTAAAATAGTCTAAGACCTTTGATCTCATCTTTGCAAAAATAAATATATAGCAGTATGCAATGTACTATTTACACCATTCTAATCTTGCAGTTTATTTTACAGCACGTGGCAGCAGTACTCTACTGCATGCAATTCTTTTTTCTGAAAATGATTTAAGATGAGCTATTAGAAGTACTTCCAAGTAGAGTTTGGTACTATTTTTCCATGACTAGTGTTTTGTTGTCAGATACTAATTTTTCAAAATTCTGACTACAGTATTTTCCCCTGAAAAAGTGAGAACACCCTGACTTTCAGGTAGGTAGTTTTGATAAAATCATCCCTGGGGAGTCATAGAATCACAGGAAGGATTGGATTGGAAGGGATCTTAAAGCTCATCTCATTCCACCTCCTTTCTGTGGGCAGATTGCTCCAAGCCCCATCCAGCCTGATCTTGGACGCTTCCATGAATGGGGCACCTACCAGAAAACACTGTGGACAAACTTATAGTAAGACTGTAGTAAGTCTGTGACAAGGAGAGAATATTGGTCTACTACTTCTTGAGAAAGAAAGGCTGTCAGCAGATTAATAGAAGACATTTACTATTTTGCTAGTATTTTGTTTCAGTTTTCATTGCACAGGTTGGCTGTGATCATCAGATGGTTAGTACAGCCAGGAGCTTTGGCTAACGTTGAGAACTCAACACATAGTATGGAAAGGACTGGATAAAATATAGGTGGCTATTTTGCAGTGGCTGGGCAGTTATGGTGGTGGGGGGAGTTTTTTGTTTGTAGGATGTCGCTTGTGGGTGTCTTTTCGCGGGGTTTTCCTAGTTCTCTCCAGACACCTGACTTACAGCGTGGTTTATGGCATTAATTGTAAGGAGGGGTTTTGTTTGAGATGTGCTTTGTGAATCGAGAACGTTCTGGAGGATGAGGAAAAGGTATTAAATGTTTCTTAACTAAAGAGAAATGTGAGAAGAGGGTAAGGAGGATACCCTGGAAATAAAAGGTTAATTAGCTTCAGTTGTTGGAAACTTGCTTGAACAAATAAAAAGCTGCAAGTGAGAAAATGAAATTAATATTGTAATCAATTTGTGCAGAAGAAGCATGAAACTTCTTTTTCTGATAAGTTATATAATCCAGGGAGAAGGACAGATGCCAAATTTCATCTTAGAATTTTGGACTGCCAAAGGGACCTCTGGAGATCAACGTGAAAAACAGCTGGATAACCAGCACTTCTTCAGGTAAAGATCTGGGAGTTCTACAGGGTTGCACATTGGTTCTGAAATAGTGTTTTACTTTTCAAAGCAGGAAAATGTGTGAGGATAGATCAGCAGAAGTACTGTGCCCCTGAAGTAACTTTTCTGTTCTGCTGTTTGATAGTGAAGCCTCAGCTCCAGTTCAAGGACTTGAAATCACAAGGAGGATGTGGACCAATTAACAAGTTTTCAAAGAGTGTAAGGGAAGGATGGGGAAAGCTCTTCAAAGAATACTTTGAAAGTATTTCACTTACAGAAAGATAGGGAAATACTGTTCAAAGCTTGAATCTACTTTGAGATTGAAGTCAAAATGTAGATATTAAAGAGGCCATAGTGTATTGCTCGAAAGGAGTTGTAATAGATCTAACTTCTGAGAATTTTTTCTTATATAGTACATTAGAATTACGATCTTTTTGGCAGAGGTTCTGCATGCCACAATGCAGGCTTTGGTGAGTTCATCTTTGGCAATACTGTGAAAATACTGCTTTGTAGCAAAATGTTTTAGAGACTTAAAGAGACTCAGTGCTTTGGACTGAGAGACCTTGCTCAAGTTTCTTTCATTGTGAGTATTTCCAATGAGAAATATGCTGTGGCTATTTTGGTTTGGTTTTTAACACGTGGCAGTTGCATTATCTGATAATTCTAAAAAGTTTGTTCATGTCATTTGGAATATGTTGCAAATAGCCATGATATATATTGAGTGCAGTTCCCCTGCATTACTCTATTTTAGTTATCTGAGTTCAGCTGTCTGTGACTCCCTATCTTTTTCTGAAGAATGTGTTGACCACACAGTGAAGAGCAGATCTTTCTTGTATGGAACACATGCCTGAACTGTTTTGGTTTGGTTTTGGGTTTTTTGGTTTGTTTTTTTTTTTTTTCCAAATGTGGGACCAGAGGTGAAACTTAGTTCTTTACCTGTTACTTTTGTTATCACGTAGATCAGTTGATCTGCGGTGTGATTTCAGGTCATCTAATTTTGCTTGTGGCAGAACTCCTAAGACTCTCAATAAGCGCTGTATAATAATCCCTCACTATTCCACCACTTACTTCCTTTTGTTCCTGTCTAGAGCACAAGTGTCCCATATAAGGTACAGAGCAGATACGTATTCCGTTTTTAATGACACAAGCACATTACTATTTGCTAGATCAACAAACTCGTAATAACTTCACAAATGTTTACACAGTGTCAAATCCCTTCAGACGTCATGAATGGTAGCAGTTCAGTCTTGAGCAAAGATAAATACAATTTAGATGACTTGATTAGTAAGATTTTTCTGAAGGTCCTTTATCTCATACATGTAATATAAATGATGGGTTTGTATTGGCAAAGTAACATGAGAAAAATCTGCGGAGCTAGTGTGTCTGAATCTTAGACCGTCACAGTTCATTTTTTTGCTTTCTTTCAGTTTTTGGATTACAGCATGTATATGAAATTCACTGGCTAAATAAATTCTGACTGCATTTTTGATATTACAATGAAAATGCTGCCCACTGCATATTAGCATAAACTTATGTAAATATATTGATAATATTACTTACCAGATGGTTTATCAGTTGAAATCGGAATACTAGTAACTGCAGGCATGGTTGGTAAGGCAGGTGGCAGAACCTTTAAGTTCTGATCACTTTGAATCTCATTAGTGGATATCTGGTTATTAATGCGATTGTAAGTAGGAGGCTGGTACACTTTAATTGGTGGTTGTGGAGTTTGTGGCAGTGGCTTTATGGATGGCATTCTTTGACAGTGTTCTTCCAGCTGGGCAATTATCATTGTCTGATTATTGGCAATTGACATCAAATGTTGATACTTGTGCTCTAAGTCTTTGTATTTGTTTGCAAGCTGCAACATGTCTGCAGTTTGGTTCAAAATCTTATTTTCAAGTTGAGAAAGTTCTAAGGCGTTATCACGTTTTCGGATAATTTCATGTAATAGCTGCATGTAGAGTTGTGTGACACGAGAATTCATATTTCTGCTCTCTTTTCTTAAGAGTTTAACTTCATTAACAATTCCACCATCCACCTCTACCAGTTGCTGGAGAGTTTCTATTTGTCTCTTTTGTTTAAGAAGTTCATTGTTAAGTAACTGTAATTCCTGTTTATTTACCCTGTTTTCAAGTACAACTTCAGGCTCCTTAGAATTAACACAAATGGCACCTGTCACTCTCTGCTGAGGTACAATAAAGGTGTAAGTGCATTTGTCCTGTGTGTCACTGGAACGCTTATATCTGTTCATATAAATGAATTCTTGATCTTTTTCCTTGTCATTGCCTTCAAATTCCTGTGTTTCACTTGTAGTAACTCCCACAACTATTATTAGCATTAAACAGATGAATCTTCTTGTCATCATGATCCTCTAGTTCTGGTCCAATACTCTTCTGCAAAGAACTTCCTAAAATCTGTTTTAAAATAAATTTAACAGTAAGTAATGAGTAGGAAACCAGTGTGGATTTACAAATGATAATCTCTTCTAAAACTTACAAAATAATACATAGTAACTGTGTACAAATGATGTATTTTTCTTGTCTAGCATCAACTTTTGTTGACTAAAGTGGACATCGTGGGGAATAGTTGTATCTTTCTATGGGCAGACCTGTAGTTGCTAGTTCATCTAAAGCCTGCCAAGAACCATAAGAAAGTAAGCAATAAATACAAAGATTTGAAGAGTCCTTTCTTCCAGGCAAGTACCACAAACATTTCCAAGATTAGTGTTTTCATTTAAATATTAATTACATTTTCCATTTCTTACAAGTACAACCTTTAAATGTAAACAGAATGTCAGTTACTATGTGTACTAATGCTACTAAAAGTTCTAAAAATATCAACTGTTAATTTGCAGTATTTTATAACTGCATATATATTGCAAGAGATACAGCTTAGATTCAATGTAACAATTTTATTAAGCAGTATTGAACCTCCATTGCTTAAAAAAAAAAGGAAGAACTTATTTTACATTAGCCCTTAATAACTATAAGGAAAAATCTCTACTACTCAGGTATTATAGGCAGTAAATCTGTTATTGTTCCAGACCAGAATTTGCAACTGAAACATTTATGGTGACTCTCACTGGAGACACAGTCTCTGCACTCAGCCTAATCATCTCACTTCAAAGTCTGTTCTTGAAAGGGGAAAAATAGTTGCCTGTGTGCATGGTAGACAGTGATGATGCACAGTGATCTAAATCAGCTGGTAGTGTCTACTGGCATACTGCAGCGGTTCCCCTTTGGTGAAATTACCCTAACTTAGTTCTCCATGCAGATTCATATTCAAGATGCAAAGCTGAGGCCTTCACAATCTCGTAAGAAGTAAGTCAATACCAGAACTTCATAGGCAACAGCAGACTTGGAAACATGGGCTTAGCACTGTCCCTGCTGCCAGAAATACCGATGTGTGTTAGTCTGAAAGCAAACCAGTGGAGGAGTTAACCCCACACAAATATGTTGCAAGAGATTCCAAGACAGAACTACAATTTAATAGGAAAAAAATTAAAATTAAGGCAATAATACAGAAACACCAGCTTAAACTGACAAGGTCAGAATACAACCTGCCACCCTGTTGGTCAGGGTGGTGGTAGCAGTCCAGTTAAATGGTGGCTGCAGTCCCGTTGGAGTGATGGATGTGGTCTTGTTGAAGTAGTGATCCTGAAGAATGGTCCTGTCCATCTCTGGATGTCCAGTGGTGGTTCTCGAGCTCTTTTCCTCTGGGAATCCAGTGGCAGTAGTGCCCCATAGTGTTCCAAGCCTCAGCTTACACACAGGTAGCAATGTTCAGTTTCCCTCTTCTGGGCAGGGCATCTCACAATGAGATGATGTAATTCTGTGAGTTGTTCCAGGAGACCTTGATGGCCCATTAGCAGAGACAGCCCCCCACAGAGTAGCTGCTGTTTCCCCGGAGGGTGTTACCAGGGCTGAGTGATGGAGAGGATAAAGAACAGTGCCTCACCTTATTTTAACAGCATATGGAGATGGTAATAGAATACATACTTTTGGTTACACCTTCCATGTAACCCAAGATACCATGTCACAAACCACTCTCTTATCAGCTACTTGAACAGCACTTTAATATCGTGTATTTCTAAAACCCTTTTGTTGTTGAATTTTAATAATCATGTATATGCAACCTAGTTTTCTTAAATAAAAGGAATGAAAAATGCAGTATGGGTTTTGTTCAGTGTACAACGACTGATACTTCTCGACCAAGTCATGTTGCCATAATTTTTTTCTTTTCTTGTAAAACATTTCACATGGACTAACCATTCAGTATTTAGATATGTATCACCTTATTACTTGGTCATCTTTGGTACAATAAATTTTTTTAAATTACATGAATAGTGATAGTAACAGCTGTGACAAACCAGAGTGAGTCCAGCTGAGTGCACCCCAGCATGGATAGCTGGAGGCTGGTAGACACGGTGTATGAAGAGTAGCAGGAAGAGTGAGGTTTGTGTAGCCTCCAGAAGAGAAGGTTTAAAAAAAAGCAACCTTACTGCTGTCTTCAACTACTTAATGGGTGTTTGTAAAGAAGACTGAATTCTTTTTGGAAGTGCACAGTGAAAGTATATGGTAGACACAAATTACCTCAGGAAAAAATTGTTTTATTAGAAAATGAACTTTACTGTGAGGGTGACTGAGGACCAAAGCAGCAGTCACCCAAACAGGTGGTAGAATCTCCATTCCTGGAGATACATAAAGTTTTGATTTAGGTAAGGCCATGAGCAATGCTGAAACTAGACTGCTTTGTAAGACGAAGATAAGGTCCCACCCAATCTAAAATGTTTTATGATTCTAGGCAGCTGCTGACTTTTAAGAGTTGTTTTGTTTTTAAAGTTTTAAGATAATGGTGGATATGCATCCTTAGTTATTCATACTGAGAAGAGCTGTCATTCTTATTTTTTGTGGTTTTGTGAAATAAACCATAGATGTTTCTGTAAAAGATGCAAACGAAGTGACCAGGACATAATACTTCTTAAAATTTTCGGATCTATACTTTTGCCTCAGTTTGTTATTTGGAATAAACTCATTTTCATTTTGCAAGTAGAAAGGAATTGTGCTGTACAGAACTTTTCAATAATCCCGAGAATATGTCAGATGAAAATCTGGAGTTTGACAAGGTTTCTGTAAGTAAACCAATGCTATTTGGAGCCCTGGCAAAAAAGGGAACATAAATTCACCCCAGACAGCGTTAACTTGCATAATCAACATTTGCACAGCAGGTCACACTTGGAAAACTTGGCAGTTTTCCAGGCCTCATGTTCCTGCACAGATGACTGGTTTTGCAAATGTGTCTTGCATACAGGTGTAAAATAGTTTTATTTTGCTGTTGGAGTTTTAGTATCTTACCCTGCCACCCCAAACCTGTTATTACTCTGACCACTGAAAAGAGACTAATTTTTTCCTCAAGAGTTCACTTCTGTCTTTTACAGCATCTCATATCTTTAATTGAGCATGGCTTTGGGGTGCCCATAGTTTTCTGAGTTGAAGAAAGAGCAACATATACCAGATTTTTCCCCTAAAGACTGTGTAAGAAAATAATGGGACAGAGTTCATCAGCCTCATTATAACATACCATCTTAACAATCATCTAGTCTCACTGCTGGACCATGTCAGGGCTGATGTGGGTGACCCCTCTCTAGGAAGCCTATGCTAGGGTTTTACCACTGGTTGCAGATGGCAGGCTACCAGTGAATGACATCAGCATGATAAGACCATGCTGAAATGTTTCTCTCTCATGATCTTGCCTGCATGTCACCTTCTCTAAGATCTTGTTATAAGAAAAAAACCAGTAGAAGGAAAATGACACTAGTAAGAGAATGCCCCAGTACAAACAGAAATAGAAACCATACTGTCATCAGCTGTCCTCCTTCCTGCAGTCTGTTTATGATAATTTCTTAAGTCTCTTCTGTACTTGTTTGGTTTAAAAAGAAGTGTTTAGAATGAGGCCTCTTTGTTGCATGTTGTGAAGGACTACATGAATAAATGGCATTCCTTCCTTTCTGCACTTGGATTAAAATGAAGTTCACAACAACATGCTCATTTGAACAACTCTCAATGATGAATCTTTCAGGGCAAAAAAAACTTGCTGGAATGGAGGAGGTAGGGAGGGAAGCCAGAGAAACAATTTAAAGGAAGGATTTAATGCTTTTTTTGATACCTTCCTCTTTGAGTAGCAGAACATCAGATTCTTAGGTCATTAGGATTCCTTCCCAGGTGAGCGGAAGATCGTATTTGATGTCTAGGATATTAGCTGTCAGTTTTCTCCTGTGCCCAGTAACTGCTGATGCTTCTTGTACTTGACTGCTACTGTTGCCTCCTGATCACTCAGTTCTTCCTGTTTCTCTGGCTCCCTTCCTCTCACCCTCTGCAAGTAGCTCTTCTGCAGTGGACGGGGAGGAAACTATATTAGTAGGGCCATATTTGTTCCTAGCGCAAGATTCTACTTAGGCAGCTAGCAGACTTTTCAACCTAAAAGTATGCTTGCATGTTTGGGGCAAATTTTCTTAATTACTGGAAAATGCTATGTGTCTGTCTCCTATCTTCATGCATACTGACAAAACTTTTAACACATAAGCATACAAACAAAAAAAACTGGTGAATGAAACACACTTAAAAAGAAATTATTTTAATTAAATATCAAATGGAGCTCTTAATCAGACTGAAGTAATTTCATTTCTAGAGTCTGGCTGTTCAAGACGTACTTGTAACAGCACTTTTCATGGCAATTGAGCTGGGACAAACTTGCCATAGTGCAGATGCACCAAATCCTAGTTTTGTGTATGTCTACTGTACTTGGCAGTATATTTTACTTTTTATTCAGGCAAAATACTTCTTTTTCTGTTTCTTTTGTCAGTCTAACTGCATGTGTATGAAAACATTTGACAGCATTGTTGTGTGGCCTATAATTGTGGCAGTTTTATACTCCTAGCTAGCACAAGTGCTTTGGTTAAAAATTTCAGCTTGTATATCAGATGTTTGCTTATCTGTGTATATAACTGGAAGTAGGTGGTTTGCTCATTCATTTTTCACCCAAGTAAGGATGTTTCCATGATCTGATGAAAAAAGAGGAAATAAACTTTCTGAAAGGGATATTGGATGTTTCAGCAGTTGATTGCTCTTTTCTGTCCTTTAAAGAGAAAAGGTAAATAAAATCTTATTTTGGCTTTGCTTAGAAGCATTTTTCTGTCCTTCATTCTGTCTTGCTTATATGCGGCTTTTCATTAGTCAAAATGTGTTACCTTTTGATTTTTATTATCTTGAAATGTATGTATTTCAACAAAACTTTAGTATTTTATAATAGAAAATTATACAGATGTTTCACAACATACTGTTTGATCACTGTCATGATCCTGAAATCATAAAGGTAAAAATATTTCTACATGCAAAAATATCACTATTTGGCAAATATTCACTTCTGTTTTCAATCAGTTTGCCTTAAGAGGGAACCATAAAGGTAGCAATGTCAGCACTATGGTCTCTTTAGATTTCAGCTACTTACAATATGCATCATATTGGATAATCCAAACTGTATACTTTTTTTTATTATTTGTTGGTTTTGATGCCATGCCTGAGAGGATCTCATTTTTACAAAAGAGACTGGTTAACTGTCTCTTTCAGGTTTTATGAAATATTTTACCTGTGGGATTTCGGTGTACAAGTGAAGGTCTGTGTCCATCAGATGAAAAATATGACTTATAATAACATAGGCATAGAATCATTAACCTTATCTGGAAATGCAGTCAGTAGCTTTTCAATGCTATGGCTGGTTTTTGTTGGATGAAATTTGTTCATAAGAGAGACACGTGCCTTATCACTCTGGAAAGCAATGTGTATATGAAAGCCTGAGTATACATTGTCGACACTCTCGCATCTCGTTCTCAAGTGGTTGTGTAATGTTGAGCTTTTCAACCATTGAGAGATTGGCATTTTGTGTCTAGGAGTTTATACTGTGTCCTTTTTACACCTGTGCTTTTCAGCGTCCTGCAAAAAGTAGAGGTAAAACAGCAGGAAGACTACTGGATGGTGGCTGAGCACTGAACATTGTTACTTGTTGTTTAACATTACAAGTCAGTTTAAGGAAGAAAGGTTTTGCTACTTAAGGCATCACCTGTACTATAGCATTATGGAGAAGTACAAAATCAAAATAATGATCTGTGTGAATCTTGTGTGGAAAACCTTAAGTAAGACAAATGGGAAAAATAATTGTCTGGATTTCATACCAGAATAGAAGTTTTGTATCTTAAACTGCATTATTATTAGTTATTTCTACAGATAAGGAACATAACAGATCCCAGTAAGTGAAAGTAGTAGAATTGCTTCTTGCTGCTGCTTCTGTATTTCTATATATAGTAAACTGCTACAAAGCTCGAGAAACGTAGGTGTGACAGCATGTGTGATCCATGGAAAGGCAACTTTGGAACATATGGTACATGATGCTCTCACTACCCCTTGGAGACTGCTTTACAGAGAAGGCAATTTTCTGTGCAACAACTCAGATGTTACACGAGCATTTCTGAGTACTTGAGTAGCTATGTGGATTGCAGTTACTGCAACAATAAGAAAAAACACCACCAGTTTGGTTTCTGGAACTGATAGTTAGAAACTGGTATATGACGCAGACAGCAGCAAATCTCACTTAAACAAGTTAGGAAAGACTTTTAGCGGCTTGTATGTTGCAGCTGAGGATCTAAGGAGGCACTATTCGTTTACTGGGCTATGATAATTATTGTAAACAAGGTGATGCAGTAGGTTTCCCATGTGACTTCGTAAGCAGGAGTGCTCAGAAGCTGTGCGATTCTCCATTTAAGTCATAGTATCTCTAGGATAACAACTGTTGTTTTTATAACAATCATTGTCATTCAGCCTCCCTAAAAAGGCTTCCAGAGTATTACTACATACCTTAGAAGTTAATTTCAGGATTGTAGTGGGATTTTTTTGTTTGTTTGTTTTTTGCTTGGTTGGGAGGTTTTTTGTTTTGGTTTTTTGTTTGTTTTTCATTATTTCACTCCATTTTCTGTATCTGGTTTTATTTTTGTGGTGTGGGCTGGGGTGTTTTTTTTGTAATAGGTGACTCAATTAATTAAAGAGTGGATAGGCAAGGTCCAACACAGCGTTTTTTCGATGTCTACAAATTGCTCTGACTCAGGAAGGGCTTACAGTCTAGAGGCTGGATTGTTAAGAGTTTGTGTAGGTCCACTGTGCCAGAATTGAACGCACTCTAATTAAACTCACACATCAAAGACTTCTAGAAATGTGCAGACAGATGAAAAACACACGTACAAGAGGGAGGACACACACATTTTTGCATAACACTCATATTTTCTGAAATGTTTGCTTTGTCTATGAAGAAAAAAATGACACCGTACATACAGATGAGGTCATTCAGCTACGCTAAAACATTGTTACAAAATTCAGCTCTGTGGGTTAATCAGCTCTTTTGTGCTGGTCATATTTAATAAAATGAGGCTAGGAGTCCTTCAATGGGCTGGCTTTTCCTCTACACCTCTGATATGCCATCTTCTGTGCAGAGTCCTCAAGCACTTAGACATATAAAGGAAGGCATGTTCATAAAAGGTGTAGTGTTAGCTATGACAGCAGTTAATTCTCTAAAAGATAAACTGCTGTATTTTATTGTGAATTCATACATAATTTGATAACTGTGCTTTCTAAAGAAGAAACATGAACAACTAGCAACATATCTTCACTGTTCAATACTTTGATATTAAAAGGTTTTTAGATTAGTACAGTTTTACATTTTTATTGCATTATAAAAGCAAATGAAGCAAGAGTGTTGAAAATGTAAAACCCTGCTATGAAAAGATCAGAAGGCTTGGTTTTGCTTGTTTTTTTTTTAACAAATCTTAGTTTTTTGCTTCTGCAGAATCCTTTGATAGCTAGTGTTCGTGGACTTACAGTTAGCTGGCATGTTCCAGGCACCAGGCCAGTAATATGATCTGGATTTCACAACACCATTGTGATAAGACAGACAAGCATGAATTTTTTGAATCTGCTTGCTTTTCTATTCCCTGCTCCTCGTCTTAGAGCTCATGCTCTGTTTTTACTCCTTCTCACAAACATTTTCTTGCATGGAATTATATTAATTTATCCTCTCAATTTTTGCCTCTCAAAGGCAAATCTTCAAACTTAATGTGAAGTTTGCTATTTTCTAAGGTGAGGGACTTTCACTGCTACAGGGTTTCTTTTAGAAAAAAGTCGCAGATTAACTTTTAGATGAAACATATTGCTGCGAAAAACCTAGATACTGACCTTTTTTTTGGTTTTGTAAAAGAAAACAGCAATTCACAGTGAAAATACAGCCCAGTAATATACATGCCACATGTATAGGAAAAGCTTTAAAGTTCTGAAGTTTTAAAGTAAATACACAGGGCAGACACATAGTAGCATGCAATTTTAGTTATGAAAACATGATATTAAACTAAATTGAAAAAATTAACTCCACGCTTACAGAGGGAGTAACTTTTGGGGTTTTGCCATTAGGTATTTGCTTCCATTGTAAAAATTGCCAGACTGGCATTAACAAATTCCTTTAAAATACTTGTGTTACAATGCATTTTCTTGTCAGCTTTTCTATCCACTTAAAACTGGTGAAATTTTGGTTCAAGCACCAGTTCAGTTTTCTTAAAAGGTAATACTTTTTTCAGTGAGGGGAATGGATGACTAAAGCAACAATTCAAAACGAGTGTGTCTTCACGAGCTCTTGGAGAACTTTTGTTTTTAAATACTATCTTGCAATAGTTTCTTGCACTATTCTGCTATGTAGGATAATGCAAGAAACTGCAGAAGGTTATGTGGATTTTCTGCCATGATGTAACTTTCTTTAAGTTTTGGCAAAAGCTTCTTTAGTTACAAGAAGTACAAATTTTGGTTGTGTTGTTTGTGAATTGTTCTTTGTGCTTTACTAAAGTTCTGTCATAGATGTGGAATGTAATTACTGAAAGAGAGCACTGCTTTTGTTGTTGCTTCCCTTAACAGCGGCCTCACCTTATTTTCACTTAATCCAATCACTACCAGAAAGTGCTCATACTGTGTGTGCTCATATGTGTGCATGCACATTGTCCACAACAGCCCTTAAACATTCATATTTTAATGTATGTGACTCGTTTTACCCGTGAAAAATAGCAGTTAGATCGTGTAATAGTTTAATGCTTGCATTAATGTACTTAAAAATGCTAGATTCTTTTTTAAATAGTTTTTGCGAAATATTTCAAGTATTTGCTTTATTGACTATGAAAGTATCAGAAGTTTTCTATCTCCCTGATCAGACATGAGTGTAATGGAAGTGTAGTGGAGTGAATGGAGATTTCATAATTTTCAATACAGATAGTCCTTTAGAAAATAGTATGTCCTAGAAAATTTCTTGTAAGGCAAGTTTAAGGAAGTGTGAAGATCAAAGTTATATGCAGAAATAAGTAAGTAAGATTTTTTTTAAAATAAAATCGTATTCTTGAGGAAAAAAAATATCAAGGCTTTCATTGTCTGGCACGTAATGTCTCAGCTATTTTTACAAATTTTAATATGTGACGGGTTTTTTTTTGTTTGGGCTTGGCGGTATTTTTTGGTTTTTTGAACTTAAAAAAAAACAAAACCAAAACAAAACAGACTTGCTGCTCTATCTCAGGGAACAGTCCTACTCTGATAAACTTACATTAGCTAGGTGGCTCCGTACAGCGGGAGCTCCTTGGAACTGTGCCTACGGAACCAGCCGCCCTCGTCCAACACCCACCGGCCCTGCCCGTTCTTACCCCGTGTCCTCCGTTTCTCCCTCCGCTCCTCGGCCGCTCCCCTCAGCAGTTGCCGGCGCGGCCCTACCGCGGTGACATCGCCTCGGCGACCCGCAGTCCGCGTGTGCCGTGCTGGGACTAGACGGGACGTACTTGAGAGGGAGGCGTAATTCTTTCCTTTTCTGCGTTTTTCTTGCTCAGGATCGTTCTGGGGTTGGCAGCCCCAGCTGAGCCCCGCGTCCGAACTGGAACCGTCCCGCGGGGCGCTCTGCGCTCCCGCCCGTGCCTTCAGGCGGCCCGGAGCAGCCTCATTTGAACCCCAGCTCTTTGTGGCAGGCTTATCCTGGCCGGGAAAGGGGGAGAGAGAAGGCGAAGCAGCGGCGAGCTGCCGGGCGCTGGTTGGACGGGCGAGCTGCCTCCGCCCCCGGGCCGCCGCAGCAGTGGGGCGGCCGGGAGGAGCTTCGTGCTTCGGCCACCCCGGCTGAGCCCTCGTCGCCCTGTGTGTGGGACGTGGGTTCGGGGGAAGGCGATTTTCAACCGAGAGACAATTCTAATGCTCGGGGTTAAAGGGAAGCTCGGGAGACCGCGAGGAACGCGGGTCCAGCTCGTTGGATCAAGTGAGAGTGAGGGTGTGTAACTGCACGAGACTCGGCCCCAAAATGCCTGGTGGGGGGGCACTTCCTGCCTTAAAATCTCGTCCCAGCGTGCTCAGGGATGCAGAGACGGATGGTCATCCCAGGCGCTCGGGCGGGCGCGAGCGGAGCCAGCAGACGCTTTCAGAGCTGAGCGGCTCCTTCCTTAGTACTTCCTAGGTCATCTCTCTCAGGCAACAGCTCGATACCAGAAATAAAGGAAAATAGTCCAAATCCAAGCAAGCTCTTAAAACACCCTAATGCAGGTTGAGAATTCATTATTTGACTGAATCGTAGTGCATTTTGTAATGTTTCTTGCTACTTGACCTGGTAATCTAAAGCCTGTTTCTCAACTGAATGCTGGGAATTCTTGCTATTTTCCTAGAACCTTTCTAAAAATACTATTATGGGACTCCCTGTATGTAAAGTGGTTTTTGTTATTAGCTATCACCTCCCGGTTTAAAAAAGATTTGTCGAATGAATGACTGTAAAATCTGCCTCTGTAACTTGCTGGAAATCCTGCAAACAAATTAGCAAAATTGAAAGTGGAACTTTGCAACATTAAAATGTTAATTTTTATTACAATTTAGGAAACCAAATAGTTGTTTCAGTTACTGTATATCACTGACATCTTAAGAAAGCTGTATTGAAGTAATGGGTTTGTTTGCAATTTGTCAGTCAGTTTTGAAGATCTTTGGGTTTTGAAGATCTTTGGGTTTTGAAGAATTGGACGAAACCAATATGAGAACACTTGAATTAACCAAAGGACAAATAAAGAGGTTTAAAGATACTGGATTAAAAAAAGTTCTGTTCAAGCTAAAACATGAACAAGTAGTTGCTATTATAATGATAAATTATTTCTGTCATAAAAGTGAATGTCAGAAAAAACCCCATGTCTAACTACATTACACTAGCAATTCAGTACACCTCAGGCTTTTTAAGTTTCCTGTACCCTTCCTGTATAGACTGTGATTCCTTCAAGGAATATTAGTGCCTCTAATTATTTACTGTTGTTATGTTACCATTATTTTCTATTTTAACTCAGAAGCTTATTGTTTTCTATTCTAAAGAGAGAAGACCAGGGACTGGAGTGGCCATAGTGCTAGTTAGTAGCGTGGTCTGGATGCTTTGGATTAAAGCAGTCCGAAACTTTACCAATGTACCAGTTTTATACTGAAAAAGCAGGCTTAAGAGAACCAGTAAGTGATAATTCTATTAACTTTTGACAGATGTAGCAATATTCCCATTAAACTTTCTTTCAACTTGTGTACAATTCACACTCCTTCCTTCCCAAGGTGCTTTTTCAGCCTAGGATACACAGAGCTGCTCAAGGAGGAGAAATGGGAGCAGGAAGAGTGAAGGGAGTGGGTTGCCAGGAGTGTTTGCCAGGGTATTAGAGTAGTTACTTCCTGTGGTTATTCCCTGATCAGTTTCTCCAATTCCTAACTACTTGTAAAGCTAGATAGGTGATTCCCTATCTAGATTACTACTTGGGTGAAGTATTTAGTTTTCATTTTAAAATGAACAGTTTTAGAGTGTTTGCTTTTGTAGGAAAATACAGGTTTCTAACTTGCAGTTACACCCTGCAGTACCAAGATTCTTGAAAAAATAGAATTTCCTGAGGATGAGGTTGTTTATTTAGGACCATAGTTATAAAGTATCCGTAACCACTGTTAAGCTCTGTAATGTATAGTTTGGGTCCATTGATTTTAGGTGTGCTTAAATAAGTGCAGTTAAATGCCGAAAAATTTTACCCAATGAAGGAGCCTAGAGATTCGCTTGTGGTGTATTTTTTAGTCATTAGTGTTCTCTTACAGGTAACTGCATTATAAACAAAAATATTTGAAAAATCCAAAATAACCAAACCCTGTTTCTTTGACTATCCTCTTTGCTGAACAAGAAACATTATTATGCAGATCAGCCTTTTGATAAAGTACTGAGTGTTTTTTTGTCTCTTAAAAGCTGTTAAAAGCTTAAATAACCTGTTCCTGTAAGCTTTTGTATATGGGTCATTCTAAATAGCATATAACAAAGCTGACTTATTTCTTCAATCTGTTGAAATTTTGTCTACAGGAAAAAAGAAAAGTTGTGCCAACTTGATAGATGTCAGGGAGCTTTTATTTGGATGTGCCAAATGTTTGTAGGATATCTGTATTATTTGGATAACATTAGGTGTTTGCTCTTTGGGAAGGATTGAAGAGAACACAGGATTTGCCTGTGTGGGCAATCTGCTTGGACCAAATAGGAATACCTTTTCCTTGGATTTAAAGTACTGTGAAGTGCAGTTCATTGGTTTTTTTAAAAGGCTTTAGGCTGAATGATGTGATTTGCAAAAGATTTCATAGTTGATTTGTCTTTCATACTGAGAGTCTCAGGGATCAGCTTGCATTAAAGTCTGTGATTAGAGAATAAAACGTCCTACTAGCAGAACGGTACTAACATCCAGTTATTTCTGGCTGTGAAAGCTGACAGTTGTCTTCAGCAGGGTAATGCAGCTGGCAAGGAGTGGTTTGAAAGACTTGGCTTTGAGAATGCGTGAAAATACTATAAAACATCTGGTCATAGAAATTAACTTTGAGTCTGTGATCAGAAATTCAGGGTAAACAGAAAGAGATAAAATGTGCTAATCTTAAAAAGGTAAACTCTGAGAAATCAAAGAGTTTGGTTTTCCAGACAGGATGCAGTTCAATTGCCGGATCCATTTGCCACAAGATCTTTCAAACCCAACAATTAAAAAAAAGTATTTTTTGTAGGAATAGCAGGAAAAAGAAAAAATGAACAGATCCAGAGAAAAAACATTGTAAAGAAAAATTACCACCCAGACTTAAACCCAAAAATGTTTATATAAGATCTGTCTCAGGAAGTCCCTAACCACCACTTGCTGCTGACAGGAAGCAACATCTGGAAAACAGCTTTTGTACTTTTGCCTTTTTTGATGCATTCTCTGCTTTCTGACACTGGATAGCATATGTTTTAAAATGTTAAAAAGCATCACTCTTAAAGTATTTAATCTTCTTTAATGTATTTTTCCTGATTCATGGGAAAAGCATTAGGAAATAGCTGGGTTTTGGGGAAAAAATGAAAAAAATCAGCAGTATTCTGAAGAAAATCTGATTTGTTTAGAGGGAAAGCTTTGGTAGAAAGCTCCAGACAGCTTCAGAGTTTTTTAGCCTGTTTCAGTAGATAACAAAATTATTTGCATCAGTCAGAGATGATTTGGGGTACAACTTCCTGAATATAATTCCAGTTGAGTTCTTGGTAATGTTTTCTTTCATGACTTGGTATCTTAGTGTGGAAGTTGCTTGGATTTTGCTGCACTTACTGATCAGTTTTTCTATATTAGCCTTCATTGCTACAGTGACAAATATGGGATAATTAATTCCCGTGATCCATTAGGGTGACATTATTCAGGGAAGACCATGGGATCAACCTCAAAATTTAATTTCTTTAGTTGATGTTGCTGAGGCTGATTGAGCCAAAATACAGTCCCCTCTCTAGCTCTACATTTTATAAGGTAATTTTTTGTTTATGTCATATGATAAAAGAGATTACTTGAAGTACTTGTTTTGTTCACAGTTAAAATCAGTGTCCATTGTCTGCTGGTACATACAGAGCTTTCCTGCTGCAGCAAATTAGTCCCTGTAACTGCTGTACTCCAAACTCCCCCTACAATAATAGATATGCAGATATAGGCTAGAACATTTATCAGACTTGTAGAACAGTAGAGTTGTGGCTGGAAGAGACCCCTGGAGATTACCTGGTCTACCTTCTGTGGAAAGCAGGGCCATAAATTAAGTTATTCAGGGTCCAGTCAAGCCATATCTTGAATATGCCCAGCAAGGAAAATTGCTGTCCTCTTCTGGGCAATGTATTTTAATATTTAAGTGTATTCACAGAGAAGAAATTTGCTTATATGCAGATAGAATGTCCCCCCTCGCTTCTTGCCCTGTTGCTATCACTCTGGAGAGAGTATTTCCATCTTCCCTGGAAATTCTTTATAGGTACTGGAAAAGCACTTAGGTTCCCTTCCTGCCCCTTCACTTTTCTATGCTGAACAAACCCAATTCCTTTAATGTTTTTTCTATGACAAGCTTTCCAATCCTGTTGTCAGCTTGATGGCCATCCATGGGACTATGTCGTAATCGTGTAATGTCTCTCTTGAGATACCTTATCACGAATATATTTCTGTAAGTTACAAATCACATGGTGTTGCCTTAGCAAAGGTTTGTCTTCAGTTGTTTTTAAAGTATTCCAAGTCCTGCCAAGGTTAACCAGTATATACATTTGGTTTTGTAGAAAATTTTTCCAGCCCTTAATCCATGGAAAATATCCAGTCTTCTTGAAACCAGTGATACCACAAACAGTTGGCTTTTTTGCCTATGAGCTGATCTCCTAACAATGATGTCTTTGGTTTTACAAACTGCTGACTGTAGTAATTTGGACTTTCTACCACACAGTTAATTGATAAGTTACTTTCCCTCTGTCCTCTGCTTTGTTTAGTATGATACAACCACACTACTGCATGTAGGAAAATGCTTTCATGAATATAGTTGACTACAAATTGGAGCCATACCCTTTTCTCTTCTGGCTCTTCTATCAAACCAGTGCCATTGTCCAATTTGTGAGGAGCAAAAATGGAAAATAATTACTTTCCATAGATTCTCTTCTGTTATGTGTGCCAGTTACTGCATGTCTTGCAGACACTGCTTCCTGTACTGAAGGAGTGCTCTATGTCCAGGCATCCATGTTATACAGCCACATATGTTCATTCAGGGGCTGTGAATATCTTTAGAAGTGTACATGACTGTAAGTAGGGACCTAAATCGTTTATTAAAACATTTAACTTTTTTTTTACTTCCTTTTGCAGCATGTGTTTGTGGTTTTCAAAGTAACAGTACAATTTATCAAATAAATGTGATAGTTTATTACAGTACTTGATCAAAATGTTATCTGAGAATAATACATTGAAGTTTCCAGGCTAATGTGAAATACTTCTCCATCAGCTAATAATTTTTTGTTGCAAAGTAGTGAATGACTGACAAAAATATCATACAGCAGCTATTTCCTAGCTTACTTGCATTTGCAGAATTACACAGACCCTTAACAGAGCACTGTGCACGAAAGTGTATCACGTATGCAGTGGTGGTGTGGTTTAACCAGCCCATTTTTGGGTTGTTAGCCCTACTATTTTACAGTATAGTTTTATATTCATTATTTTTTAAAAAGTTTAAAAAGTAAAAATCAAAAAAGACACAGTTGAGAATGGTGCAAGTTTTCAGTCTTTATCTGCACAGATTTTTTTTATGATCGGTTTTGCAACAGTACATATTTGTGAGACAATTTTGGATACTGTAAGTTTTGGATTACGCCTTGTGCCTGCATATTGTCATAACCCCCCAAAAAGACTTGAAATGCTGAATGGTTAAGAACAAACAGTGCTGCTCAGGTCAAAGAAATCTGTGACACAACAGAAAACTTGAGCCCAGGCTTTCTAACTTGCAGGCAAATGCCTTAAAAAGCGGATTTCTCTTTGTTTCTGTTACTGCAGTTTAAAGTAATACCTGCCCAGCTTTTCTCATTAGTATTACTTTATACATGCGATTTACTGGGTTGAAAGTGTTTTTGTCTTTCATAGCATGTTATGTCAGTCTTTCTTAACAAGGAACAAATTACACACCATAATTGTTTGTGAACATTTTAAAGCTTACATGCTCCAGCTGAGGTTCATCAGAACTGAGTGAAGCTGAATAACCACTGATTTCCAAAGGCTTTGGGAGTATTTTTCTTAAGACCTCTTTGTTAGTACCCATCAACTCCAAAGTATGTGTATTTATGATCTATTTCAGTGCTACTTTCTCAGAAGCCTTGAATATTGCATAAGAAAATAATAGGAGAAGCTTAACTGTGAATCAAGACACAAACATACAGACTTAGGTTTGCATCCTCCTGAACATTGCAATTCTCCATAAATGGGTTTTTTTCAGTAAAATTTCACCTTGGAAGTTGTTGTCTGGTGGATGGAGCACTCAAAATGCATTATTTGGGTGGCATTGACTACTACATTTCAAGTTTACGTTTTTTGTCATACCAATGTTTTCCTGTCTTTAAACTGTTACTAATTTTACTGGTAAGTTTGATCTCTCCAGTAAAAGTTTAAAAGCTTGGTGTTATAGGTTTGGTTTTCTTTTGCCAGCTTGAAAATAATTGGTCCCCTTTACACAGAGTGACTTTAATTAATAAATTTAGTCCTCGATTATTTGGCTGTGCTTTTCCTTAGTCTGTGTTTTTACTTCCATGATACCATAAACCAGTGAACTCTGTTGTCTGTATATAATATCCAGCTGCAAAATTAGTTCTGGTGACAATGGAGAAAAGTGGAAAATTGTACTTGCCTGTGGAAGAAGCTGCCCATGAGCTCATCCTCTGGAAAATATCCCAATGGCTTCACATCTTAGCATTTTTCAGTGCACAGTAGCACAAATGTGAGCCAAAGTTTGAAAAGCTAGTGCTGTGTGTTTGCTTTGGCATGGGGCAGCCCTGAGGCTTTCCTTTTAGAAACGGGTCTTGAAGTCTTTTGCTGAAGGGAATAATTTTGTCATTCCTCTGTGCAAAATCAACTGATTCTCATCTGTACGTATTGTCATATCATATATATAGAAGAGTCTAATATGTCACTGCCCAGATTTAAAAAAAAAAAAAAAAATCTTAAAAACTAATTATCCTTCTTGTTTTAAAAGAAGGGGGTGAAAGGAACAATATAGGAAAGGTGTAGCTTGGTGTGTAATTACAAAGAGTGTGTTCTTTTATATTCTAGCGTATTACATTCAGTTTAATTTGTTTTATATATCTGTCAGTTTGAGTTTCTTCTTCCTGCACCCCACTACCTGTCAAAAGCCCATTTCCTTACACTTTTATTTGGAATTTACAGGGCCTAGGCTAACACCCTTCCGTGCTTTTTGTTGCTTGTTTATCTCGTTGGTCCTTCTCTGTATGTTGTCCTGGAAAATAGATTCTTCATCCTGCAAAAGTGCTTACCACCACAGAGTGGAAGGGTGTTTATACCTTTGACATCAGTGAGAATAGCTGCAGTCTTGCTCCAAATAGCTGCAAAGTGGCCTTGAGCTGAGCTGCCAAAAGGCATGTTGCAGTGTAGAGGCTATGAGCAAATAGAATTTTTACAGTCATGACTCTAACTACACTTCGATGTGCCATTTGACAAGAGGGGACAGTGAAGAGCTGCTATAGGGAACCTCAGTCGAGGCAGGATCTCTAGGCCTTTGAGAAACCTTGGGGACTCAGGATTTGCTCAACAGAGAACTGCTACAGAGCCACTCTAACACTAAGGCAATTGGAGTTCTTCTGTCATTCTGAAGTGTAACGTGCCTGGTCCATACTGGCTGTATGTAGGTGTTAGAAACTCTTGAGTGTATGGGATCATTGTTGAAGCAATTCCCAGTGTGGTTGAATCCCTTGTAATGGGTAAATTCAGAAAAGCTGAAAGTAATAGCTGGGGTTGTTTTCTCCCCTCTAAAATCTAAGTAAGACTGAGAAGTGGAAACAAAGCAGGACATAAATGCTGGTTTATGTTTCTCTAGTATGGTATGTGAAATTTAGTATGAGATCTAATAAACTGGTATGACTGATATCTTCACAAGAGTAAAAAAGGACAAGGAAAGAGTGGGTATTGTTGCTCTTGACAAATTTGTAGAGAAGTGTCTTCTAATCAGATAAAATCATACTTTTTTTTTCTTTTTACCTCTGCTTTTGTATTTATTTTTATAATCTAGGAAAACAAACTCTGATTACTCCCTCTTCCTTTAAACTCACCTGTCCTTTGCCTTGGGATATTATTGTAGTTGAGAGAAGTAGAAGCACAGTGACATACTTAATCTGTAGGTACAGAACTGCAGACTAATCATATAAATAACAAAAACAGAGGGGGTTTTGTTTCATTTTGTTTTAAGAAAATATAGCAAATAAAACAACCACTGAAAATACTCATAATTTTTGATGATACATGATTCTGTCTTTCTAGAGATAGAAGTGTGTAGAGACAGAAATGGAGATCAGTTGAGATTGGTTTTAGAAGGTACTCTTTGGGAGAAAGCAATAAATACCCCAGGTTACTCTTAAGCTAAAACCATTAAGGTAGTTCAAGTCATATGAACCTCTGCTTTATAAACTGTATGCACATTTATGAGATATATCTCTTCTCCAAGAGAGCATTTTTAATATGGGAAGAAAATTTTTGAAGGACTGATCTGTGTCAGTGCAGAAAGTTAAACTAGACTGTAAAACTTGACCTGATTTCTAAGTATTTTTCTTCTTCATTTTAACTCCAGAGTGACTGGAAATTCCAGTCAGTTTGTATGTTGTTCAGTTGTTAATCCAGCTGTATTCCACTCATTTACAAGGGCTAAATGTCCCTTTCAGTTTTGGTGGGATTATTAAATTACTTTTGGTCACTGGAGCACTCTCCTGTTTATCATGTCCGTGGGTCTAATGGACGTATAGTTCTATCACAGTCCAAATTCAAAGATTGCTAGGGACTTGAGACACAATTTAGTTATGACCTTACGGTTTCCAAGCAAAGCATTTAACAGTTCATAACAGAGTTTGTTCTGGCTTGTTGCTGCTTCTTTTGTCTGTTTCTTCAGTGTTCAGTGACAGGTCATATGATTTCTTTATTCATTCCTCCCTAAGCAGTGTAACGCTTTTCCAGAATGCATGAACGAATAAGCTGAAAACCTAAAGAAATTAGGTATTGCAGCCTGGCTAGTGCTGGACATAACACAGTGTGATCCAATGAGCAATTTACTGGTCAAGATGGCAGAGATCTGAAGAAACAGATACGTAGCAAGGTCAGCATGAGTGAGAAAAAATTTTGCAAGGGATTTCCATGAAGTATTCCTAAATCTCAGGGCAGAAAAGTTAATGGAGACCTTCCAGACTGGTGGCAGATCCAGGAAGCATTGCAGTCGGCTCTGGTCATGGAGGCCAGCAGCATTGTCCCCTCATTCTCAGCTCCACCGATTGGGGCAGCTCTTACTCTTTTTTTAGTGTCCTTGTCATAGTCCTGCAAATTACTCGTAGTAGGCATTAGCCTAAGAGCAAAAAAGCTTTTCTGTATTTTTATGAGGTGTCATACAAACTCAAGCAGTAATTATGGTATATTTCATATAAAATTCAGATCCCAAGCTCTCCTTTGTTTAATGGGACCAGACCACAGTGGGGGTAAACTGCTTCTGGCTGCCATATTAATTAAAAATTATGCAACTATTTCTGTTTGAAACACTAGATCAATTGGCTGATTGATTTGTTTGTTTCAGGAATTTATCTCTTGGATTTAATCTACATTGATTCTGCATATCCTGCTTCAGACAGCATAATGGAGAATGAACAAAGATCCAATCAAATGAACAATATTCTCCGAATAATAGCTGATCTGCAAGTATCCTGCAACTATGGTTGGTAAATTTTGTTATGCCTATCAAGCCTTAACTAAAATTTGTTTAATAAGGAATTGTGGAAGCAAATTTTGGCTGTGAGGGAAGACAAAAGGCTAATGTTGGTACAGTTGAGCAAGTGTAATAAGTAAGTGATGTAGCTTCTACTTCTGTGTAACTTCAGTCTTCCCAGTAAATTGGGCAGATAAGCATCTATTCTAAATTGTAAGAGCTATGACAGAGGTTGTGTAGAGTTTACTGCTTCATGTGGGCTACAAAGGACATACTTTCAAGTGCAGCTATTGCATTTGGCTTATATTCTGCTTCCCCCAGAGGAAATCAGAGAGAATTATCATAACATCATCCCTTTGCTTTGCAGTAGTTATGATTTCTAGAGTGTGGAATGTATTCATTTCATTATCATGATGTTGTTAGCATCCTGCTGATGTGTTTACAAAACGAAATACAAATATGTCAGTCTATACAGCAGTTGTTCAACTGTGTTAAGCTTTTCTACATATGTTGCTCCTGGATGAAGTCAGGAAAATGAGGGGTTGTTTCTTTTAGTTAACAGGGTTTTACTCTAAAAATAATTTCTGCAATTCTAGCCTCTTAGTGAAGCCATATATCAAGAAATGTGCTGGTTTTGGTGTTTTAATGAATACTCAGTGTATTTGTGGTGACTTAGCATGACTTCTCATTGCTTAAACATGTAACAAGTTGATAAGCCTTAAGTGCAGCTAAACAATCAAATAAATCCAGAAAATTTAAAGGCTGCAGTTTTGGAGAGCTTAAAAAAAGGAAAACGAACGTTAGATTGTGAGAAAACAAGGTGAGAAGTTAACTGTGTATGCTTAAGTATCCAGCCCTTGTCCTTTGTTGTCAGATTTGGTGTTTTAAAGTATTTAAAGGTAGGAACTAGACAGAATAACATACGATTCTGAATCGCTTGATTATTCAGGTGTCATTTTCTTATTGTGAGTTTCATTTTGTTTCTGAATACTTTGAATGACAGAGAAACCTCATTTCATTGACCCTTTCCTTTTTACAGTTTTGATAGCTTCCTGCAATGTTATGTGTTAATTTTGAGTGCTTTTGTTAAAATCAGGATGAAAATTAAGATATGGCCTTGAAACAGCATTCTGGAATAATGGGTGCCTTTAAAACAGTTATCTTTATAAGAGCATAAAAGTTAAGCTAGGTACTATAAGGCATGTTCCTGTCCATGCAGCATGTGTCAAGAAGTTTTTCTGTCATTCTCAACTTCTTGTCTTTCGTTATTGGTATTCAGCATTGTAATTATTAATTAATAATTTAATAACTTTTACGTCTCCCCAGTTCTTGGACATATGAGAACCACTAATAGCTATGGCTGCAACTCAAGCATGTTTTGCAGCAGATAATTTTTTCCACCAGTGAGATAGCATCTAATAAAATCCACAAGCTTTCGTGATGATGAAATGCATCTATATTTTAACAACTGAGAGCATCACTTTTGCTAAGTCAAGTCTTTAACATCTTTTTAGAGTCAAAGCAGAATTTCTGCCTCATTTATTCTTTAGGGAGGTTCAGATTCTGTGTCCATTAAGGTATTGTAAGAACCAGAAAAACACCTCTGAAATAATAATTAATTTTGGATGACATAAATGTTCATATTTTTTGTTCATTTGTTTGAACACTCCACAGATCATCTCACAACACTTCCCCATGTGCAAAAGTATTTGAAGTCTGTCCGTTACATTGAAGAACTCCAGAAATTTGTGGAAGATGACAATTATAAGTAAGTACTGTTCTTTTCTTCAGGCATTGGACAATTTAACAGAAAGATTTCTTAGTCGTTAGTTTGATTAAGAGCTGAACTAAAAGCCTTGGCTGAAAATGTTTTAGGGCGTTTCTGCTGAGTAAAATCCAGAATAACAGTCTTTCTTTATGACTATAAGCAGATTTACAAAGTGAAATATAACAGCGAAAAGTAACAAATTAAAAGTAACAGTTCAGAGTCGATGAAAATCTAGTCTTTATTCTGTTACATGAGGATTGTGTTCTGTGAATTTTCTTCAGTAATCCTGAAGTCATCTCCAAGATGTCCAGCATTGACTCTGTGGTGTTATAAATAATACATTAAGAACATCTACCAATTTCAGGTTACTATTTTTCATAAGTTAGTACTTACGATTTGAGGTTTAAGTTTGGGGGGTTTAAGCATGTTGATGCAATGTTTACAAAAGACCTGGAGAAGAGTTATCCCACACAGAGGTTTGAAGCAGACACCAGAGAGCACATTGGTTAATATGTGAATGTGCTCCAGTTAAAGGAAGTGATAATCCCTGGCCAGTAATTCTGAAAGCAAATTAAGTCATAGGCCTAGCAGCCAAGGTTTTAAATAGTTCAAGCAAGGTAGATGCAATGCTATACAATTTGCTATTGACAAATAGAATAACTATTTAGGTGAGCAGAATTTGAAGTATTCAAGACAAACAGATGTTCAGTAACACAATGCTAGTATAAAATATTTTAGTGTATGTTTTGGAGAGCAAGGTTGGTAATGACCTTGTTTAAAACCAGTCTTGTTACCAGTTTTGTTAAATATTTCAGTTAAGGACTTTGTCTCAGAATTTATGTATCCTTAGACTGTATGCTGATAAAATAGTGATGGAAGGGTTCATTGAAATAGAACATGGTTTGGATATCAGAAAGGAAGACTCTGATGATCTGATGACTAAAATGATAGTGACAGGAAAACCCAAAATGTTGTATAATTATTCTAACATTAGTTTGTGGTTTTGATCAGTAGATAGCTGTCACAAGTGAGATACAGCCATGAAAAGACTAATTCATCCCTACTCCGTATCAAATACAGTGTTTCTGTGAAAAATAGACTTGTTTATATTGCTTCAGAAGGTGCTGGTGAGAGCTTATGGGGAGCATTGCAGGCAATCCTGGTCATCCATGCTTGCATGCTTGAAGGTTTTAAAAAATGCTGGTGCAATCAGATGAATAAAATCTATCTTGTAACACCAGATGTAAAGAACCAGGTTGGGCCTTAGCCTAGAAAAGGAGAAGTTTAGGTAATAGAATCACTTTGTATAAATAACTGGAAGAAAATGGGGAGAATAGAGAGCAATTTAAATGAAATTGTAATGGTAGCACAAGGATAAAATGCATAGAAAATTTTAGAAGCTAAATGTTAAAATATGGTTTGTAACCATCAGAGTAATGGAACTCTGGAACCTCTTCTTAATCGGAATAATGAGACAAATAATTAAATGATTTTAAGTTGAAACCTGATTAGTTAGTGAAGTGAAGGCTACCAGTTAGTGTTTGTGAAAAGAAGAGAGCAGATTCAGTAATCAGAAAACTGCGTTACCAGTGTGGGGTCATGTACACATGGAAGAGTGACCTCCACCAGTCATTTACATTTTGCTGCAATTACTGCTGACACTGCTGGCATACCGCAGCCTCCTGCTGAGATGGAAAAAAACGTGTCATCATAACACAGACAAAACAGCACATGTTTTAGCATAACATGAGTCAGGCAATTTGTCTTTTCAATTTTGAACACAGCTGCAGTTGGTGGTAACTCCAGCTGTTCCTCTGAGCTCTGGCTCCAGCCACAGGGCATGCAGGACTATACCTTGACCAGATCTGTCTATGGGAATTCTTGTGATGAATGTGTGTGGAATTTGCTTTTCCTGTGAGAATGGTTCTAAACGTAAAAACATTCAAACAAGGTGTTCTTTTGGAGCTTCTCAAAGTATTATCAAGACATATTTCAAATAGAGATAAAATGTCTAAAATTTGTCTCCTTGCTTAGGGTAAGCTTCCTACAAAAGAAGCTGAAAGAGCACTGGGTCATTCACTGCAAAAGCTTGTGCTTGGTGATGGTCTGAGATGTTTGTGCTTTTGTGTCTGGTTGATCATAGATACTAAGAATAGTGATGTTTCTGTAGGAAAATAATTGGGGGAAAAAAAGAACATGTTTAATGTTTTCATAGCAGAATTTAACTGCTCCATGGAATTAGAATTCCTGCCAGAGTACTGACGGTAGAATGTGTAAATTCTTCCTTTACTCAATCTCATGACATTGTGTATGTTTCACACATGGACACCTTGCGCAAGAGATGTACATTGACCGTGAGCAGTGCACACAGCCTTTGGAGAGCTGAAGCAGTCCAAGACTTTTGTTAAGGGTTGTCTGAGATTTAAATCTCAATGCTAAAATTTAACACATTGTCATTATTTACCTCTAATTTCCCACAAACTTCCGTGCTTCGTTAAAGTTGTGAAGACAGAGGAAAATTAAACTGAGTAGTCATTGGTAAAGGTGAAGAATTGTAGTTAGTGGCTTTGCAGCCCCTGGATTGGATTAGAGAAACTGGTCATATGGTTTCAATTTGATTTTTTGATGGAGTTTCCTAATAATGAAACAGTGTTAATACCATGTATACAACAGCTTTCATGAACTGTACTATTTCAGAAAAAATTAATTAAACAAGTGTATTCCATAAGCATATGATACTATAACATAGTATTTGTAAAAAGTACAAGTAATTACATTTTTAATTGGAATATTAATGTAACTTTAGCAGCAACCTTGCTGATAAAGCTTGAAGGTATTTGATATATATTGAAGATAATTTACTACTTTTTCTTCGGATTTCGTTATTTGTGAGACTAAATCAAGTTTAGCGGTTTTGTTTCTAGGCTTCACTGTGGCAAGGAAAAACTGGACTGAAGTCACAAAAGGTATTAAAGAGAGGGAAAGATTTGATTCTTACAGCAGGAAAGTTGCTACAGTTTATGTACGTTGGAGAACTTTGATCTTTTTCTACCATGTTTGTTTCATCAGAATAAAGCTTTACATTTTTAAAAATTAATTTATTTAAATTCATCAAAACTCATAGCATCTCCCCTTAAAGAAAACTCTCATTCCTCTTCCATTTTTGCATTTGGTAAGAAGTTTTCAGATTTTGTTTTGGATATTTGATTTCCCATTTTCCTTTCAGTATCCCTTACTGGATCTTTAGCATTTTCTGGTCCCGTGCCAGAAGAAACTGCAAGCCTTAAAAATGCAGAGAGTACTAAGTTTTTAGAGTGGGAAAGAATCTCTTACCTCTTTTTCTTTGCAGTGACTGCTCATTTTGAGCCAGGGACAGCATTAGTGCTCTCTGCAGAGACGTATGTGTGACCTTTGGCATGAAGAACAGAACTATCTCAGTATGAGGCTGTCAGGGAGAGACACTTAGATAGTTGCCCTGATATGTATTGGCAGAATCTCAACACACGTGTTGCCAAATGAGAACCTCAATTAGACTGGAAAGGAAAATATGGCAGCCACTTTATAGTAACAAAGCTTTTCTCTACAATTTTTTGTGCTAGTCCAATTGGTTCCTTTAGGTTCATGCTTGTCAGTAGGAATGTCAGTAGGAATGCTCCAGAAAACACCTGACAATGATGTCATAGCCTAAAAATAACAGATCTTACTTGTTCAGCCCATATATTGTTTTCTGCTCAGTTTTAGCAGTACATAACTTTGTGGTGCAATGCCACATCCTTTCCTAACCAGACATACCTTGCAGCCATTCCTGTAAAGTTTTTTGTTGACCTTTTGGTATCATTTGATCAGGCCTTGTATTCTCCACAGTCGTTCTTTGAGTGAGACCAGTTTGAAGACTGTTATTTGTATTGCAGTACTATCTGTCTGGGCAGGACAATCAGACTGGTCTCTGTGCCTATAATTTGCTTCTTCAGAGCATATTAGGCAATACAGTAATAAGATGACTTACAGAAAAATCAGTTTAAGTTAAGATTCAGATAGGCAGGATGCTATGGGACAGCATTCAAGAGAAATTAATAGGCAATTAAAAGGTTGTACTGACCCTAGCAGTGCTGGTGCTATGGAAGTGCTAGCTGTACCATGTTAGTTCCAGTCCTGTGGGAACAGGACTTAAATGACAGGTGCTTAGTACTTATATTAAGTATTAGTACTTATGTTAGTACTTATATTACTTCTTTACTTATATTAGTACTTACCAAGTGAACCTCGGCCACAGTTCATCTTCAGTAAGCCTCCCAGGCAACTATATTCCTTGGACCTTTTCCACCGAGAATTGTGGTGAAAGGTGGGGCAGAAGAAAACCTTCAGTGTTAGTCTGAGATTCATAGTGACCAGCGGCCATATGGTTCAGAAACTATAGTCGTGGCTTGACTGCCTCTTCCACAGAACACAAAATAGAATTGTAGAAGCATGTAATCACTTAGGTTGGAAAAGATCTCCAAGATCATCAGCTTCAAATTTTGACCCATCACCACCTAGTCAACTAGACTGAGTAAACTGAGAGCCACGTCCAGTTGTTTCTTGAACACTTCCAGGGATGATGATGCCATTACTTCCCTGGTCAGCCTCTCCTGTGCCTTACAGAAATTCTTTCTGATGTCTGTGAAGAAATTCTTTCTGATGTCCAATCTGAACCTCCCCTGGCACAACTTGAGGCCACTTCATCTTCACCTGTTGCTGGTGGCCTGAGAGACAAGGTCGACCCCCAGCTGGCTGTGCCCTCCAGCCAGGGAGCTGTAGAAAGGGTCCTCCCTGAGCCTCCTTTTCTCCAGGCTAAGCCCCACTAGCTCCCTCAGCCACTCCTCATATGACTTATCCTGTACGCCCTTTCCCAGCTTTGTTGGCCTTGTCTGGACATGCTCCAGTGTCTCAATGTCTTTCTTGCAGTGAGGTTCCCAGAACTGAATGCAGGATTCAAGGTCTGGCCTCACCAGTACAGAGGGGCAATCACTTCCCTAGTCCTGCTGGCCACAGTATTTTTGATACAGTCCAGGATGCCACTGGCCTTCTTGCCCACCTGGGCATATGCCAGCTTACGTTCAGTTGCTGTTGACCAGCATCCCTAGGTCCTTTTCTCCTAGATCACTCTCCAGCTGCTCTTCCCCATCCTGTAGCAATGCATGGGGTTATTGTAACTGAATTGCAGGAACCAGCACTTAGCCTTGTTGAACATCACATCATTGATCTCAGCCCATTAATCTGCCCTGTTCAGATCCTTCTGCAGAGCATTCCTACCCTCCAGCAGATCAACACTCCCACCAAAATTAGCATCATCCATGAACTTACAGAGAGTGCACTCAATCTTCTTGTACAGATCATCAGCAAAAATATTAAACAGGACTGGGCCCAATACTGATCTGTGGGGAACTCCACTAGTGACTGGCCCCAAGTGGATGTGGCACCGTTCCCTATCACTCTCTGGGTCCAGCCATCCAACCAGGTGTTTCCCAGTGAAGAGTGCACTTGTCCAAGCCATGGGTTGCAGCATCTCCAGGAGAGCGTTGTGGGGTACTTGGGGATAGTGAAGCTTCCAGCAACCTACTGTTGCGTGGCCTACTGTCAAAGGACGTACTGTTTAAGTGCTAGACAGGCAGCCCAAAATGTTCCAGATATGCCAGGCGCATCTCGTTTGGTACGCAAATAATGGTCAGAAATGCCCTCAGAGACAGCTTTGAGGACAGCTCTGCTTTGTTTCAGCAAAGATGAATAAGTTTTGTTCAGCCTCCTCATGGAGCAGCTAAACTTCTGTATAAGACTGTTCTTTGTCTTCATTCACTTGCTTAATATTAGAAGAATTGAGTAACAGGGGCTTTGCTGTCCTAGCAGTGATTCCATCCTATACTGGAGAGCATACTCCCATGAAAGAGAACTGTGTTCAAGACTGATTCCCTATTTTATTTTCTGCATTATGTTAGGTTCCCCTTTTCCTGCTTACTGGGAAGGTTACTCTAAAATGAGCTGTATGGCCCAGTAGCAGAGTGTTGTTTAAGACTAAGTTGAAATAGAGGTCTGTCCAGCTTACTTTCCAGAGCACACCAGCCCTAACATGTTCCAGAAAATATTTTGAGTATTGAGCTTAAAAAAACCAGAAATTGTTAAGTCATCTTTCTACTATCCAAGAATGAAGCCTTCATGTATTCTTCCTATGCCTGTTCTGTGGAAGCTTTGTCTTAATTCCCAGTGATAGATTGGTGTTTGTTAATTCAGCAAATCTCTGTGCTGATTTTTTTTCCTAGAGATTTTACTTTTAATTTTTATTTCACCTTAGATTGTTAATACTAACTCCTCGGTTTTGAAATTTCAATTTCCTGTGGGCAGTTTCTGAGGCTGGTATCTAGGATTTATCCTGACATGTCTCTTAGCTGAACTCTTGCAGTATAATTTCGGAATGTTGAAATTTTCTATGTTACGTTTAGACCTTGCTCTTCAATTAGGCTTCTTTACCATGGTTAAGCAAAGATTTGTTTTTTGAAAAGAATTCCTGGATAAAGGGGAAATTCTAACAGTGCTGTGATATTGGATGAATATAGAGACTTCTGAGATGAATTTCTGGTGATACACAGGTGCAAACACAAAAAAGAGTGTCTTTATGAGTTGTAAGTGGTTTATTAGCCATGCTGGTATCAGCAAGTTTTTATTTAAAGTAATGCTAGTGAATGACATTGGCCAGCCGCTGTGAGAATGTCTACGGGTGTGTGGCGATATGGATGATGAATGTTGGTGGTGAGCACATCAGTTCTCAAAATCTGCACTGATCTGTTGAAAGTATCACACTAAGCCTCTCAGCGGCCACAGATTCTGGCTCCAGGAGTCCTGTTTGGGAGACACTGAGCATGTGTGTGTATGTGTGGAACTTGTGCTGCTCCATGGAAGAAGGAGTGTCAGAGAAATTGTAAAATTGAATTTGGGTAGTGACAAACAAGCCAGGACTGGTTGAAACTGTACTATTGTCAGTATCTCTTCTTTGAAATAAAACATGGTTTTGACTGTTTCCAGCCTTCTGGAGGAGAGGGGGAATAGAAGAGAAGGTGGCTCAGGAATGACGTCTCGTTGTCAGAATATATTCCTTTTTCTCAACAGTTTATTTTAAATATAAATGTGTCAGCATGAGTAATTTATATTTACCAAAATATATTTAGGCTCGCATTTATTTGTTCTTCCTTTAACACATCCTGTATTTTCCTAGGTTGAAAATAGCTAAATTGCATTCTAGTTTTTCTGGAAACATTTCAGAATTCTGGCATCATGGAAGTCAACAGCCAAACTGCCAGAGACTTAGAAAAGGCTGAGATTCAGAATGCAGTTTAACATAACCAAACAGATAACCAACATTATCTAATTTCACGTATTCGGGGAGATGACCAGTGGAGAGTGATGTAATTTCATTTTATAGCACTGAAGACTCATTTGTTGCTCTGTTAGTGAATTTCTAAGTGCAGCACACAAAACAGGTGCTTTCTAGATGGTACAGTGATAGCATGCCTCTTCCTAAAACCTTGTTAAAAGCATAAAGATTTGAGATCTTTCTTCCTGCTGTAATGTTCCCTTTTCTTTACAAGAATAATTTTAGACAGAAAGAGAAATAGTAGAGTGCAAATAGTTGCATGGAAGTTGATCCTACTTGCTTTTGTCACTAAAGAAAGTGTAAGAATGCACTCGCCTTAAATCTGTTAGCAGATCATAGCACTTCCCCTGATGTACATATTCATAGGCAGTATTTCACCTGTGCTGTTTTTCAAACACATTAGATTTGTAATGGGTTCAGGAGCTCAATACGCAGTAAGCTGCTGAAGTTGGTAAGAATTGTGACGTTAGACAAGTGATTTCTGGCCTTATCAGGTATGTGAGGTAGTCCTGCCATTCTTGCTATGAAAAATACGTGATTCTGTAAATAGTTATCTGAAATTATAGACTGGACCTGCCTAATGAGCACAATTCAGTTCAGCATGCTTAATAAATATGGTTTCTAATCTTTACATGCAGATTTAAATTCATTTTACTCTAACCAAGCAAAAAAATTTCAGGGGGAATGCATTACAAATCACATCACTGTAAAAGAAGCAGCTGTTTGCTTGCGTGAACTGAATTGCAGTAATATCTTTTAACAGTGGGTTTATTAGATGGATGTTTCCACAGTGGCCAAATGAACTGTGGCTATTGCCACAGAGGACTAATACAACTGAGCAACTTACTTGATAAAGGGTAAGGAAAGAGCTTCAGAGATGAGTTCCTCAAAGCTGGCAGAAACTAAACATGCTGTTTTGCACGTGGGAAAGGACTGTAACATTTCCCTTGTACACACAGACATAAAAGAAATTAGCAGTTGTGGAACAGTGATGGGTTATCAGGAGGAGGGTTGTCTGTGTCCATTTGGAGAAAAACTGAAACAAGTTGAAATGCCTGCTTTGCCTGAGGACTTCGGTTTTTCAAATATGAGCTAACCCAGTAAAATGAGCTTAATACTCAAATTTCTCAGTATCTGTGGCACAGTTTCTGCAGAAGATTATTAAAACAAACCAAAAAAAAATTATAAAGCTTTTTTTTGCAAAAATCAAGCTCACAGCATGGAAACAATAAAGCTTGAATATAGTGAGGAACAGATCAGCCTTAAAAACGAACAAAGGAGTAACTACTGTGCAAGGGATGCAACTGGGACATTTCTACAGACATGGCAGATAAATTCACACAGTAGAGCCCTATTTGCAGGGAAGGACTTCCTTTTTTTTTTTTTTGCTTTTTTTCCATACTGAAAGAAATTCCCATGTGATCAATATTTGAACTGTGCACTGACTTGTATTATTGTAACTCTCTCGTTGGGTTCTAGGAGAGTTATGTTACTGCTTCCTGGTCACAGAAATCAAGTTGACAGAAAGAAAAGTAGCCTGGAAAGGAATGCATAATTACCTACTCTAAATACATTGCTCTAGATGGTTAAAATAATCTAGTACTGTCGGAAGAACAGATATTCAAAAGCATGAAATGGATCATAGCTTTGTTAACTGGCTTCACGCTAAAACAGTTGACAATGTTGGAATATTGTAGAGAGGGAGCTGGAAGGTACTCCCCATAAAGAGTAAAAAGGAAAGTGATGGCTGATCCATATGTGATACTTTAAAATACTATCATAGGTTTCTCCCTTCGCCCCTTTGCATGTTTTTATCTGAAGTCAGAAAGGATTTCCTTGGGGTACACAGCAGGGTGCTGCAGCTTGAAACCTTCACAGCTTTTGCGTGTGTTCACTGCTGTGCAATGACAGCAGTTATTTCCTTTGGATTTATGCCTATTCCATTAAAATTACTTAACATTGTAGTCCTTCATACCTTTTTGTCAGACTGGTACAGAGCAAAGGACCCATGAATATCAAGTTAAGACTGCCTAAACTTGAGAAATGGCAAAGTGATATGCATTGGGAGATTGACATTTGTTGGAGTGCTGAGAACACAAGAGTGGGTGAGTACATCATAAAACACATGGAGTGAGGCAGCGTGGCATATAATACTTCCTTCTAAATACCTTCTTATATTATTAAGTGTTGGTCACTTTGCCCTCTTAGGCTTCTTTTCTGTAAGTTATAGTAACTAAATAGCTGTTTCTGTGTGCACATTTCAACATGGTAACAGTAAATTTGCTTTCATGCTCAGAGGGAATAAAATGTTAGGTTTGTATCTAAATTACTAACTTTTTGAGTTTTTCTCCCAAGGTAAAAGGCTATATGAACTTACATTTTTAAACTGAGAGGGAGGATTAAATAACAATTTCTCTTTCTGCTTTCATAGATTTTCCTCACAGTTTATTTTTTTATTCTAACAGGTAGTGATTTTCTTCAAAAAAATTACTGTTTTGTTACATCACAAAATAAATAACTACACGTCCAAGAAATTCCTAGTTAGCACTGCCAAAATAATTACTTTCTTCAATTTCTTTACATTTTTATTGAGACTTTTTTTTTTGTTAATTTATCTAAAAACTTGTTTTTCCAGATTATCTTTAAGAATTGAGCCAGGTAACAGCTCTCCTCGACTGGTTTCCTCCAAAGAAGATCTTGCAGGTATAAAATATAATTTGAAAATTTTAGTAAGGAAATAATTTTAATTACAGGAATCCTCCACTGAAATATATGGGAAAATCCAGAGGTACATCAGTAGCATGAGTCAACAAGAAAGATTGCTGACTTGTATAAAAATAGTACCAATTCAAGGGATGTCACAGGGTGTTTGCTAGCATTGGAACAGATGTCAGATTGTGGGATTTTTTACAAATGCTTGCATTTTCATTATTATTTAATAAGTGAAGGAAAAAGAGCCTTCTTTCAGGTTTTTTCCAGGTTGGAAAAAAACCAATGCAGTGAGTAACACAGGAAATTCTCCTTTCAGGTTTCTGTGTGATCATGTAAATTTGAGACAATTTCATTATGGAAAGCAGGAGGACAAAAGATTTGTAATAGCTTCTAGCAACATCTGAAAAACTAGAGTACCATCCATAAGCTGACCAAAACTAATCTGCTGTTTATTGCTATGACCAGACTAAACAAACATCAGGCTATGTGAAATGTGCTTCCTGCAATAGGAGCCATTGTCTCAAAAGCTATTCTGTTTTAATCTCTTGAACCTGAATGGCCAATTTTCTGTTTCATTATGTAAAACCATGTGTGAATGTAAAAACCCCAAGGAGTCCAGACCACATCTGACATGCAGTTTCATTTGGCATTCAAAATGTCTTTTCTTCTCACCAGTGAAAGGCAAAGTAAATGAGAGAAAGAAAAAAGGAAGATGCTAAATATAAAATGGAGAAAAATCCTATGTGTTTTTCCTCTGCCTCCCAGCTCTTCATGTTGGCTGCTGTCAAATGACCAGTTGTTTAAAGGGAACCTCTTGTTTGTCCTAGTATTGTGATTGCTATTCCCAGAGTCAAATAAACATTTGACCTGGTCTTCAGTTGGTTTAGGAAGATGCTTTCCCTCTCTCTGCTTGATGCTCAGTATTATTGCCATGTAAAACATAAGGAAATAGTTCACAGGATAATTTTTTTTTTAATTAGATGAGTTCAGAAGTAGTTTTTAATGAACATTGTCTTCATACAGAAATGCATTTGGAAGTTAACTTCCCCACAGGAGCCATCACAGTGTTGTACTCTGTATCTCTGTCTGGAAAGGTGTTGATAAGGTACTGGGCTTCTGCTAAGCAGTGCCCACTGCATCAAGGCTATCTCTCCAAACCCAACCCCCTGCCAAAAAGGCCAGTAGACTGGGGATGGGCAAGAATTTGGGATGGTACATAGCCAGGACAACTGATTTAAGCTGCCCGAAGAGCTATTCCGTACCATGACACGCTCATCAATAAAAGCTAAGAGAAAGCACGGAGGGAGGGATTTATTATTAAGGTGTTTGTCTTTGTAAGCGTGCGCTCTGATGCTTGGGTGAGGCTGTGGCTGCTCATTGCCCACCAATGGGACATAGAGGATAAATTCTTCTTTTGATTTCTTTTGCTTCTGCACACAGTTGTTGCTTTTTTAAATTAAATTGCCTTTATCTCAACCGACAAATATTTTGTATCTTAGTTTCTTCACCCTGTCCTGTGAAGGATGGGGAGTAATAGAGCAGCTCAGTGAGCACCTGACAGCCATCCAAGGTCAACCCACCACATCATGTCACATTTTCTTTTGTTTTTGTGAGGATTTCCTTTTTCATACTGGAGACTTGAAACTAAGTCATTGCCTCTCATATGGTTACATCCTTCTTACGTATGTAAAGCAGACATAGAAGTAAACTTTTTTGTTTTCTAGCTTTTGCTTTGTATTGCTCACATCTACATGTTCAACTCTTGGACTTTGATGTTAACACTTCATTTGTATGATTATGGAAATTCTAACTTCAGTCGTGACCAGTAACCTGAAAGTCTTAAGCAAGGGCTGAGACTTGATTAGAACTCTAATGGAAGGCAATTAAAAATAAAGTTCCAAAGTTGAAAATGAGAACTTTGAACTTGCCTTAACTAGGCAAGTAATACAGCATGACACTGCAGTGAGCTCAGCTGGAGTCCACAAAAAATGATTGGGCCCATGTTTAGTAGTACCTACTTCATCGAATGTGTGATCCTATGGTATCTGGCAGTGTTAGGAGAGGGTGAATTTTCCCTTCTGAATCTGCAGTGCCCCTAAGTGCTCTTGTAAATTTGCTTTATTCAGAGTGAGAATTAGTGTAATGACTGGAAATCAAGTGCTGAGTCATTCCTATTGCTCCATTCTTCTGTTAGCATTTCCTTCGAAAGCTTGACCCACTTATGAACTGCTGTATTTCTTGCTCAGCTAGAGAGTTCTCACTTTCTGCCAGTTAGACAGTGAATGCCATCAGCATTTTGTAATACCCACAGGAATTTTTCAGTGACCTGCACCTGTGTGGCTGCAAAAATGCTACTAAATGGAATCCAGTGCTTTTTACTGAAAATAAGTTTTACTGAAAAATTTATTCCTGCAGAAGGTTCATTAAGTAAGCTAGCATGAACTCAAACTGAAATTTAACTAAGCGTGAAGGCAATAATTTATTGTTTATTTCACAACATTAATGAATAGGAATATAGCCATGTGTTAGTCCTGAATAATACTGAACTTAAATATTCAAATATCAGTAATGAGATATTTGAACATGGAGAATTAAAAACAGCACATTTGCAGATATTGCAGTCAATTTTATTTGGATTCAAATTATACCTTGCGGTTAATTCTACTTTGGACATTGTGTGCCAGAAAGTGAGTCCTTTGCAGTCAGTAAGCTACAATGATAATAGATGATTTCAAAATACTTTGAGCATTAGTTTAATGTTCCAGTCAATAGTTTAAGGCATGGGAGTCTGAGAACAGTGATTTTAATTAAAATAAAGGTTCTTAGCCCATAAAGACAGTCATCAGTTCAGTGGTCTCAGTATTCCTAAAGTTAACACGTTACTCATAGTGGTAAGTCTAGTTGAGTTCTGCCTGTGACATGCTGCCTTCTTACAGGTCAGCATGTTTCCAGAGACAGAAAAAAAGCTCAATGTGATTGGTAATAATTCCAAAGTCTATAATGGGATTAAGCGCAGGGAATAGTGTCATCTTTGTATTCTAAAAGATAATTGCATGTGTTGATGATGGAAATGGATTTTACTTTCCAGCTCTGTGAATTTATTTCCTACCCAGTTTTCTCTCTTTCGAAAGAATATTAACAGTTTACTCTCGCCAGGGACATTGTGGGTTTATTTTTTTCCCTTTAAAGCATCTTTATGAGTGTGAGGCTCAATAAAAACGGTTAAATCCTATAGCATTTCTATTTGCAAAGTGCTGGAGAAAACCATGTGTCCCTTTTTCCACTTCTTTTGCCAACTAGTTTTCCAGAAGATTCGAACAGGAGTCAAACATCGGATTAAAGTGACTGTCTCACAACAAGCTATGTTTTGTATATTAGTGGCTAAGAGGGTCTCATTTAATTACCAAATGCGTATATAATTGTGAACAGTGCTTTCATAGGAAGATTTCATGTCTTCCATAACGCTGCAGAGATTCCTGTCTCTCGCAAGTAGCATTTAAAAAGGAACTTTAAGCAGTTTAGTTGAATGCTTTCAGGAACTGTGTGATTCACACAACTTCCTTGGCAGCAACTTAAGTCTGTTCGTTCGGCCTTGCTGTGGTTTGAGAGAGAGAGAGAGAATGTAGCTGGAGAGCTTACAGTATGCTAACTGTTCACAGTTTCCAGTTGAATTAGCTGTAAAAGACATCTGTGTTCCTGCAGCGTTGGCTGAAAGGTGCTTGTCATTTATTGTATGGCTGTTACGGTTTTATCGAAGGTATAGCTCATTACATTTTCCCAGAACAAAGGAAAAGATTTAATGCAATGTATGGTAAATGTAAACTTTCCAAGCAACTGAAGTTCCTCAGAATTTGCACACCAAGTGTAGCTCAGTAATGTTCTGTTATGCATATTCTGTATCATCGTGTTATTTAGAAAAGTTCAGGGCACAGTGCTAATCAGAATACAGAAAGTTACTCATTCTCTGAAATACAGCATATTTATTCTATCTTGAAAAACAATCTAAAAAGTTAAAATAATTACCATGTTCAGAAAATTGTATCTAATACTAAGTGACTGAAAGACTGGTCTGAATGATTCTGTGATTTTTAATGAACCCCTTCATTACAGTTAATATCTAGCATTAAATTTTAGCAACAGCCAGACCTCTGCTGTGGGTAACATTTTGGGGGGTTTGTTGTGCAGTACTCAGGGATGGACCCTCACCCCC
>VZRN01003151.1:1922-22721 GCA_013397935.1 Dasyornis broadbenti | reverse complement strand
CCCACCCCCTTTTTTTCCTGAAGTAGGTCTTGGTGTAATTCTTGAGAGGAGAATAATTAGACCTGAGGTTTTTTGTTACCATCATACCGGGAATGTAGAGTAATTAAACTGAAACAGCTATATTCTCTTCTTTGTTATTGGGGTAAAATTCAGCCAAGTCCAAGTTCATTTGGCTTTGAGAGCTAGTTCATAAAGAACTTAGAATATATATTTTAATTTATTAGAGGAGGTCAATTATTGGATGTAGAGTATGGGATATATAGGAGTTGAAAATGTAGAAACAGAAGGAAGAAAGACGGGATATTTGCATATTTGTAACCCTCTGAAGTATCTATACTACACTAGTGATATCTCTACAGCAGTTCCAGCATTTTAGAATAAAAACCCCCACACCATCATTTTCCATGTAAACACTGAGTCTGACATTTAGTTTTGCCATTTGTTTTACTGGTTGCTTTGGCAACTAATAAATAGTTTGTGCTAAGTGCTTTAGCAGCCAGTCATTCTGTGGAAATGAGGATTGTCTAATCCTTGTGCAAGTTCTTGGTCATTGCTTCATGTGCACCATGTCTGCTTTTCTGACACAGGACTTAAGGTAGAAATGGAAGAACTAAGTTTTCTTCACGTAAACTTACAGACTGTCCAGAAAATTTTGCACTTTAGTTTCCAATCTCTTCCTCTGTGATACTTTCCTGAGAAACTTTTACAATTCACTGGAGTATTTTTGAAACAAATCAATACCAGACAAATCTGTGGATTCACATGTTATCAGCCACTAAATCCAGCTGGAATTAGTGCACTGTGGGTTTTTTCTTAACATACCAAATTCGCAAAAATTGTGGAAGAATATTCTATCAAAACAGAGTTTCCAGGGAGAGAATGATTGTGCTCAGTTTTTAACTTTATCGCTTTCTATTACTTTCTGTGACTTCCAAGCAAGTCTAATGTCCTAGTCCATTGATGCTTATTTTAGCTACCAAGCTATAACTGCTGAGGAATGTTACAAAGATAAACCAGCCAGAGGACAAAGGGCTTTTCTGCCTTGTTTTGAGGTTTAGATGGTTTTGGGTTTTGTTTTTGACCCTTTTTTCATAGCAATCACCTGAAATAGTTTCTGTAAAAAGTTAGGGGTTTTTTGGTGGATTGGTTAATGTATCTGGTTGAACCCAAACTTCAGAATTTCCCTGCAGCTATACTCTGACAGTGGGTATGTCTTCATGGCCCATCTGGATGTCACCCAAGCCCATATACTGCCTTGCAGATCCATACGGAAAAACTTCAGCGTTTTTGCTGAAGTATAAGTCTGGGTTTTGCGAATTCCACTGGTGCAGAATAAGTAACACAAATGTTGACAGTTAGTGATTCCATAAAAGTGACATTTGAAAGTGAAAATGTCACTTCTGTCCAGGAAGCATTTGAAGGAAATACGCTCAGGTATGCTTCCTGTGCAGTCAAAAGTGTGTGTGTGTATGAGCTTTTGGGGAGCTTGTAGGAGACTGGGGAGGTGCAGTCAAGGACTCAGATTCTTGTTTTCAGTTTGCTCTTGTCCGAGAAGCAGCCATAACATACATATCTCTTACATGTTGTATGCATTGGTAGGCTGTTGTTGAATTGTAAAGCAATACTCTGAAAATTACAGAATCACAGAATGAACTAGGTTGGAAAAAACCTTTGAGGTCATTTGAGTCCAACCTATGACCTAACAGTACCTTATCAGTTAAACCGTGGCACTGAATGCCTCATCAAGTCTTTTTTGAAACACCTCCAGGGACGATGACTCAACCACCTCCCTAGGCAGCCCATTCCAATGCCAAACCACTCTTTCTGTGAAGACTTTTTTTTTTCTTGTATCCAGCCTAGACTTCCCATGGCGCATCTTGAGGCTATGTCCTCTCATCTTGTCACTGGTTGCCTGGGAGAACAAGCTGACCCCCGCCTGGCTACCACCACCTTTCGGGGACTTGCAGAGAGTGAGAAGGTCCCCCCTGAGCCTCCTTTTCTCCAGGCTAAACAGCCCCAACTCCCTTAGCCGTTCTTCATAGGGCTTATGTTCCAGACCCTTAGTTAATTAATTATAATTAATTAAACTGTTCTTTTACAATAGCCATAATTCTAGATTTAATTTTTTTTTTATTCTGTGCACAAAATTCTTCTAAAGTTATTTATTGTGTGTTTTGTAAGTAGGTCTTTCTCTTTGAAAGTTTTAATTATCACACACTGGTTACAATGGAAACAGAGCAGTAAAAATTTACAGTGAAGATTAACTGGAGAGTCTGTGGCTTGGAATTGTCTTTATTAAGTTTTAGAAACAGAGCTGGTAAGTATCAGTTTTCTTAACTGCTCACCAAAAAATAGTGAGTAGTTGAGACTGTTCTACCTTCCTGAAAAATCACTCAGTTCTTCATCATATAATATGCAACTCATTTTCAGTTTTCTGTTTGCATGTCTAGTACTGGTTTATTGATAGGTTTTAAATGGAGAAAAAATGTGAACTATAACTCCCTCACCCTGTTGCTTTTTTTAAAAGCTCTGGAGACTGTAAATGTTCACATGTTTTACTGAAGGATTGCAAAAGTAGCGTTCATTTATAACATTTGAAGGATTATTCATGGAAAAATTATTTAAAGGAAAAAACAGTGAGATCCTTTGGGATATGTGTAAACTTTTCCAAATGTTCTTGCCACAGATCTCTGAACAGCACTCGGCTCACTCTGATGAAGTTGTCTCACGTTCCCTAACGCAAACAAATTTTTAATAACATTTTAATATTTTTATACATTATTCTTGTGCATGTCAGCATAATCTTGAAAATGATGCTGAGAAATAATGAAAACCAAACTAACCCTTGTTCATGCCAGCTGACTGGAAAATCCGGCTAAGAGTGCTTTGTCTCCATGAAAGGCAAAATAACAGAATAGCAATCATGGTAACAGTATGCACTAGGAGTGGAGCCAGAAGAGTAAAGACAAGAGTTAGCAGTAGCAGATGACTTCACTTATTGGAAAAAAAGGGGTAAAATAGCTCAATCCAAAATGGATTTAAATATTGGAATTTTGTTATCAGCAGTATCAGGCATAACTTCCCCAGCTAATTGTTCATCAGTCTGGTATGTCCATAAACATCTCTTGATCTGTGCAGTTTTCATCAGTATCTCACTGTTTACCCTCTTTGGCATCCTTCTTGGCATGGACTCTCTTTGTCTCTTTCTTACTCCTTTACAGAAATGAGGTCATCTGTCCTCTGCCCCGTAACTCATGCTGACACTTACTACACCCTTGGTTTCTTGCTGAGCTGAGTGTGGCCAGCAGCACAGGTGCTGGCTGAGGAGAAATCTATAAACTTCACTATTCTTCTTCATAGACATTTGGCAGCGGAGCAGATGCAAAGATTATGTAAAGGTGTTTAAGTTCAGATTCTTTTTACCTTAGAACAGGGCTAACAGAGCTAAACTGTATAGATTTCCTCCTCTTGCCTTGGAGGTGAGGAGGATGCAGAACAGCATTGAAAATGGCCACTCCAGGCAGAGTAATACCAGCACAGATGATACTTCTGTTTTCATCTGATCCCAAAAGCATTCTGTTTTCTGCCATCAGGATCTCCACTAAAGACACCTAACTAGGAATTTGAGTAAGTCTCAGAATCACAGCATAGTTGGAAGAGACCACAGTGGGTCATCTAGTCCAAACTCCTTGCTCAAGCAGGATCATCCTACAGCACATGGCACTGCATTGCATCCAGATGGTTCTGGAATACCTCCAGTGGAGGAAACTCCACAGGCTCTCTAGGCAGCCTCTTTCAGTGGTGTGTCAACCCAGGTCCATTTCCTTCTTTCACGGGACTGATGCAAGCAATTATGATTGCCATAGGTAATAGAAAGGAAGCCAGGCTGGAACTGTTGTCTTAAGTTGTAAGACTCTTACACATATTTCCACAAATTCTGTCAGCCTTGACACATCACACCTTAAGCCAGGCAATATTTCTAGGTGAACTGAAATTTTATTCCCTAATATTATTTTCAATCTGAGATGCAGAGTCCTTTTAGAAATACTGTATCATTTGTTTCAGCAGGATGGGGGGCTGGTTAACAAATTTTTTCTGTTCTGAAGCTGTGCAGGTAATAAAAGCTCTTGCTTAAACCAAGCAATGATCATCTTTATAATGATGAATCTTTAAATAATTTTGTGTTGCAGTTGTATTAATGTAAATTTCAATCCATGCTTCCTAAATGGAGGGAATAAAAGGGAGTATAGAGTGAAAAGTCTCAAACTGTTTTTTCTTGCTAGATAATATTCCTCAATCTGTGTCAGTTTTGATAGTATAATTTGAACCTACCTGGAGTGAAATCCAGCCACTGATTTTGTAATGGCTTGATTGTATCAGCACTGGACTTGTTATGTTGCTGTTCTTTCTCATAAAGTAATTTTGGTGCAGTCTCATGCTTTTCTTTGGTTGCATATCAATGTTTTGGAAGGAAATTAATCAAACAGTCTTACTGCTTTCAGGTCTGTGATTCTCCTCAGTGAGAAACTTAAACCTTTAAGCTATTATGTGTTACAAAATTTAAGTTATTTCTACATGTGGCACAGGGTCTGTGTGAAAAAGCACTGCACTGTACTGATAATCCTTTAGGGCTGTGCCTTAAGATTGCTACTCTTTCACAGGCTATGGTTTCAGTAGCTTGTTAAAAATAATACTTCAGTAATGTTCAGTGAACTTAAATGAACCTAATGTCATCCACTTGAAAAGAATCGAATGTAAATCAGGATTGAGAACTGGCACCAGAAAGACCTGAATGACGCAGTAGGAAGCAATATAAAAACGAACGAATCCTGCAGCCAAATGAAGGGACAAGCCTCAGAGTAGACACATTACCAGTGAAGTTTATGCTGAGTTTCAGATCAAACTCTTGCTGATAAATGCTCATAATTTTCAGGGAAATTCTCTTTTAGCTGCCACTGTCTTTATACCGGGTTCAATTCCAATATATTTTAGGCTGCTTAGCAGGTAATAAACACCTCAATAGTGCTCAGTGTTTTTCTGCTCACAAGTTGAAAAGTGTCTGATGGAAAGGCACTACAAACAAGGCATGTAGAGCAAACTCCTTTATGGGAACCTAGTCCATCAGAATAACTGGAGGGTTTCAAACTAAAGAACTTGTAATAGTTTCTGAAACTTCTGAAAGCATTTACTTTGTCTCTGCATAAATTTTAAGAATTTGTAATGAAAACCTGTGGTAAAAGACTTTAGTGAAATGCATATTCTCACTACTAATGCAGCAGATAAGATTTTTCCGACCTAATGGTGAAATATGAATCCATACAGTTTTTTCATTAAACTAGTCAACACATAAATGTGCTCATATTCATACTTTTTCTGTTCTAATTTGTGTGTCACCTCCATGGCAGAAATGGAAAATGCACTCCTTTGGTTTTAGGGATGTTGTGTTACAGCCCAAATACATAAAAATTTTAGTTGTATTTGCAGCAAGAACGTTGTACTTGGCCCTCTCCATTCTCCCAGGTGTGTGTCTCTGGGTGAATCTCTGCATGAAGTAATGACTGAAAGTGCATTTTTAAAAGCTGCATGTGGCCTTTAAGACCTTCTCTGAAGCTGCATATGCCAGTGACTGATGCTCTGACTGTCATGTTTCACAAATTCTCAATTGTGTGGTGGTAGCAAAGACAGGCAGGCAAAAATGCTATCTTGGTGGTATATGTGAATGAGGCAGAAAACAGGCTTAAAAACTGTTCTGTCTTTGTTCTCCTACTAAATTGATGATCTGATGAATAATAGTACTGAAGGTTCCCTCAAGGAGGGAACTTGTCCCTCATCTCTCTATTGCTAAAAGAAGTTTTGTCTTTTTGATTTGTTTTGAAGCACCCTTCATTATTAATTAAGCAGCATAATGAACTGTTTCATCAAATATGCAGAACACTCCTTGGATTAAATCTTTCCCCTCACTACTAGGGAAAACCCTTTGCAATTTTTCCTAGTTACAACCCAGTTTGCAGCGAAATTCCAGAGTCTAGGCTATAGGGAAATAAAAATACAAGTAATTTGGAATTCATTTTTGTGTTTCATACAACTTGATTGCAGAGTGAGTATGGACAGTAAAGCATCTTGTGTTTATTTGTATTATTTTTTGCCTCTTACTGGGACAAACTCATTACTGGTTCTCCTATTTCTTGTGTCTCATGAATCCTCAGTTCAAGGCAGAAGCTGATAACTTCTGTGCTTCAGGATAGAGAGAGTAGCCTGTATAACAAATAGAAACAGAATGTCTCAAGTAGGAAGAGACTCATAAGAATCATTGAGTCCAGCTTCCTGCTCCTTGCAGGGCTACATAAAACTAAATATCACTAAGAGTGCTGTCCAGACTCACCTTGTACTCTGTCAGGCTTGGTGCCATGACCACTTTTCTGGGAAGTCTTGTCTCTCAAAACCATTTCTGTTAAAAATGCACCTTCACATCCTGTTGTCAAACTCTGGAATGTCGGTGTTTTGGATTGGGTTAGAAGTTTCTTCCTGTTTCAGTTTATTACTTACTTGAGGCCAGACACTTTTGTAAAGATTCTGATGATGATTGTACGTGGCTTTTCTCAAAGTTTCTTCTTGTGTCAACCTCTTAATGGGTGGGTTTTGGTTAGAGTCCAGAAGCCGACTAAGCTGAGATTGTTGGAGCCTCCAAGAAGTGATTCATGTAATGCAGAGACAAGTTTGTTCTGCTGGTACCTGGACTGTCCCAAAGAGAAAGATACGGTCAAAGGGGCAGATGGCCACTTTCATGACCAGTCTTCCCACTTTCATCACAAGCATCAATGCCACAATTAAATGGTTAAAAGTGAAATTTCAACTGTTTATTGTGAAGCCAAGAAGCTCAGCTTTTACTGAGGATGACAGTAGGCCTTGTTTTCCGCTGTATTGCAAAGTTCACTGCCTGCCTTTTGCGAATAGCATCAAGGAGCTGGAACAAAACCAGTTTGTCCATGTTTTCTGTCAGGTCTCATAAAATCTGTTAATTGAGAGGAGGAATGATTGCAGTGAGACACCTCTGGAGTTCATAGATGTTTGAGAAGCAATGCATCTGTCTGGCCATTAAGTACATGAAAAGCCCCTGCTTTCTCTTACATGCTCAAGCTGTGAGTCAGTATGAGCAGTTTGTTTACAGTTTATTCACAACATGAGGTTGTGAACAAAATTCAAAACACATGTGAACATTCCTGTTTACACCTGAAGTACAAATTGACTTTATGGCTCTGCATATTATACTTTGGCACATTCAGCTGTTGTAAGGATGCCAAGAGTTTTTGTAGTTCATTGTTAATAGTATGACCAAAACCGCTTTAAAAATTACTTACAGGGAGTTCAAGATTATGGAGATGAATTTATAACAAAAATGGATGGTGTAACCCTAATGTGCAAGAAACAGTACTTCAGAAATGGTGCCTTTTGGTTATCTGTAAAAATTCATTTTAATCAGTGCCTAAACACACCAGGCTATGAAATTTCTGGGATTTGCATCAGTTCAGTGTTAAATAATCTCTGTCTTTTAGGTCCATCTGACATGTCAGCAATTATGAAATTCAGCAGGAGACCCACATGTCCTGATGCCTCAGTAGCAGCAAGTCTAGCTACGCCTCCTGTACCACGGCACCGGAAGAGTCACAGCCTGGGAAACAAGTGCGTACTCCCAGCTGTCTCATGTTCAGGCAGCTACATGCATCATAAAAATTTAAGATAGCAGCAGAACATGCTGGTAATTGTCCTTTCCGTTTCTTGTATTGCAGAAGCGCTCCAGGTTTACTGTGTATTCTCTAGGTTTTCTCTTGACACTTTTGTTACTTTTGCTGACTATTCTCTGCAAGTGCCAGGCATTGGCAATATTAGAAAGCTGCTTATTCGCTTTGATCTGTGGATTCCTGGTGTGCTTTAACTGGTACTTTTTTTGGTTTTGTTTTCCAAATGTCTTGCTAATACATCTAAGGATGCTTGGCACACCTTGTTCAGGAAGGTTGTGACCTTTTGCACTGTTTTGCATGGGTAATACGGATTTAGAAATATTTTTATCTACCATTTACCCAGCTAAGTGAGAGCACCTGCTCCCTAATTAAGGTTTCAGCATCTACCAAATTTCACAATTAATGGGTTTGGGGAAGAAAAGTTCAGGTGACTTGTCCAAGGTCATGGAGTGATGATGTGTTAGTTCAGCTTAGTGAAGGACCACCAAGCAGTGGCTTAGCTGGAGTCTTCTTTTTCTGGTTTTCTGCTTTTGCTGCCACCAAGAGTGTTCAGGTTTTGTATGGAGAGGAGTCAAAACATTTACAGCTTCCCAGCTGCAGAAATTTAATAATCATTAGTGACAAAGAGAAGTAAAATCTGAAACTTGTCTTGGTACTTAAGGAGCATATGTACAGTGAAGTGGTAACATAGAATTTCCCGCTCAGTAATAACCTGCTCATGAGGCAGAGGCTGAGCGCAAAAAATGTGAGCCAAAGGTTGCTGTTAGATGGCATACGAGGGGATTCATGTTTTTCTCTCTTTCCACGTTCCAGTATGATGTGTCAGTTAAGTGTCGTGGAGAGCAAAAGCGCCACCTTCCCGACGGAGCGGCCGCGGCACCTGCTGGATGACAGCGTCCTGGAGTGTCACAGCCCAGCGCGCAGCCACGCGCCCAGCACGCGCCTGGCCAACGGCCTCTCCACAGGTAGCATCTTCGTGGGGAGTGACACCCCTGCTCCTGGCCCAGGGTGCTGCAGATTCATAGATACCTGAAGGCAGGGTATTAGGAAGATCATTATTTCCCATGCAAAGACTGATTTCACAGAAGAAAGTAGATCAGAACTGCTACCTGGTCAACATTGCCTCAGCTTTCCTCAGTTACCCATTGATGCTTTTGCTAAAAGTGGCACGAAGGAAGATTGGTTTTGTAGATGCTCGGTGTGTGACACAAAATGTTTGTCAGCTTTCAGCATGGAAAAAGTGTATCTATATTTTAAAAGCTACCTTTTCACAAAGAAAACTTTAATTTTAACTATATGTTTTAGAAGATGGGAGAATTGTTTGGCTGTATTCTTTGAGATTTCAAAAGAAACATAAAATGAACACGTTACGGTATTATAATTAATAAAACAATCATTATAATATCAACAAAGTGATGAAGAACCTGTGTTCTAAGGAAGGGAAAGCCACATTATAAGAAACTCAGGCTATTTCTAGAATAGGAAACTGACTGTGAAAGATAGCATATTACTTGACCAACAGTTAGACACTGAGATGATCTTTGCACTTCTGAAAATACAGGCACAACTCACTGAGTTTAAACTGAGCATTAGAAGATCAGTCCTGGGCAAATTAAAACCGTGAAACAGCAGTGCCAGAATAGGAGGGACAAATTGGTCATGGGCTTGGAGGAGAAATAGGAATTTTAGTTATGAATGCCATCATACATATTTTTAATACCTACTAGCAGCAGCATACAGCTGACATACCCTTTACTGGAGGTGTGCTTGCTTCTTGAAAGTAAACTATGATACCATATCTAATAAGTTGAATTAACTTACGAATATTGTGGTAGAAACATTGTCTTACAAAGGAGCTGGATTTTATGTTCCTTAAGTGCTCAGCTTCTGAAGTAAAAGCAGCATTATGAGAATTAAAGTAATGGTATTTAAACACAGCATTAACATGAGTTAACAGTAAGATACTACAAATGGAGAGGCTCATGTAAGCCTCTTCCAACGAAAGATTTTACCATGAACTCTAAACACTTCTACTTCAAAATATGATTTGAGTAAGTAATGTCCATGGTACTATATAAAGGGTATTCTGGTGATCCACATACATTGGCTTTGTATTTTCCCATGGGTGGTTTTCTTACTCCTTCTCTGTACTACTCTCTTTCTAGATAGCAGTGAAAGCTCAGAATTTAGTGAGGAGCTGCCGTCAGGGCTTGAAAGGTGAGTTAGTCTTCATGTACACTCACTGAGCACTCTGCAGACTTAGCTAAGAAATTCACAAATGATTCCTAACATAGGTAAGCCCTAAATCAATAGTTATTTTTATCAAATTATTGATCAGTTAGGAAAAAATGGCAAATATTTTGAAATCAAACACTGTAAAGGTGTTGGACCTGAAAAGATTGGTAACTATCTCTGTGATGTTTACCAAACCCTAACTGTTGAAGTCTCAAACTAGAATTTCCCTCATCAGATGCTTGTATTCACAAACAGGGGCCGTCTGTATGCCACTCTGGGGCCTAACTGGCGGGTACCGATCCGGAATTCTCCTAGGAGTCGAAGCTGTGTCTACAGGTACAGTTCAGAGTCTACCTCATTCATTGTATGGTGCTAAACTTCAATTTGGGTCTTTAACACTTTGCTAGTGTAATGTATTTTGTGTCCAAATACCCTTGTATGACATAACAGTTCTCCCCCTCCTGCTTGTAAAAACTCCTGTTAATGTTAAAGCAGGGGTGTGGCCCAGTCAGATGAAATTCAGTTTAGCAGTTGATTTAGCTAATGATGTCTGGCTTCCATTTTGCAGAAAACTAGTCTTTACTTTGGGTTTTATGATGTTATGGAAGCAGGTTTGTCATGAAGCCATCTTTGACTCCTGTGACAAGTAATGATGTTAGAAGGATACCTTCTTGACCCTTTCTCACTATCTATTTCCTGATTTACAGGACAGCTACCCATAACATCTGTTTGTATCAGAGAGCTATAGTATGGTGTGTTGATCTTGTTCAGTAAAAGGGTATTACCTTGGACCTCAAGTAAGAGAGGGAGCATCTGCAAGCCACATGTAGGAGGCACTCACAGTGTTGTTAGTCATTACGATGTGGACTATCCAGAAGCAGGTAATCAATTCACAGACAAAGAGAGGTCACACGGAAAATTTTATGTAGATTGAGGAATAAAGATGGTTCCTTGCATCTCTCCCTGACCTGAATTTGATAAGTTCTGCGATTCTGTCAAATGAAGACATATGTTTGAACAGTTAAGAAAACAGAGCCCTGAATCAGTATTCTGCAAATACTGTAATTTAGTTGCAGTTTAAATCCAGTTAGATTTTATTTTTTTAAAATTAGTTTGCTTCAGCCATTTTAGAACTGTTGATATAATTTATAAATGTAATTATAGCTGCTTTACCTGAGCTAGTAACATGTGATAGCAGTACAAGTTCGAAGTTAGGCAGGAATAAAAATGCATACTTTATAAATTCATAAAGGAATACATGTTGGAACAATATTTCAGCTATTGTACCTGCTTCTGGAAAATACTTTCTTAACATGACCACTGTAGATTTGTTTCAAAAACATATAAAAGCTAGAAATATGAAATGTAAGAAGATAAAAATGTGAAAAGCCTATTATATCCACAAAGAAGAATTATTCCCTAAAATACATTTCTTATGTTTATCCACCATCAAATAATTCTAATGCTTATGTCCATTCGTCCTTTTCTGAAACCTTCTGCTGCCTCTGTCAGAAATACAGAATTGGCAAGAACGCACATTAGCACAGATCAGGCAGGTACAAGCAACGGAAGAAGATGCACCTGCCTCTTGGAAGGGCTGTTCTTCTCTATCTGTGGTTGTGCGTATCCCTTGCACAAACATGGGTTCGTATTCGTTTGTAGACAGAATAGTGTTCCTTTCACAACTGAAAGACAGCTCATACACGTGTCCTTTTCCTTGTATTTATTCACTATTAGACATGATTTAGTTGGCACTGACAAACTTCACTGGTTCTTATAGGAACATCAGGGTTGTGATCATATGGCAGTGAAGTTAGCCACAGATAACCTACCAATCAATATTTGGTTGAGACGTTATTAATGGCTGTTTGCATTTCTAACTTTGCTTGTACTTGGGCTCTATCAGTTGTGTCTCTTTTCTCACTGTTCTATCTGGGAAGTTTCATATTCACTCTGGAAAAGGAAAATTTTGTAATCTCTGCACATTAAATTATTTCGCATTTTTATGGAATTTTCCCAACTATTTTCCAATTAGGCATGATAGTTTCATTTAATTTAAAATTGCTTTTGTGGGAGCTCTTACTGCCAAAATATTAAGCCATCATTTTACAGAAATTCAGATAATTTCTGTAATTTACCAGAATAAAAAAAGAAAAATGCCTGTTTTCACTTTGACTTTGGGTTTCAGTATTTATTCTGTTTTATCTTTTCATGTGCAAGCCCCCAGAATATAACCTTTTTTTGATTTGCTTTTATTGAAAAATCCCAGTTCCTATTTGATAGCTAGGTTAGGAAGATACATATTTTAGACTCAAGTTTCAGATGATACAACATACGTAAAGCAGTGCAGGATAGGTATATTTAGAGCTAAATGATATTGGTTACTTATCATCCTTATTTGTCTGCTGAAATACATAGAGGAACGCTTTGTCTCTCCAGCCCAACAGGTGCATGCAGCTGCACAGCAGGTAGTTCCACAGGAGTCATTACCATGGAAGGGCCTTTAAGAAGAAAAACACTGCTCAAAGAAGGCAAGAAACCTACAGTAAGTGATTCTACATACAATTATTCGTGTGATCTTAATTCATTTGTGGCTGTTTTAATTTTCAGGATTAGATTAAACCTGCAGCTTGATACCACACAAAACAACGGTTTTATCAATTGTAATTCTGTGATCAAAGTTATAACCAGGTTATAACAAGATTGTAACCGTTGTGTGTCATTTGATCTACAGCAGTTTTGCTTCACCCTGCGTTTGCAAGTCACGTTTCTAGCTGTAACAGCCAAGCCAGGAGTAAAGCAATTGTGTAACCAGCAAGCATTGTTGTGAGGGCAGAAATAAATCTTGTGGCACTGCCTGATGACCCAGAGCATCCTGGTACTTTCCAGCTTAATGACTCTGACAAAGGTAGATATTGCAGGATGAACAATGTCTGCATTACATTTCTGTGACAGGGCGTAGATCAATAACTATTAATGAGTTTGTTGATTACAGAACTTGCAGTGGCGCTCATAAAAGACATGAAGAGGGAGATCTTCAATATAGAATTTTCAAGGGAGGGTACAAATTAAATTGAACATATTTCTCGAGCGTATTTTGCTGCTTTTGTGGTATCTCATTAAAATGGAAAGGCTGCAGGGCAGCCAGCCATAGCACCAAAGTCATGGTAATTCATAGTTAACCTAAATCCATGGGTTTCACATGGTTCTAGTCCTATGCTTTTGGTAATGTTTTTGTTTTCTGTATTGATTGATGTATTTCACATGCAACCCAGTTTAGTTCAGAGCTAAAAGATTTGAAGAATTGCAGAGTTGTCATCTCAATAAATTTTTTTTTATCAAAAGTCTAAGATCTGTCCGGCAGAATGCAACACACTATTCTGCTCCGAAACAATCCGTACTGATACTTCTATGAGATACCTGACTAAGAAGGATTGTATTCACAGCCAGCCATCAAAATTTAGAATTTAGATACTTGGGCTAATTTACCCCAGGAGACACTCTTTATCTCCATTCCTTGCTTCTGAAATCAACTTTGGTAGCACTTGGATTTGCCTGTGAATAGATTTTTGAAATGCCAGATATATTGCAGAGTTTTTCCTAATTTTTTTTCACTTTTTCATTCAGCTCTCCGCCTGGACTAGATACTGGGTCATGCTTTCAGGATCAACTCTGCTGTATTTTGGAGCAAAATCTTTAAGAGGCACTGAAAGAAAACATGTAAGCTTTAAATTTATTCTAAAACCAAAAATTGAATATTCATAAGTAGAACTGGTAGAGCATCCAAAGTGTACTTTCTGTTCCAGGCTAAGCCATATATCTGCACAACTTTTACAGTCAAAAGTTAATCTCTGCTACAGTCTCAGCTGTGGCTGACTTGTCTGTCTTTTCCAGTATAAATCTACACCTGGGAAAAAAGTCTCCATTGTGGGCTGGATGGTGGCACTGCCTGACGACCCAGAGCATCCTGATATTTTCCAGCTAAATAACCCTGACAAAGGTAGATATTGCAAGGTGGACAATGTCTGCATTACATTTCTGTGACAGGAAGTAGATTAATATCTATTAATTAGCTTGTAGATTACAGAACTCACGGTGGCGCTCATAAAAGACTGAAGAGGGAGATCTTCAATATCGAATTTTCAAGGGAGGGTACAAATTAAATTGAACATATTTCTGCAATATACTGTGGTGCTTCTGTGGTGCCTACAGAGAGATTGCTTTATTTTGACAGTTGCTGTAAGTTTTGCAGAAATTCCCCAATCAATATGAAATTGCAGCGTGTCCACATGTCTCCACACACTGATCTCCAAGTTTCTGAATAACTTCCTTAAAACCAGTCTGTATCAAATCTTGACTTACACTGAGGCCACTTAAAATATCAAACCATTTACCAAAATAAATCTGCTAACTAATTATTAAATACTTTTTAGTAACTAATTTTCAAGTGCCATAACTCTTTTCCCTTGATTAAACTCCAAAAGATAAGATAACTCGTGGAGTTATTTTGCACTTTGAGTGGTTGCTTACAGATTTTTGAGGCTTTCTTCACTTTTCATGTTTTCAGCTTTGGTGCTGGATATGAAGTTCCATCCACTATGTAAAGTGTATCTCTTGGGTGTTAAGCAGAATCCAAAAAATACTTGATTGCAGGAATAATTTGCACCAGGACATTGAAGAAAACTAAGTTTACAAGTACCAGAAACTGTACCAGAAGCGTTAATGAGAAGAAAGCCAGAATTAAATTAGATCTGACCTACGTGATCTTTCCTGTGGCTGTAATTTGGCCTTTCTGACTATGAGGCCGCATATGTTCTCATATTTGCTTCACCCAAGGATTGCTTCACGTGGACTGTTATATTAGCAACATCATGAGGTGCAAATTAATTTAAGAATTTACTTCAGAACTTTGGCTTCTGCAGAGAAATTAGAGTCCTTTGAAACTACATGTCTGTCTGCAAATTCAGAGTCTGTCGTTTCCTTATTTTTGTAGGCAATGTTTACAAGTTTCAGACTGGTTCAAGGTTTCTTGCAATATTATGGCATAAACATTTGGATGATGCATGCAAAAGCAACAAACCTCAGGTAAGGTTGTGAAAACTATTTCTACCCATTTTTTCCTGTTTTCCAGTAAATCCTTACTAGAAAAGGTACCTCTTCTAATCTGTTTGCACACACATTCCTGAGGGGACAGACATAATTCCTCATTTTGTACGTTGATCCATTTTTTCAATAGGAGTAAGAAAAATTATTTAAAATTAGAACATTTCCATCAAATCAGGTTTTGTGCAGGTCTACCTATTGGTTTGGTTACTTTAAGAGTAAATAACCTCTACTGTCAGTTGCTTCAGGCAAGACAACATCATCTCTTCTTCAGAAGGGACTGTCTAATGGAAAACAAAAGCAGCCATGCTAGGATGGACTGGATGATCTTGGAGATCTTTCCCAAATGTAATGATTCTATGAGTAATTTACAATCTCTTCCAGGTACCTGCTAATCTAATGTCATTCGAATAATTTCCTCTCCTACCTGGTGTGACTTCAAGTGCCAAACTGAAGAAACAGGTTATTGTTCTCTGAGGAGGAAGAGGAGAATGGTTTTCCTGACATGAGCCAGCCACAAATATTTCAGCACTTTCCTATGTAACTTGAAAGTGATTCTGACACAGCTTTTAAAAGCAGAAAGTGAATGTTGTCCCTAGGACCCGATAAAGTCTCATGCACTGAGTGAAAGCAGACAAGTTAGATGGACAGAAGATTAATCCTGACTCCTGCAGGATTCTAGAGCCCTCAATTATTTGTGGTCAGAGACTGCATGAACTGATATTTGACCACAAACGGAGCCTCGTATCTTCTGTCTATTCTTTTTTAAATGGTTCTTTTTATTGTTAAGCTGCTTTGTGTGACTGAAGAATATTTGGCCCATGTTGGGTTTCAATTCTTTCTAATGCACAGAATAATTGACGGTGTTAACTTGCTCCAAAGTGTCAATTGGAATAGAAAATTGTGGAACAACATTTTTATAATCTAAGTGCACTGAGTTGCTTGGCAATGTGGCTGCCTCAAATTTTCTATCAAATCTCTGGACAATTCTGCTGTTCATATTTGAGCTATTTGGGAAAAATGTATTTTGGCACAGGACAGTTGGTTTTCTTTTTCATATAGTTATTTTACTCAGGAATGCCCTGGCAATGGATTTAATGCTGTTTAAATTTACATTGTGCTAAGTTTGTCTTTCATTCTTTTACTAGTGGCAGAGTTGCTTACAAATTGGGTTTTGGTTCGGTCTGAATGTTGTTCATTTCAAATCCCTTAGTACAGGGAAGCAGGTTATCAGGTGTTACGTATCACATGGCCCTAGCTCCTCGGAATGATCCCATATCATTGTTTCTGTTGTGTCCTTCTGTGGACGACTTGGCTGCACTCAATTCCAGTATGTGTTGCAACTTTAGGACATTAGTACCAGTAGACGGTACGGCTGTTATAAAATCATGATGGCAGTGAAAGACTGTCTGATGGTGGAGCAAGTACAAAGAAGCCTCCACATCATTATCCAGAGAACAAACAACAAATAAAACAAATGTAAATGGGCCTTCTCCCCTGAAGGAACTCTCTCTATGCTATATCCCTCCTGAGCCCTGGCACTCCTGCAGTCAAAATCTTTTTCTAGTCATATGTTAAATTCATCGCGCTTTCTGTTTGGAACTCTTTTGCCATTAGCATCAGTATTCAGACTTCATCAGGCATCAGAAAACCTTTTCTGACTTTCTTAAGATTGCATAGAGGAGAAATTGGCAAGTCAACCTCTAGCTTACAAGTCAGGAACACCGTGGAAGTCAGTTTAAGTGAACAGAACCTCTACTAGAACAAGCTCCCTGGCATTAGCAGTATGTATTCTGTGGACTTCAATGATTTTCTACATTTTTATTTTGAAACTTCTATAACAACTACAAGAAAAAAAATACCTGTAGTGTTGAATGTAGGTCAAAAGTATTTTTTTTTTTCTTTTAAGGGTTTATGTTACAATCCTGAAAGCCTAATACATACCAGCTTTTCAAGAAAACCAGTTCCTGATGGCAACTGCATTTAGATCCTGGGACATGGGAAAGTGTGTGTAAAGTTGACAAAGTTTATTTGGCAACTCAGGAACTGTGTGAAAAGAGTGGTAATGCAAAATATATTTATACCATTTTTCTCTGGTTTTGCTAACTTAAGACAACTTTAAACTAGGAAAAACATCTGTATCTGCAGGGGCAGAGCATTGAATGCCATTAGAGATGGTGTAGAGGCTTTTGAATGTCATAACATCCTGTCACCAGTAAATGTCTTCAGACTGTTAGACTATGATGTAGTCTGAATTATTCTGCACCTATGGACTTTTGTGATTAGTCATCAATGAGATGAAACATCTTTTCAGTATAGCACAACAGTGAAATTGCTGCTTGAGAAATTCAGATGGATGGCAGTGTAAGAATACTATTAAAACATCTTAAACCAATTTTAAATTAGTCTTTAAGTATTAAACAGTTTGTAGCTGCTGATTAGAGGTGTTATGATGCCATTTGGTACCATATGCTATTATCTGGTACTTCTATGGTTAATTGAAAGCTGCTATTGAAATACAATGTATTGCCTATCACTACTGATTATTACAGCATTTTCACAAAAAATATCACAAACCATATAAGTTTTCGTCCATCAAAGAGAATAACTGCAATAGTTATGTAAAAGTAAACATTATGTCATAATTAGTATTTTGAGAATTGTGAAGATATAAAACCTGTAGGTAATAATGTTAGTTTATTAAATGTCTAATTTTGATGTAATTCAGTGCCAAAATAGATGTTTTTCCCAATAGCGCTAAAATGAGGCAAAGAAACTAGTTTTCAAATTGAGACTGACTTGTCATATTATAATGTTATCCAATTTCAACATTTTGGTTTTTGTGTGAAAACTGTTGCACTATTTTTGGCTGTATTTTCCAGCAGTCCACTGCATGCCATTTGTGTAAAGGATTCTTTCTATAATTCTTGTGATCTGTCTCACCTGTAAGAACTCTGGCGTTGGAATCTAGGTTTTTGGCAAAGTATTTTGTTACCTCAGTCTTGTATCAAGTTGCTGCATTTTTCAGTTTTCAGTTACATTGATAATAATGATTGTTTCGCTAATGAAATACTTTAATGTAAAAAAAAAAAAAATTTGTTTACTATAACAGTAATTCCATTTGGTTGTAAGTTTAAAAATGTGCAGGGTATGTATGCTGTTGACAATAAAATACTCTGAAAAATAATAGTAGAGGTACAGAAGGAATGTTTTAGCTCAAAGGCAGCATGCATGTTTTATTTGTGAGTGAATGGTAATACAGCTGAACAGACTTTATATGGCACAGTGTCTAGCCATTTAATAGTATAAATACAACAGAATTAACATTTCTAGGATAAAATTGAAAATGCCTCCAAATTTGCAGCTTTTTCAAGTGAGATTTGGAAAAGAAGTAGAGCCTAACCTAAATTTCTTTGCACTTAAAATTTAACTCAGCAGGTTTGCAGATGACATCAAGCTGAGTGGTGCTGTTGCCACACTCTGAAGACTGGGGCCATTCACAGGGGTCTGGACAAGGTTGAGAAGTGGCTGGGGCTGACGTATTTCTAATGAACAAGTTGAGAGCAGCCCTGCTGAGAAGGACTTGGGGGTGCTGGTGGATGAGAGGCTGGACTTGCCCTGGCCATGTGCAGCTCAAAAGCCAGCCTGTCCAGGGCTGCATCAAAAGCAGTGTGGGCAGCAGATGACAGAGGTGATTCTGCCCCTCCACTCAGTTCTTGTGAGATCCTATGTGGAATCCTTCATCCAGCTCTTGAATCCTTGGAACAGGAGGGACTTGAACCTGTTGCAGTGGGTCCATAGAAGGGCCACAAAAATAATCATAGAGCTGGAGCACCCTAGCTATGAGAAAAGGCTGAGACAGATCAAATTGTTTAGCCTGGAGAAGAAGAGGTGCCAAGGAGATGTTACTGCCACCTTTCAGTACTTAAAGGGGACTTAAAGATGGAAAAAGATTTTTTTAGTAGGGCCTGTAGTGATAGGAGAAGGATAATAGTTTAAAACTAAAAGAAGGTTGGTTCAGATTAGATATATGGAAGAATTTTTTTGCAGTGAGGGTAATGAAACACTGGGTTGGCCAGAGAGGTGCTGGATGCCCCATCCCTGGAACTGTTCAACGTCAGGTAGGATGGGGCTCTGAGCAACCTGGTTGAAGATGTCCCTGCTTATGGCAGGAGGGTTGAACTATGTGATCCAACCCAAACTATTCTATGATTTTATTTCTTATGCAGGGTAAATAAGCTCTAGATTATGACTGGCAATGAAGGTCCTCTAATTTCTACAGAAACATCATTTTATGAACAGTTGTCTGAGAGAAAAATTACATGGTAGCTAATGTGAAGATGAGAGCAAAACAAGCTAATATAAAAAAAAGTTACTTCTGCAGGTGAACAGAAAAGTATATATCCTTTTCCTGAAGTGGGCTCCTTTTCCTGTTATCCCCAAGAAATAGGAAGAGTGTTTGAAGGCTTTTTTATTACTTGGTAGTCTTGGAAATAAGTTGGATCTGTACAATTTTCCTTCAGGGTCATGTCCAGTGTTTCATTGTAAATGTTTTAGAAAGGAAGCATCTGTAAGTGTCTTTCATACCTATCAAATGGTTCTTTCCACTAATAGCATCAGTTAAAATGGGAAAATTGACTGGAATTCTTTTCCTTCCCATAGGTAACAAGATAGAAAATAAACAAAGTGAGCGTGTTAGGAAGGGAAACCAGCAATCACAATATCCCAGGTTGACTCTGTTATGGAATCAAATTGCAGGATGGAAAGAGGACTGCTGATTCACGGAAAAGCAAGACTTGACAACTGATACAATTTTTAAGTTGTAAAGTAGGTATGTTTATTGCAGCGCTGGGCACGTGGGAGGTAGCCCTGCAGACACACGCACCATCAGTACCATAAAGCTCAGTGTATATCTGGTTACACGTTACACATTCATGGAATTTCCCAATATCCTTATACGTATGCACGACTTATCCTCACTTCGTACTTTAATGAGTTCAAAAGTCATTTCTGTGTGCTCACGCCTGCGCAGTAATTTTTGGTTGTCCTGGGCAGGGGTCTCAAGATGAAGTAAAAGAGTCTTCCTCTGTCTGAACTCTTCACCTTTCTGTTCTGCGCATGCCTTCTAAGTCTCTGGCCCAAGTCCAAACAACAACTTCCGGTCTTAGGCAGCTTTAGGGGGTCCACGAATAGAAGCCGGATCAAAGTCCTTGCTTTTGTCAATACTCTTTCATTTTTTATCTTGCTTTGGCAAACACGGTAAATGTTAAGCAAGCAATATACACTGTTTAGCAAGTAGCTCTTAACAAATAATTCTTTAATTTCTAATTTTCTTGTATCAGACCCCCCTTTTTTATAAAGTTAGTAAATTCTTTTACTAATACATAGATTTTTCTTTTAGCGAACTTCTGCAAAAGGTGTCTCTCGATGGTTTACTATGTGTGTTTGACAGAGAAGTCAAAATTGCTACTAGTTTTAACATTTTCTAATTTTAAACAACACAAAGGATAAAACAAAGCTAACACTAACTAATATTAAAAGAACAACGATGGGGTGACTATAACATATTTAGAATACCAGCTGCAGTAGGTGACCACCCAAAGAGCACATTTCACTAGTGACGACTTTTATCTTGTCTTATCTTTTGAAAGACTCTGCCTATTTTTTCTCTGTTATGATGAATAGTAATTAAAGTTTTCTTTCTATTTTTTTTTTTTTTTTT
>VZRN01003150.1:1351892-1364933 GCA_013397935.1 Dasyornis broadbenti | reverse complement strand
CGGCCACCGCTGCCCGAGCCCCGGGGCCGGCCCGGAGAAGCCCCCGGGAGCGGCCCCGGCCCCACCGACCTGACGGGCAGCTTGGGCCTGCCCGGGCGGCCCGGGGGGCACCGGGGGGCACCGGGGGGCACCCGCTGTCCCCGTCCTGCCCGGTCCCCGGCGAGTCCCAGGAGCCGCCCCGCACCGGGACCTCTGCGGGCCTGGGAGAGTTTCATAGGGAAGCGTCAGGAAGCATCAGGCAGGAATTTCAGTGCATCCAGTGTTTTATGGTGGCGTTAACTTTTACATATTGGGAGTAATTAGCGGCGAGGCTGTTGAAAGCAGATTTAAATAAATTTAAATAACCGCCCCCCCCTTTCTCTCCTTTCCCAAAATGGTCCAAATCCGGTTTACCTCTGACTCGACCCCCACCGGGACAGAGGTGAGAGCACAAACCCAATTTGTCCATGTAGGCAGGAAAATACATTAAACCTCACATATTAATTAACAGGTCAATTAAAATAAATATAATTTTGCAATGGTTAATTTTTGTTCTCCCGCCCCCCAACTTTGTTTTAGCAAAGTGGGGAAACATATACAGAAACCTTCCTTGCAGTAGATGCTTTTTTTTTTTTTTTTAAAACGGAGCCCAGATGCTGGTCAGGATTAAGGTTACACCAAACACATTCTACATTGCCATTTTCCAAACAGAATAAAGCAGATGGAAAAGATGGAAGAGGATAAAGCAGGAACGGAGCAGCAGTGAAAACTGCAAGCCCTGCACTAACGCTGTAGAGGAGTGAGCTGGGATGCCAGGAGAGGCAGAAAGAAAGAAAGCAGGCGTAGCGCTGCTGCATATCACATTCCTCACAGTTAAAATGAGTATCTTTAATTAAACAGCTGTCAGAATTTGGGCTTTAAACCTTGTATTTAAAACGGGAGAAGGAAATTGAGCTGCAGCTGATCACTGTGTCTCCTTAGGGCTCCGTCCTAGGGGATGTGAAAGCCACTGGCCGGGGGCCATCAGAGTACTTAAGTCTCTGCGTAATTTTAAACATCAGCAGCCCCGGTGATGTTAAGGATCTACTCCCTTAAAGTTAGCCATGCACTCAGCACTTTGCAGGATCCGCCCAGCACACTCAGAGCAGCTCTGAGCTCCAGAACACGAGTATCTGCACATCTGAGAAACAAAGAAAATCCTCTTTTCAATAGGCTAAACATTTCTCTTTTATTTCTAAGAGACACCATTTCGTCCATACTGGGAAATTGGATCAGACTGGAATAAAATCTCGAGGGGAAGTTCGCAGAATCTGTGCTTATTTGCAAAACACCACCATTCGGCAAATTCAGATTTTGGGTGAAATTCTACAATTGTGTGGTTTACTCAGCACTGTGACTCAGTTACATGATGTGCTTTGAAAATCTCATGCAAAAACTGACTTTAGGAGATTCTGTTAGTGTTATATAGGCACACACACGGCACAGAGAAGGAACACACAAACTATTAAATATTCATGCTATGGGGAGAACACTTAGTAACGTCCCTTCATTCCAGCTGTACAAAGGCAGGCACAAATAACTGGTGAAAGAACGAATAATCCAAAACAACCTCAATATTCCACATAAACAAGATGCTGAGCAGCTTGCAAACAGTGGCCAAGAAAGGGTCAAACAGAAATTGTCCTTATCTACCTTTCAGCAGTTATCCATAAATGTGTATTTCCCAATCTGAATTCTGTAATCAGCCCCCCCCCGGGAGTGTTGGGACTTCCCACACACACAGGGTCCCTGTGTGGGGTGGGACTGATTTTCTGCTCCAGGCCTCCACCCCATTAAGCTCAAACGGCCTGAAAGTCACCTTCTGAATGTCACAAGTAGGGACCTCAGTGACATTCACTCAGAAACAAAAATTCAAACACATTCTGATCAGCTTTGCTGGAACTTTCAGAGTTCAGCGGTGGGACTGTGAAATGAGGTCATTTTTATCTATCAGTTATCTCTGCCTTGAGAGGGGCCCGTGATCACACCTCAGCAACAGCCCTGCTGCTAGAGGCTGGGATATCACACACGTGTTCACTAAAACAAAGGCATTGGCCAGAGCTTCTTCTGTAAAACTGAGCTCCAGACATACTGAAAAATCGTTTAAAAAGGCATAATTTTCAAATATTTATAAAAATACTGAGTATATCTGACAAAACAACAGAAAACCCCACTCCAAATCTGAACATGTAATGGTTGTTGCTTGCATCCCAATCTTTAGAATGAGATCCTGAGCAAAACGTGATCAGAAAGGGTCAGAGTCATTACAGCTGTCAGAAAAAGGGTGCATTAACCATATCATGAAACAAAGTATTTAAAAATACTGCTTTTCCCAGCTTCAGGAAACATAGTTACTGACCTCAGGTTTTCCTGTGCCCTGGGTTCATGCAGTCGCCGAGGGCACTGCAGCCCTCCCTGCACAATCCTGACCCTCTGGAATCACTGTCTTCCTATTGTTTCGCTTACCTTGTCTATTTTTAGAGTGTATTTTGCTCAGGACTGCCTCGTACATGTGTGCAGAGTGCCCAGCACGCTTCGTTTTCTGTTAAACACAGGGCTGAGAGCAGCAAGTAATGCTGAGGCAGCACGAGGAGCAGAACTTCTGCAGGGCAGTGATGAGCCACGGGCTGCAAGGAGCCCCTGGCACTTATTGACATCCCACAGGATAACGGAGCCCTGGATCCAGCTGTCATGGCACAAGAAACTTCTCATTATCACGGTGCTTTAAAGAACTTCGCAAATACTTCAAAATTCATTATTCTTTCCTCTTTAATAGCCACAACGCAGCAACTTCTTTTAAAAAGAAAAACATACCAAACCAAAACACCACTAACAAACAAAACCCAACCAAAACATGAAGCGCCTCAGCTGAGTTGTGATGCAAATGAGCGAAGTTATTTCCACTGCTTCTAGAGGTGACATCCTACTATGGGGAGAAAGGAAAAAACACACCCCAAATTCAAGCCACAGACTGAAAGTAATGCCCAGACAATGAGAGGCTAATTAGCCTGACCTCAGTGAGAGGCAAAACTTGAATTACTTTTCCTCAGGAGGGGAAAAAGGTGTAGAGGAAAGTAAAGAGATAAAATGCAAAAAAGGTTGCAATCATGCCAGACAAAGCTGATGTCTTTCTTTGATAAGGCAGCAGATTTTTCTGGGCAAAAGAAGATACAGTTGATCTCACCCATCCCAAAATCAGTGAGGTGTTTGGTCTGGTGCATCATGTGAAAATACCAGTTAAATTGGGAAATATGAAGATCAGCGCAACAGAAGTTTTGGGTAAAAAATTACTAAAAATCCAATGCTGGATTGTGCTGACATGGGAAGTTTTGGGCCAGAGAGTGAGTGCTTTGAAAGCTCCTGCAGCTTCGGTCTCAGAGCTGGTGTTACTGATGGGCTTCAAGTGACACAAGCACGGGGAACTGGGAAAAGAGTGTTAATACAGGTAGTTACTGACAACATCCAAAGGCATCGGTGCAGAAGACTGGAACATCCTGAATGAAGACCTGGATGAGGTTCTGGAACAGCACAGGAATCTTGAGGAATGGACTGGTGGAATGCAGTAATAAGATTAATGCAAATCACAAGGCTGTTCACACAGGGACTGACAGCCAAAACTCTTGTAAACTGGGAATTCACCACAGTTCACACGGAAGGATGAAGACTCAGAAGCGTTATTTAGTCAAAGAAACGAAGATGACAAATGGGATCTAAAGACCAGATAAGGCACATCCAGATGTTATGGCAACAGCTCTCTTACAGAATTTTGGGTACAGTATCTATTCAAGAATGACACGTGAAAACTGGAATAATCATAGAGAAAGCTCCCTGGGCTGGTTACAAGAGCAAAGAATCTGTCAGGAGAGAAGAGTGAAGCCTCCTTTCAACAAACTCTAACAAAGAGAGGGGTGATAGGACAGGGTGAGTTTGCAGACACAGATTATGGCTTGAAGACAGTACTTGAACTCGGGGGTTATGTTGGCAACAAATACATACCTAAGGCCTGAGTACAATTAGGATGAGTGCTAGAAGAGGATGTCTTATTATTAGAAAAACGAGATTTTAAAGGATCCTCCCTTCCTCTGGGGAGCACAGACCCAGCGGAGAACTTGACAGTTTTGCCATTATTTTCCCCACTTTAATCAGTGAAATGAGAAGATAATCTCTACAATATTGTGAAGATGCATTTAGGGTGGTTAAAAAGTATTCAGACACTGTAGTGATAAGTGTAACAAAAATCCATTACAATTAGTAATTCTGTATTTACTGCAGCACTTGAATTATATGCAATAAATAAAATATGGAAGCAAACATCAAATAACAAGGATAAAAGAAAACTCTGAATGAGACGAGTTTGAGAAGGCAGCTTGTATGATTTGATTTATAATTAGAGTTTGCATCAGGGTGCAAAGAACTGGATTAGGGTGGGCAAAAGTGTAAGAACCGCAGCCAGGAAAACTGAACACCCTGCTCAGCTCCCTGGTAAATTCATCCGGGTCACAGGAGCGTGAAGAACCCCGGAACACAGAGTGAATTAATGTGGGCCTGGAGCACACACCAGCTCAGCACATTCCCTGTGTCAGACAGTGCTTGGAGGACTCAGCACTGATCCTTGTGTGGCTGAGCCTGCACACACTGTCACTGTCACCGCGGCAGGGAGGGCTCCTCTGCTCTGCAGGGAACTCTTCAAAGCAGAGATTTCCAAGGGAACAGCTTTCCAAAATCCCAAAGCACTGCTCCTCCCAGAAGACCATAAAGGCTCATGCCGTAGGTCTGGTTTTTCCTAAAGTCTTTCTGTTTCCATCATCAAGAACCACCAGGCACACGTACCACCCGTTCCTTTCATCTCACATCTCTTGCCCTCTCCACACAAAACGTACCTGCTTTAGCAAAAGAGCAACAAACCAGGGCTGCCCTTCCGGGGATCTTCTGTCTCAAGTATCTGCCCACTGGAGATGTTTCCCACCCTGCTGTTCTGAGCTTCTTTGGCTCTGCCACCTCCTCACCTCCCTATAAGCAATAATACACACAAGCATAGAGCCAAAAAGCATCTTCAGTTTGGGTGTTTTCCTCCTTTGTTTCTTTACCTTTTTGTTTTGCTCAGTGTTCTCACCAAGGACACCTCACAGCCATGAATTGTATCTTCACGTCATCAATGTTTTGGACCAAACGAGAACCCCAGAACTCCTCTGTTGTAGTTTTCTTCAAATGCCTTCCAGATTTAATTTTGGCTCATCTCACCTCTAGCAACTCTATTATTTCTTTAAAGGTGTATTAGCTAATTATTCTGCTTGTCTTGTTAATGGGAGAGTGAAACATTTAGTAAGGAAATGATAACCTAAGACTCATGTACCATAACTATGTTCTGTCCCATTTGCAAACAAACATTCCTGTTCCAGCTCAGAACTTTCAGGACATTAAGACTTCCTGAGTAATAAAAAGACAAAACATGTTATAACTTCCATCCAATATTGCAAACACACGTTATTTCACAACTCCTCTTCCATCAGCAAGCTGACACACTTGGAGTTCACGAGGAGACTGCACTTGGAAAGCCTCCTCAGGTCCTTGTCATCCCCGGGTTTCCAGGCATGGCATTTTCAGAGGAGTTTTTTCACAGCCAAGGACCAAGGCAGGAGCAGGGATGAGGAGGGGAGGATCTGGGCAGGCAGTGGTTGTAATGGATCACAAACTGAATTTGAGTCAGCACAATACAGACAATATATCACAGAAATATTTAACAAGGCTGCTTTACGTAGGACACCCGGGACAATTCTCCTGCTGAACTCAGTGAGATCTCAGCCAGAATATTCAGTGCTTTTTCAGGTTCCATGCAAGAAAATAAAAGCAGATGCAAACAACTGGAAATAGCACAAAGAGAGCAACAAAGCAAATAAAAAGGAGAGAGCTCATGGTAGACTTGAGAGGGGTAAACTACCAATAGTCCATTTGTTAGAGGACAGGTTAGCAATCCAAAGTTCACGGCCACTGCAAACAGGTGAGAGACCATGTTTATTCCTTGAAGCTCCATAACCCTTGTTTGATTCATGGACTGTACATGGGAAAAACTCCAGGCAATTTCTTAAGCCAAGCACAGAAGATGATATATGCACACTAACAGAAGATCCCATGACAATAGTCCTGCCATAAACTCCAGAGTTTTTAGTTAGAAGTAATCAGAAATCTGCTCTTTCACAGGCAGCAATGGGCTTCTGCATCTTAAGGGATGTTTTAATGGGTGTACCGCTTTCTTCTTCACGCAACCGTGCAGCATTTTGGAAAAGAAGTTGCACAGGCAAGAAAACAGTGGATGACAGGAGAAATGGAGTAGTCATTTGTCAGGTTGACCCACAGAATCCCCAAATTCCTGAGAATTCCCTGTCAACATGTTGTGAAAACTAACATACAGCTGAGTAGCAGAACACCTCTCTGCGGGAGAACTGCCCAGAATATCTTGAGAGGTAAATTAATACAAGAAAGAACCAAGCCCGTGCACCCGATTAACAGTGAAAATACCTGAAATCAGCATAACAAAGTGGGGTGAGTGCACTTGTGCTCAGGATGGTTAAACAGCTGTAATTAGATCAAACAAACCAGATTGATGTTTCATCCCTTTGTAGCTGTGGCCTCAGAAGGCAGGTCAGGAGCTCAGTTCAGTAAAACAGTTTTAGTGCTGCAGCTTTTATCTAACAAGACACAGCCACACACTCACTCCAAAGTAAATACTGCTCAGGAGAACTGCTGAATTCCAAAGAAAACGAGTTTTTAGAGAAGATGCCATTCTTTAATAACAACCTTAACTTCTGTCAGTAATAAAACTCTCCGAATTAATTTCAGAATAGACCCTTTGGATGAACAAAATTTTGGTTACAAATTCATTCAAGGCATCCAAACGTGTTTATTGAGTTGTTTCCCATTCACTTAAAGTGTCTGCACAAAATGGGTGAATTCTAATTTGCTTTGTTCTTTCAGAACCTTTTAATTAAATTTTAAGAAAATCATGTAGAACAACGTTGCACGAAATATGGTCACTATATTTCAGAGATGAGCAAAACACAAGGTAGCAGATGGTACGAAGAGGATATATGTGAAGAAATGTAAATAGCAGGGAACCTCACCAAATCAAAGACGTGAGGCAGAACTGAAAGCGCCTGCAAGACCCCTGGGAGAGCTGAGGAGATGAAGCAACCACTGAGCTCAAAGATATCAGCCTTTCCTTGCTCAGAAGTGACACAACATCAACAGGAAGCTCTAATCTGGGAGAGGGAGCGACCCCTCGTAACCAAGGGAGGTGAGATTGTTGTGAAGGGTCCTTAGAGCAAATATGGAGGAGTGGAGGGAAATAAGGACAGGTGCCAACAAATGTATTTATCAAACACTCTTGGAATTGAAAAGATACCAACTATTCAGAACCGTGAGCAAGGAAGAGAATTCTAGAGGAGCTAATGGTGGAAAGTAACCTTGTATTGAACAAAAATGAGATGAATTGTTTAAGCGGGGCAGGAGACCAAGCAAAGAGCAGCTTGGTGTCGTCAGAAGAGTTACGGGCAGCAGCAACAGGGTGGCTCTGGGGTTGGGAGGAGATGTAACCTGTGTGTTACCATCTTCTGGTCTGGAACCTGCAGCCCAGGTGTCTGAGCTGCTGTGGCTGCACTGATTGCTGGTTGGGAGCCACCTCTGCCACGACAGAGCCAAAGGAATGAATGAGTGGATTGTGCCATCTCTGTGGAGCAGAGCAGGGCCTGGGTGAGGAGCAAGGAGCTCTTTCCAATCTTCTGATAAAAGAGTTATCAATACCAGACCAGTACTGGTACAGGATAGCCACCAAATACCAAAGGATGTTTAAGGGTGAAGGGAGGCACCCTTGAGGAGCGGGGCCTGGCTGATGACTGCAAATCCAGTTGAAGAAACAGCTGGAAAACGGTGACTGTTCTAAACATTTGTATCTCAAACAGTTGGTAAGAACATTCCCATAGCAGAACTGCACAAACCTCATGCAGCCCAAAGCACAAGTATTTCCATTTTGTATCTTCTGCCCCAAGCTCCATTTTTCTGGGTGATTTATGAGGAGAGCTCTGGCTGCGCAAGGCTTCTCTCCTTCTGAATGGAGGAACAATTCAGATAAGGAACAAATCTCTTCTGAGTGAATAGAGGAAACTGGACTTAACTGCATTGACTAAGGTATTTATTGTACATCTAGGCCAGAGGAAGCTTAGCACTTTTAATACATATAAAACTGCAGAGAGCTGCTAGGAAGAGCAGAAACCAAACAAAACGGATTCACAAGTTCCTCAATAATTTAAATTAAGCCACTAAAGTAACAGGGAAGCAAGAGCAACAGATATCTATCAATTCCAGTGGCTGATTCCAGCCACCCACAGGAACTGAGGAGCAGTTGGCTCTCTGTCCCCTCAGGCACCCTCAGGCTGAGGGACAGCTAAATTGTAATCACATAACCCCCAACAGGCAGTGCTTTTGTGGCTGTTGGTTTCATAAATTGTCTTGAGGTTCTTTGTCATGGAAGACATTGGATATAATTACAGACAAAAAAAAAATAACTCACAGGCCTGGTCCTGGGCAAGGTGCTTTGGCAACTCAGCAGCTCAGGGGACCATCAGCTCTTTGTACTCAGGAGCCCAACACTAAGAGATAAACTGCAAGAAATAAATCTCTGTGGTACAACTTCGGCTTATCAGTTTGGAAAAGACCACGTGCAGAATTCCTGAAAGGCAATGAAATCACGGAATTAAAAATTTTAAGTGCAAGCCCCATTATTAAGTCATCCATTTACCTTTGTTGGTGGTGAATCCATCTACTCCAGATGGGAAGAGGTCACTCTCTTCTTTTTCCAGGGCAAGTCTATGAATAATTTGAGTGATTAAAGCTCAAATCAGGTGTGAAAACGAAAGACCAGGAAAGCACACGGAAAAGAAACCACACTCACAGAGGGAGACTCAGCTTTCACTCTGGAATCAGGAGAGGCTCCCTCCATGCCCCCGTCCTGCCACAAAACACAGAGGAGCTTGTACATTTTTTCCTAAAGAGTTGTCACTTTTAAAGGCACACTGAAATCTTATTTTTACTTTTTAGGTCTCTCTTCTTCTACCGGAGATGACCTAAATTTTGAGCTGAAGCACTCACAGCATCCTTGCTTGGAATAGAAAACAACAGCAAAAAAACATCAGGCTGTGAAAAGAGGCAAAATAATAGGAGGGAAAATTACAGTGAAGTCCTCCCTGAATAAGAGGAGGTCACAAATGCTGCAGGAATAGAAGCTGAAGTGGTGCTATCCTGAGCCAGGGGACACAAAGTGGTTGCATTTACAGACCTGGCAGAGGACAGGTGGGCAGGATGTGAATTGAAGCAAACGGCCGCCGTTCTGGGAACACCCAACAGCTCTCAGCATCTCCCTTCAAGCACAGCGCTCTGCTCCCGCTGCAGAAAATATCACAGATGCCAAAATGCAAGAGCCTCCTGTCACAAAAAAAACCCAAACAAACCACAACCCTACAAAAACTTAAATACTTTCTAGGAGTGTTCAAATGGAATTAGACAGCTGCCGAAAGGGGTAGAACACATAGAGAGCCCAGTAATCAGCAGCAGAGACTACTGAACACTTGTGTAGCTCACTATTAACAAAACAAACCCCCAGAAGGACTTGCAGATACATTGATTTTACTTTACTTTATCATCTTAAACAGCCAGCAAAAACTAAGATTATAATCTGTGCCTTTTTAAAATTCCATTCAACAGATGTTCATAAACAGACTTGAGCCAAATTTCAGCTCCCCAAAAGGATATTCAGCCTGAGAACTTTTACAAATGGATGATAAAGTCCCGCTTTTCCCCTTGTAATCATTGCTTTTCTGAGACATCAAATCCTCTCTTAGCCTCATTACAAGTTCCCACCAGCATAAAATGTATTTTTCATTTCCATTTCCTATAGTATTGTTTTCCAAAAATGGCATTTCCCAGCACAAGACAACTCTCCCTCACTCCTTTTTCATGTCACCTCCTCAATACGAAAGGATTGTCTCAGTGACAAGGCTCTGTTCTTCTAAAAAGATGAAAAAAATCCAAGTGGTACTAATAAATATTTACTTAATGTAAAGAAAAGGGGATTCAACAGTTAAGGATGAAAATTACAGGGGGGAAAAAAAGGTGTTTGGAAAGACAAGGCTGTGAGAAGTTCAGTGCTGTTTATGACAATGACTGCTCAATGGCTCCTTCTGGGACACAGCGAGATGACTTCTTTAAAAGTATGGTCTAGAAATACCCCCAAATCATTGAAATTATAAGTCACCCGAGTATTTCAGCTGCAATACAAAATTAAGAAATATCAGGACACGTAATGAAAATGGTGGAATGAAACCAGCACTGCACTGACTTGTCTATGTTAAAAGGGGAAGGGGGGGCTGAAGGGAAAGGTTTTATTTTTACTTAATTACTCTCAGTGCCCCCTTGGGACTCCTTCCAAAGCGTATTTTGTATTTGGACCTAAATGCAAGCAGGATTCAGCCTTGATCTCATTCCTTATGACAATACGTTTCTTAAATTAGAAGTCCCACAACTGGAATGTTGACACCATTGCTGGTTCCTGCAGCACCTCAGAGTCCCTCCTGTGTTATGAAGCCATTAACCCAGGAAGCAGTGAGAACAGGGGAAAACAGACTGTTCAAAATTTAAAAATCCATCCAGAAAATAATACTTTGTGAGCTTGTAAGCATCTTTCATCCATTTCTATGTATGTGGAAAAAAGAAGTCTCAAAACAAGTAAAAAAAAAAAAAAACAAAACAAAAAAAACAAACCAAAACCAACAAACCCACAAACCCACCTAACTTCAAGGTATTTTGAAATGATAACATATTAATTGAGTGAGCATCCACCTGTGATGTGATTTAAGAGTCTCCTACTGCAGCATTTCACACATATTCAATCCACCTTCTGGTTACAGCATGCAAGTTTGTGGTATGTAGAAGGAACAGCAGAGCTGGTTAAAGATTTTCTCTTGCTTCACATGCTCTGCAAGCTTCTCATTAACTCATACATGACTTTAATCAGTGCTGAAGCACACACTTCCTTCAGCATGCAGCAGGACAGGGCTGAGGAAAAAAAAATCCTTTATAAAATATTATTGTAATCATGAACTAATAAAGAGAAGGGCAACGTTTTCCTGAAGTGGCTGCTGATTTTCATCTCTAAAGGGTTAAACCGACCTTCACTGATCCAGAAGTAGTAATAAAATAGAACTTTAAGGACAAAAATGGAGCACTTCAAGAGATTATTATGAAGAGCCACATTCAAGAAGACAAAACCTTATTCTTAAAGCACAGATGCTTCTGAAACAAGAGATCGCACGTTTTTAACAGCACACTGCCAACCGCTTATAATGAATAAGCAAAACGAGGCGAATCAGGGTGTTTTTTTGCCTTTTTCCTTGGAGCTCAAAAGGAAGGGGCATTCATAGATGTGGTAGCAGAGCCAGCTCTGCACTTCTGCAGGGCTGTGGAGCTGGTGCTGGTCGGTGTGTGGGGGAGAAAACAGAGTAAAGCCTGAGAAAAACCCATCAGAGCTCCTGTCCTCCCAGCGTTAATGGGAGGGATACGAATCCATGGGAGCTGCAGTGGGGGATGGTGCTGGCGGAGGGGGTGGGGAGAACAGAGTGAGGCCTTACAACCATCAGCAGCTCTTGTTCTTGTTCCTTTCAGCCTTAGCAGGAGGATGTGAAGCTCATGGAGCNTTTAGCTTTTGTCCCCTCTCCACAGGGTTAATAGGAGGACACGAGTGTCACCGGGATAAGGGCAGGGCCGGGGGGCACGGCCGGGCCCGCAGCTCCCCGCGAGGCTACCGGGAGGATGTGCTGGCATTTGTGGGGTCCTCTGCGAAGTCACAACAGCCGCGGGCAAGGGCTGTGGGGGGGAACACAGGGCAAACTTCCCTCAACGTGGCGGCTCTGCTTATCCAGCACGGCGAGCCCGGGGTGCCCCGCGGGGTGGGGCGAGCCCCAGCCTTATCTGTGGGGCGCAGGGAGCGCGGCTCCGCGGCCGCGGGGAGGGAGGGAGCGAGGGAGGGAGAGCCCAGGTGCGCTGACAGAGGCAAGGGGGGCACAGGCGGCCCCGCAGCCGCTCTGAGGGCACTTCCTGCCCAGAGCGGGAGTGCGGGGCTGAGGCGCGACCCCGGCCCCAAACCAGGGGAAAGTTTCCCCAAACTTTCGTGCGGGGGGTCCCGTCCCCCCTCAGCGACCCCCTCACGGCGCCCCCCGCTCAGCGGCTGTTCCCGCCCCCGCCGCAGGGGGAGGGGGGCGCTGTTCCCGGCTCCGCGCCGCGTTTTCCCGCTCACCCCCCGCTCCCCGTGCCTCCTCACTCCTCCGCACCTCCGGATCCCTCCGCCGGAGTCGGAGCTGGGGCTTTTTCACCTCCCCCACCCCCACCCCTTCATCCCGGTTATCCCTCCCGCAAGCGCAGGGGCAATGCGGGAAGGGAAATGCTTCTCCCACCCCATTTCTGTAACGGTGTCCCGGCTAAGGGACGGCAGGACAGAGCCTTTTGCCGAGTGAGGGAGAGGAGGCGGTTGGGACTACTTGGCGTTCCTGCCACGGCCTCGGCGGAAGGAGCGCGCTGAGCGAGGGGCTGTGCGGTCCTGCGGCCCTCCTCAGCGCTTCCTGGAAACTCCCGCTTAGGAGCGAAGGGGGGGGGGGCGGGAGCGAGAGAGTCCCAGGCCGGGAATGGGGGGCAGGGCACAGCCCCTTCCCCATGCCCGAACACCCCCCCGAGCCCGCTGACACCCCTCAGACCGATCCCCACCCCCTCTTCCTGTGCAGATGGAGTAGGGAGAAGTAAGGGAGAAACTCCCACTAACCGCCGTGCGCGGCGGAGCGGGGCTGAACCCCTTTTCCTCTCACAATCCGGAGGGTGAAAGGGCAGACTCCTATTTTTCCTTTCACAACCCGGGGTCTGGAAGAGCATACTACCCTTTTCCCCTCACAACCCGGAATGTGGAAGGGCTGAACCTCATTTTTCCCT
>VZRN01003150.1:1317887-1351273 GCA_013397935.1 Dasyornis broadbenti | reverse complement strand
CTCTGCCTGCCGAGGCTGCGGGGAAGCCCAGCCGCCTCCTCGGCTCGGGAAGGGCTCCCATTGCCTGGGTGAGAAAACTGAGGAAACCGGGCCAGCTCTCACACCTGTGGTGCTTCCACAGAATCAGTTAGGTTGAAAAAGACCTCTGAGATCTTCGAATCCAACCTTTCCTTGCTCTGGATGCACTAAGTTATCCTTTTTCCCACGTGTGGACGCGCTTCTCTTCACCTCACTTCCAAACAACTTCAGTACAAGGTAAAACTCCTTCCCCTTAGACTTGGCTGAAGGATGTCTCCAAGCCAAGAGGGCTTTGGGGGTCTGCACTTTAATACTTGAATTATTTAACGACATAAATGCCTAACATATGCAAGCCACCAAAAAAAAAAAAAAAAATTAAAGGGAAAAACAGGAGGGGAAAGTGAGTGTGCTGATAAATGCCTGTGATACACAAACATGGGCAGTAAATACCGTGTGGTAAATTAGATACGGGCTGGGGTGATCCTGCCCTGCAGTTAAAGGCCTTTCACTTCCTCTGCCTTTTCCAGATTGCTGCCTTGTACCAGCTCCTCTCTCCAGCTGTGCCTGTTCCCAGTTTGCCACACTTTAAATGTGGAGCTGTTGATCCTCTCTGGCGTTACAATGCAGCACTTTGATACCAAAAACCCCTTCCTCTGCTGAATCCACAAGTTTCAGGGATGCTGGGACTACTCAGGAAAGGCAGGCAACATGTAATGAAATTATGTGGAAGAGAAAGATCCATTAGAGCAAGGAGATACCCGTAAATCCTGTTAGCAGCCAAGCATTTCCATAGAAATTTCCTGATTCTAGATGCCCGGCACCTTTCCTGCGCTTCCATTTCCTTAACACCATTCCTAAATCCCTATGTGGCTTCATTTACAAACCTAAACCCCAAATGTAAATTGAGGGGGGAGGATCTCTTTGAAGTCCCATCTCCTTGGGTTTTAGCTCTAAATTCCATAGTTCAGGGTCTACTGGAAAGAGCAGCCTCCAGCTGTTGGACCAGGAATCATCTCTTGGCTTTAGACTCCTCCAGCGCTGCTTGGTTAAGGATGAGCTGTGCTGTTTTAAAATCTTTTAGTGACTTGCTCTTTGTTGTACTTTTATTCCTTTGCTCTTGTACCCCAATCATTGCAGAACAGTTTGTAAATACATGCATTTATTCAGAAAACCTCGCGCTGCTTCCCTTAAACATCAAAATATTAAAACACTAAAGCTCCCCGATTACTCATCAGCAGATCGGTGACTTTACACACAGACAGCTTTCTCTGGAGTAAATTAAAACAACTCCTTCAAAAAATTTGGGCTGAGATGGATTGTTTCCAGATCCCCTTTTTTTCTTCAATAAAAAAGGCAGGTCCCCATAAATGGCTGCTATGGAAAACCCAATCGCTCACCACCTTGTGATGCAGGTGGGATTGGAGTAACTGAAATCCTGTGTTTAGAGGGCAGGGAATGGGGAAATGTCACTTTGTCCACATGTCCCATAAGAATAAATCATCCTGGGTACTTCAAGGGGATAAAGTGTCCAGCAACAAAGGGATGATTCCACAGTCTGTACTGAAAAGCTTGATGGTGCCTGGTGGGTGCTTTAAACTATCATGGGAGAATTATCAAAAGCCTAAAAAAGCCCAGTACATGAAACCAACTGAAATTCTTGGACTGCAGGAAATTCGAGTGTTGGAGACAAAAAAGCCCACAGCTCCCTGATTTCAGGAATTGAGGAGAAGTGTTTTATTCCTACGTGTTCTTTCAGTGTGCTCTTGTCTGAGCAAGTTGTTTGTCCTCTTGTTTTTATGGCAGCCACTCCAGGACTGACCATTTCAGTATTCACTGCTCAAATGTTTGTAGTGATTCCCAAGAACTGTGAGGGACAACGTGCCCGACACCAGGATCCTCGGAGCGGCTGCGTAAGGTGAAGATACACCTTGAGAAATCTTGGGTCCTGCAATTAAGTCTAAATCAATTATTCTGGATGAATTTTGTTCAATTAATGATGTTAATTGCCTGCCTGGCAGACTATTTAGAATTTGAAACCATTTAATGACTGGTACATAAAGATTTTGCAGTTGGGAGTGATTTGTTGATTACAGATCCAATACAAATCCCTGTCCAGCCTCCCAGTTGTGTTGGCTCCCCAGTGCCAGGTGGAAGGGCAGTCCTGCTTTGTTTGGAATTGTGCTTTAAGCAATTACCAGATCCCAGGTAGGATTTTTAAAGTTCTGGCTGACAATGTTTCTTACTTTTAAAGTTATTCCAGTAACTCAATCCCAAGCAGGCATTCTGCTGAACATGGACTGACAGAATTCAGTAAAAAAGGTGTCAGTTTTATAAAGCTGAGCACTTTCTAAGTGGGAAAGCTGAGGTTATTGGCCCGGAGTACTTGCACTCTCTGCATCTGAAGTGATATCACTGAAATATCACTGAAAGATGCTACAGGAGACTCCGCTTTTCAGCTTCCCAGCCTCCTACCAGGTCTCTGGCAGAGAGTGAGGGAAGTTTACAGGAGCTTCCCAAATGGGAACGGAGAAAAAAAAGAAAAAAAGTCATTTAAATGATGTATTTGTGAATCAGAGGCTGAGGAAGCATTGTCACATGAAGGGAATCCCACTGTTAAGGACAGAAATGTTCCTGTGCCTCTGTGCTCAAGTGGAAGCCCTGGCAACGCTGCTGCCCAGTCACAGCTCCTGCGTGGTGAGGTGGAGACTCCTCGGAGATTATCCAGCCAAAGCAAACACACTGGAGGAGGCAGGCAGGTGCCTTTGGAGGAGGAGGATGTTTCAAACACACTTCTCAGCCCTCCACATGACCTGTCTGGGATCTGACAAGGAGGAGTTAGTCCTAAGGCCAAAGGAGTAAAATGCAGGTAGAAGGCAGAGGTATCTCCTCTCCGTGGCTGCCGTGGACAGAGCACAAGGCAGCAGAGAAATTTCCAAGGCATCACGCTCGTTTTTCAGCAAACACCCATTAGTAAAATTGTTTTCTTTGCTTTTGACAAATCAGTTCAAGCCCACACACATCTTGCAGGATGCATTACATGGGGGGCTCGAGCCTCTCTCATTTCCCAAACAGCTCTGTCACCCTGTTAATGATCATCTACCAGAGCACCTCTCTGCACATCCCTCATGACACAGTAATTCCCAATATTTATACTCTTTTTAATGAATGGAAGATGCGTTGATGGTACAAGCCAGATACAGCATAAGCATCAACAGAAGTGGCTGAACTTGATTTACATTTCCTGGTGCTGTCGAGTTGCCCTCTTACAAATCTTTTTGCTGTTCTCCTGGCCTCAACAGATTTAGAATGGTATTTCAAAGACCACTGATGACACCATTCAGTAGCTGGCAAGACAAAAGATCCATGGATGGAGTTAATAAGGGAGATAAAAGCAGTCTGTGCCCCAAACCCAACATTTTCACAGTGCACGTGGGCTGGTTATGTGAGGCAGATGCAGAGAGCTCCAGGGATGCTACGCCGCAATCCTACAACCCTAATTCTTGTGCATTTAAGGCTGTATCTGATTAGGCATTTCTGTATTTTCCGAGTGTGTAATTATCTAGCACAGTACGTGCGAGTCATGGAGTAAACCCAGTTGGGAGTGGAGCACTGGGAAGGGGAGAAAAGGTCTGTACGTGGGTGGGTGGGTTTGTCCGTGTTGGTGATTGCAGCAATCCGTGAGTGCAGTGTGGAAAAAAGCCTTTCCTGGAAAGAAACTGAGATGAAATCCCGGCATTGTGCTGTGAGCAGTTATCACCTCCCTGTGGACCACAAAGGAGGTGATAACTAGATCCCAGATCCTTGTAGGATCCTCATTAGGAAGAAATTCTTGACTCAGAGGGTGGGCAGGCCCTGGCCCAGGTGCCCAGAGCAGCTGTGGCTGCCCCTGGATCCCTGGAAGTGCCCAAGGCCAGGTCGGACGGGACTTGGAGCAGCCTGGGACAGTGTCCCTGCCCGTGGCAGGGGGTGGCACTGGATGGGGCCCTGCCCACCCAAACCACCCTGTGGTTCTGTGATCAAGAGCACCCCCTCGGGTACAGTCCAAAGCAGGTGACAGCTGAAGGAATAGAAGTTTCAGGCTTCTCAGAGTTGAGGAATTAAGGAAATCCAAGTGTCCTTGCTGTAAATGCAAGGTAAATTATTAATTCTATCACTCCCCCCCCTCTTTCCTCCCTCTAGTTCAGTTTTTCTTTTCATGCTTTAATCGTTTTGACACCAAGCTGTACAAAAGTAATTTAAAATTAACATGACTGACACTTGGTAGATAGCAGGACCCAGTGTAGGGCTCCACCTTCTACTGGGAACTGCGGAGAGGGGCTCTGGATTGGCTGCAGAACCTGAGGCAGCTGATGGGGACTAAGGAAAAACACGGCAAACAATTAATTTGCTAATTTAGTTTTCTGTTTAATTTGAGACCAGAAAATTGTCAGGCACTCATCAGCCCATGAGCAAGGCTGAGTGGACTCAGGGCAGTGCTGCACTAGTGGCAGCAAGGAGGGGATGTGTTTGATAAGCCAGCAAAGCAATTTCTCCTGTGGTACCGGTGGCGTTCTGCAGCGTGTTTGAGCTCTGAGGTTCTGCAGTGAGGCTTTTGTGTCACCTCTCCCCAGTTCAGTGCGTTTTGTGTATCTGACAGTGGTATTCTTTCACTGGGAAAGAGATGACACAGACACTTCTCACAGAACAGCTGTGAGAAGTTGTCACCTCAAACACAGAACACGCCGTAGCCCATCACGAACCCAGTACTGCCACACGTTTCCTCGGTCAGCCAGAATTCTGACAGGGATAACTGCGCACCATGAGCGTAACAGACCTGGATCAGGACTAATGTCCTTTGATGGGGAAAGAAATGCTCTAATTTGATTTCCTCCCTTCAGCTGCCGAGTGTGTAATTTCAGATCTCCGCAGAGCGGGCCCTTTGCGCTCGGGTTTGGGCCTATTTTTGATTGATTAAATTGAATTGTATCAATTTATTTCACGCATCCAATTCAGGATTCCACTAGTGGCTCATCAGAGCAAGAACGTGCACATTTATCGGGAGTGAGAACTCACCACAGCCCTCAATTTCCTCTGATGCCTTTGCCGGGATTTGGTGCTGTGCGGGCGAGTGGGTGTGCGAGGAGCTGGGAACGTGTGAAATCGAGGAGTTGGTTGCCAGCAGAGGGAGCGTGGGGCAGGCCGGGTTCAGCGGGGAGTCAGGAGGCTGGAAACGGGACCGGCTCCCGAGGAAGCATCACGCAGCTCTCTGATAAAAAAACCCGAGGCTGTTGGAGCATCAGCACGATTTGTTTCCTTAGTCCAAATGAACCGAGAGATGGGATCTCAGTGGCAAATCTGGGACCTTCTTGGCCTCCCTAATTCACAGATTCCTTCTTCCCGGCTAAGTGATGCTCCTGGGAAGCCCAAGTCACTAGATGGTACTGTTGCTGTTTAATATTGATGCCTCCGCGGGCCAGCTCCTTGGGAAATTCACATTTCTGATGGGAGGGAAGGACAGCTGCGTAATTTGTGAGGGAGACGTGAGCGAGGAGCCGGGGAGAAGAAGTAGGTCAGAGCTGGTTCCTGGGACTGGGCTGTGGGAGGGGGAGCAGAGGGGTGGCAAAGATTTTGTCAGGGCTGCTTTACTTCCAGGTTTGCTGCCCGGGGGGGGGGCACAGGGTCAGGCCTTCATGTAAACTCTGTGAAAGCTGGGTTTTGGTCAGCCTCAGTCGTGGTTAAGCCCAAGAAGAAGGATGAGCCCTCTGTGGCCACAGCCGGGGGAAGTTTTGTCACTCTGTGACTTTGGGGCACACAGAGTCACCTCCTGGCAGGAGGCAGCACAGCAAATCATAGAATCATAGAAAGGCTGCTTTGGGTTGGAAGGAGCTCAAAGCTCATCTTGTTCCACCCCCTGCCACAGGCAGGGACACTTTCCACTGTCCCAGGTTGATCCAAGTCCCTTGCAGCCTGGCCTGGGACACTTCCAGGGATCTCCACCTCTCCACTAAAAGCCAGCCCACAGTGAGGGACTGGTCACACAAATTCCTGGAGCGCTCTGAAATCCCCCCAAGCTTTCCAATGACATCATTGCCCGGGTCCCATCCTCATTAGGGGGTCACCAACCTCTCCCTGGTGAGGGTAACAAACAGGTTATTGTGCTCTGCGCTGCAAACAAGCCCCGGCCCTCCCGACTCCAGCCCCGGCAGAGGGTGGAGGAGCTGCTGCCTGCCCGGCCTGCGCTCCGGTTTCTGTTAGAGGGGAAAGTCAGGCCAATTAAATCAGGCAGCATTGAATCTCTAATTGACATAAATGAGACAGACAGACAGCTGGGAAGACTGGGAGGAGGGGAGGGAAAGGGGAGCAGGTGCCCTGGATGAGAAAGAGATGGAAATCCACCCTAATAGTACCATAGCTTTCCTTATTCTGTGTGTTTACATTAGCCAGTAACATCATGGAAAGTGTCTGAGCCCCTGCTGGAGAGAAATTAATGGAATAAATACAAGTTACAACCATTGTGGAGTTGATTAGAACGTTCCCAAAAATCTCCAAACAAAAATCACCCTCAAAACGACTTTTGAGTTTGTGTAGTTAAATTAAGAAATCTGGTTTTTCCCATGCAGTTTGAACACGAGGCCTTGCAGCTGAACAATTACAACATCATTTAAAATCCTATTTGTTTAATTTTCCACATCTGAGCAGTGCTTGCCCAGGTATTTCCCCCTTTCCTTTTACCGGGGAGTGCTCTTTTGTCTTTAACAGACCTTTCAAACACTAATTTATACAGGAATAAGTTATTTAAATTCATGCATTTCAGAAGGATGAGGCATAAAGGGGAGGAACTCACCCAGGTCCCACCCGGCACTGCAGAAGGAACCAGAATTACCAGCCCTTGCTCTGCCTCGCCCAGGGTGTGTGCCCTGATGGAAACAAACTGTTGGACATTTTCTCCAAACACACCTCTGCTGCCGTAAAGGTGAGAAGTGAAGGTGGGAAGGCATTCCTGAGTGGATGCAGGTAACAAGGAGGGGGGAAATTCAGTTTTGTGGTGCTGGTGAATCCTCCAGTAGCCCAAGAGAGCAGCAATTTGGGATAAGCTCTTACAAACCAACCCATATCTTAGTTTTAAAATAATCAGGATTTGCAAATTGTGGTGTAAGAACCAGAAATGTTTTTCACTTACGTTTCCAGAAACTTTTGAAATCTCTTCCCGAATATTTCAACACATTCTCCTTCCCCATTTTCCCAGCTGGGATAATTTTTTGCCAGCACAGGCAATTCTTCTCGGTATCCATGGGAATTGCCTCCATAATTAGACGTGCACCCAGTGCACAGATCAGAGCGCTCCAACCCAGCAGCTGGAACTAGGAGGCAGGTCTGATTAAATCTGCTCTGCCACGAGGAGAAAAGGCAGCTTTAATGAAACATCACAGGACTCCCTACCCCGTCTTTAAACAGGGCAGGAAAAGGGACTCGGGGATTGCTTTGAGAGTGGCTGCTCGTGGTGTGCACACAATTCACGGAGCAGAGCGAGCATTGAGTGATCCAGGGCCTCGAAACTGGGATCTGCCTTATTAAAAAGGAGCTGATTGCCTGCAGCTTATTAAAGGGGCTCACAATCTGCCTTCAGAATAGCAGTAAAGATTGGAGGGGTCAGCAGGTGCAGATGGAGTTTTTCTCCTTGGTAGTTTCTCCTCAAGCCAGTGGGATCAGGGTCAGGTTGTAGAGGAGCAGCTTCTTTGGGTTTCTTGCCTTACCCAGCAGAGATTGTTCGTGTGGATCCACCAAAACACACACAGAGCCAGCTCTTTTTTTTATTGAATCCCAGAAGGGTTTGGGTTGGAAGGACCTCAAAGTCCACCCAGTCCCACCCCCTGCCATGGGCAGAGACACCTTCCACTAGACCAGGCTGCTCCAAGCCCTGTCCAAAATGGCCTTGGACACTTCCAGGAATGGAGCAGCCACAGCTTCAATGGACAATTTTCATGGAAAGGAAATGATTTCTATTCCTGCACACCCAGTTCTGCAGGTACAATGTGCTGTTCAGGAAAGGGAGCTGGTGGAAGAGGCAGATGGTCGGATAGAAATTATTAATCCCATACAAGTTTTTTATCTTTAGTTGCTGCTTCCACTTGGTGTCACAAACCCCATGACTCCTATGGGCTTCCCGTTTTTAGCAACAGAGCTGGGAATTGGGATGGAGCAGACATGCTAAAAGTTTTTTCCCACCCACGGAGTGGTTTGGTGGGTGGGGAAAAAAGCGACTTTTAACAAATCCACAGGGGCTGGGGGATCAAACACGGCTCTGGTCTAGACAGAGCCCCTCTCCCTGCCTGCCTCAGTTCATACTGCACCAGCTGACAGAATTTAGCATCTCATATCCCTGCCATGATTAAAATGCAGCTCTGTGTCCTGGGGTACTGACAGACCCTCAGATCTCTCCGCATTCCAAGCCGCGTCTCCATTTCCACTCTTTGAGTCGCTCACTTTGGCAACGTGGCCCCGCGGACGAGCGGCGCTCACAGATCCCAGCAACGGAGGTTGCTGTAGCTGGGGTTTGAACTCAGCCCTTCCTGTAATTCTGTGATTTGAATATCATTTTCACAACCCTCGCAAGCAGCAGATGAATGAGAGATTCCTGGCTTGGAGTCAAAAGCTGCGGTAATTAAATGTTTATAAAACACTTTAAGCATGCGAAGTACTGTTATAGACAAGGAACCAACAGATCTGGCAGATTGGAGCCGGATTTTGAGGCACACCAGCAAACAGAGCCCATTTCCCTTACTACATCTCTCTTAGGGCTGCTAACAGAGGGTTATGGAGGCCATCACCAGGTTCCTTTTATTATAACCAGAGTAAGTGAAATCAGAGTCACTTTCTTGCATTTGAATATGTGGGATTCAGAAGTTTTCCCCTCTGTGATGTAATAACTCTCCAAGCAAAGGGCCTGCTTGCTGTTCAGCTCGGGAAGGAGCTACCCCTTGGGAAACAGAAATTGCTGCTACTTCTGATCTCTCACATAAAACTGGAGAGCTTCCACCTGTTACAGGTTTCTAACACCATCTGCTGTTTAAAAGGAAGATGGCATTGGAGCTCAGCAGCACTGAGAGCTTGTTTGATAAACCAGGCGCGACACCAGCGAATCTGGAATGTTTCTGTAATTGCCACAATTCCTTCTTCCCCCCTCTTTTAAGCCCTGAATATATTTCAACTTGGTCTTCATTATGAAGTGAATTATTTCTTCGCTAGAGGACCCAGAAACCCGGTGAGCAGCAGCTGAATGTCAGGTGCACACCACAACACTTCACTTTTTCGTCCCCAGCCATGGGGCTGTGTCGGTTCAGCACCAACACAAATTTCAAGCAGTGTCACTCCCTCCAAAGCTCAGCCCAAAGAACCGACTTAAAAATGTTTTCTTAGGAGACAGCCATGGTCTCTCCAGGGTATGAGGAGCTCAAAGCAAATCATTCTTTCTGTTAAAAATAAAAATATTGACCTTTTGCTGGCTCACAGTGCTGCCTGTAGACAGAATAAATGCTAACTAAGGATTCTTTTGCTGGTTCCTAATTGAAAGAGATACAAACTTTTGTCCCAGGAAAAACAAGAAGAACCCTGGAGTTCATTGCATGTCTAAAGTGAAGGTCTCACTGCCACTGCTCTTAGTTTTGGTTGCAGGTGTTTGTAATAACTTTTTTTTTTTTTTAAACAAAAAGACTTTTCTCCAAAGGGGTCCCTGGCCATTCACCCCGAGACAAGTGGGGGTTTAGACAAAAACGACCCAAAATCTCAAAGTCTAACAGCAAACAGAGGTGGCAGCTCTGGGATCCTCCTCCAGTCTGATATCAGCCCAGTCACAGCCTCACCGCCCACCTCTCACATTTCTCACCCCCTCCACACATCGTTTAAAGAGTCAGTGGCTCCTTTTGTGAGCGGTCGGCTCCTCACCCCGGCACTTTCCCCGCACTTCGCGACAAAAGAGACCTTTTACATGTCAATTTATTTTCAGACAAGCATATCTGAAAGGGAGTTTCCCTCCGGAGTCGAATTAGTATTAATGGCAGGTGTTCAGTGCCACACAAAGGGAGGGAGGCAGCGCCTCGGCTGAGCTGAGGCACGAAGACAGCTTGATGTTTTAATAACCAGAGGCAAGGAATGGAGTGGCAGAGGACCTGCGGCTTCCCCGGCGTGAGTGAAGGTTTTATTCAGAGCCCCCATGTACTGCCAAAAGAAGACCTTGAAATATTTTAAATGTTTTCTTTGCCTTAAAAGAGGGATTAAATTGTTGAATATTCCATGAAAGCACAGCATCCGCCCCACATCCTGTGGAACTCACTTGCAGACACCGAGCACTTCCGAAGCCTCCCGCGGCCTTGGGAAGTGGCCGTGGCCACCATGAGGAGGTGGTGGCACTGAGGAGGCCTCCAGCTGCACAATTCACCATCCACCAGTGCCTGGAGACGCAGAAAAAAGAATTACATGGACTAACTCAGAGGTGGGAACTTGGAGAGGGATTTGTATTAAAATTTAAAAAGTTAAAACCACAGATCAGTTGCTCAGTGAAGTTTCACTGTGAAAAAGAAAGAGAAGATGATTGCTGGGAAAGTTACCAGCCTTCAGTTTTAAACTGAATCATGATGGGAATATTTCTCAGGCCAAAATACATTTACTGATGCCCTGGTGAATTTGACAGAGGTCAGGAAGGGGAAGGCACAGCTCCACAGTGGGAAGAAGGGAAACAACCTCTCAGTTGGGTCAGCCCCTTACAACAGAAAAATGGCTGATTTATGCCCAAAAATAGGAGAGTTCAATCTTTATTAGACAGAAACTGTATTATATAGAGGTGTTCAATATTATTTTTGGGCTTCTCGACTTTGGATCAATATGCTCTTTCTGCACTGGTTATTTCCAGGTAGACTCAGCAATTCGAGGCTGGATTCCGGGATTTCTGCTCCCTCGAGCTTTCATTCAGACCCACAGGACAAAAGCTTAAAGGTCAAATCCACTATTAAACACCTGAACTAACAGCAGCAGTTTTCTTTGTGAAGATTTCCTTATATATGGAAGTTAAATCCATTCTTGTCCCTTTTAAAACCAAGACAATTTGTGATAGCCTCTATATCCTCTTTGGCCCAAGTTAAAGCTGAATGACCCCAAACTCTTGTGAGAGCAAATAATTTGGTCTGTCAGACACCAGCTCCCCCCAACAGGCATTAGATACCCAACGTTCACCTCAAATAATGCAATTTCAGTTAATGTGACAACAGTATTTTCATAAAGGTCAGGACAAAGCCAGAAAAGAAGAGAGCCCAACCTGTCACAAACACCTACAGTTCTCATATACAGGAGGTTCAACAAGTCCATTTTTATTGAGCACTGGAATTAAAAAAGTAACAGCACTTGGTTGATTTGGAACTAAAAATCAAGACTTATTTTTACTTATGGATCACTCAAAACAATGTGGTTAAAAGCCCCCCGGAGAGGAAGGTGTAGCCCTTCTTGTTCCCTCTGTTCTCCAACGGGATGGAGAAGTTTCAGAAGCTACAGCTGCACCAAGCACAAAGTCGTTCTGACTGGAGACCCCAGGGTGGCAGAGGGATTCGATGCTCCAGGTTTTGGGGTCTGACAGCCCGGGTATCGTCTCTTGGCCAGGCAGAACCTGCAGCAGCCCGGGGCTGCTCTCCCTGTGCCCACTCTGCTCTGCACCAGGTTGAACCCCACACCTCTGAGTTGTCCCCAGCTGGCCTCACACCAGCACATCCCAGGGAGGATTCAGCAAAGGCTGTAATGTTTTTCCTGACTCATATTTGAAAACATTCACAATTTCGTACAAATAACCAGTGAGCCCCCAAACCACAGCAGGTATTTGGTTTAAGACCCCTAAAGACCCCCTAAACTTACCCTGAGAGTAAGAAATCCCCCTCTGCATGCTGCCACCATTCCTGTTGGTTCCTGCCTCACTCCAGCACTGATTCTGATCACCTCCCCACTGTGGAGTGAAGGGTTGCACCTGAGAGAAGGCGGTGTGGGAGGCAGCCCTACTGCAGCTCGGCTGGTTTGCCTATCACAGGGCCTGAAGGAAAGCTCTGCAGCTCTCCCAGAGGGCAGACAAGGAGCACTGTCCCTGCACAACACAGGGCAACGACCAGGAGAGGAGCGGGGTCGCTGGTGCTGCAGCTGAAACTCAGTAACAGGACATCACCAGAACGACACATTTATTGTACGAGCCAGAAATAAACCCTGAGTTACCTGTAGAACAAAGTTAAATTAAAAAAATAAAGGGTGGTTTGGTTCAGAGGTTCCTGCTGAGGGGAAGGAAAACCCCAAATGGTAAAAGCAGCAGCCAGAGCCAGCCCAAAGCCTCGGCTTTGCCAAGGAGGAGGTTCCATGGTCATCCCCCCTGCACAGGTGACAAACTCCCCGGTGATGGGAGAACATGGAGATGGGAGGGCAGGGGGAAGGAATGAGGCAAACCTAGGAGGTGTCCTGGCCTGCCAACATCTACAAGGGCTTGGAAAACCTCTGGTTTATTTGTTCAGAGAGCTGAGCTGCTGGATGGGCTGGGGGAGCGCCGGAGAGACAGAGAAACAGAGGCTGGGAAATCCACCTTCCATGGAGCAAACACACAGGATGTGGAGGGGAGGGAGGTCCTTCATGGACACTGGCACTGCTGGCTGGGAGGCTGCAGGGCTGGCTTTGGGAAACACAGCCAAAGGTTCAAGGGAGAAAAGCCCCGAAACCTAAACCCCAAGTGTGACACCGTCCTCCAGCTGCAGTGGAGTTGGAGAGGATCAGTTCCAGGAAAGGCTGTAGCAACAACAAATACCTGGCCCTACACAGGGAAGGGTGAATCAGAGCTGCTTTTTAGTGCCACTTGACATCAGTTACACATTCTAGTTCTCATATACACAGATGGATGTCTTTAAAAATTGACAATTTACACTTCAGAGAAGTTTTACAGTGAAGTTCTCTCAGCAAAAATCAGTCCACACGAGGAGGAGCCAGTCTGTTAGGAGCAGGAAGGCACTTGGCCTTTTGAGAGCAAGTCCCCAGGGGAGCCACTGTGTAGACCCTGCCCGTCCCCTGTCCCCCTCTTCCATGTGTGTGCAAAATCCGAGGTGTTCCTGCGCCGTGGGGCCTCACAGGGTGGTGGAGGGGAGCTTCTTCACCCGCCTCTGTGCCAGGATGGAGGATTCGATGGGCTTCAGCTGCGGGCTTGGCTTGGAGCTGTTCAGTGCTGAGTATGTGGCAGCCATGGCGCCCTGGAGAGAGGCACAGAGGACTCACTCAGGTGCAGGAGAGCTACTTCAGACTTGTGGCTTTACAAGACAGGGGACCCACAAACAAGGCCAGAAGCACCTTTTTTATTTCTTTAAGTCTCCCTCCTGCACTGACATGTTGTTAAAGAATCTCCCCTTTCCCTTCTCCAAAAAACCCCAGCTTGTCTGTACTGCCTGCCCTGGCCCACACCTCTCCAAACTTCCATTCTGCTTTCCCACCCCAGACTTTGTACCTTTACAAGCTGAATATCCTGGTGGTTGAGCTGGCTCTGGGGTAAACTGTCCTTCTGGGTTATCCACGGATGCTGCAGGACCTGCTTGGCTGTGAGACGCTGGTGAGGATCTACATGGAGCATCTTTGAGACCAGATCCTACAGGCATTGTTTGGAAAATCAGACTTTAGAAGATTTCATACTTTAAATGCAAAAATCCCACCTGACTGCCCCCTGATTAGGATAAATGCAGAGGCCATGTTTAAAGCCCCCACACATCAGTGTCTTTTTGTATGAAATGTGTTTTTGGCAGGCCTGGGGGGTGTAACACAGAGCAAACCCCACAACGGTTGCATGAGATTGGTTTTCCATGCAAATATTCACAGCCAGAGCTCCAACAAAGCTGCTGTGAGGGAGGCATGTGGGGTGGAAGCTGCACTGCTTCTCTCTCTTGTGTGCTCCCTCCCCAGCCTGCTCTAAATTTGCCTCACAGCAACTCCTGTGCTTGACCCCAACCCCTGAGGGCAACATAAACATCAAACCCTACCTTGGCCATGTCAGAAATAGTGTCCCAATTGCCCCCACTGATGGAGAACTTCCCCCCTCCTATCCGGGTCAGGATCTCTTCTGGAGTGTCACTGGGACCGTTTGCAAAGGGAGTGCAGCTGGGGAGAGAGGAGAGAGCCCTGGATTGACAGGCCCAGGCAGGAGAGGCCCGGCTGTCCCCAGAGAGCACACTGGGGACGGGCTCACAGCCACGGCCTTACCCTGCCAGCATCGTGTACAGCAGCACCCCCAGGCTCCAGATGTCACAGCCTTCGTCGTAGCCTTGGCGTTTTAGGACCTGAACACAACAAGCAAAGGGAGAAAAGTGTGTTTGGTTTCTGTCATTGAGCTCTTTCTGGAAGAGGGGGCTTGACCTGGGTGCAGTTGATAAGCAAATTCCCAGAGCTCGACAGAACGGCAAAGTCTGGGACTAAAAGATCAGGACTCAAATTAGATTCATTACAAGTGGTATCTCTGTAATTGCCCCTTCTAAGGCAGGCTGGAGATGGGATCAGGGCAGAGCCAAGTGGCAGCACGGGTTAGGGGAGGGACAAGGGGGTCTGGGATCAGTGAGGCGCTCACCTCCGGTGCCACGAAGTTTGCTGTGTAACACGGGGTCATGAGGAGCCCGTTCTCAGCCCTGAGCTGCTTGGCAAAGCCGAAGTCACAAATTCGGATGCTCTCGGGGTTCCCTGATTTATCCACGTAGAGGATATTGCTGGGCTTCAGGTCCCTGTGAACCACCTGTGGAGCCAAGGAAGGGCTGTGCTCACACCCCAGGCAGATAAAGGTCTGAAAGCTGCCTGAGGTCACTCAGCCCCTGCTCTGGCCCCACATCTGTTTTGCCAAGAGAGCAACATCACAAGAAATAATTGTCCCGTTGGGCAGTCACTCCCTGGAGGAGAGGGAGCACAGAGTAATGCCAGAGAGCTTCCCAGGAAAACAGCCATGACCACACTCACCCCTTGGGAATGCAGATACTCCACTGTTTTACAGATCATGTGCAGGACTGAACTGGCTTCTCTCTCTGAGAAGAATTTCTGTCTGAGGATTTTATCCAGCAGCTCCCCTCCCCTCATGAGCTCGGTCACCAGGTACACGTACTTCCCATCATCGTACACCTGCCAAAGAAAACATGGATGGGGGAACCAAAACGTGCTTCCACCAAGGAGCAGACAAGGATCAGCAAAGATGGCTCTGGGGATGCTTCCCCACCCCAGATTCCTATATCCCAACTTGGAATGGACCCACGAGGATCATGAGCCCAGCTCCTGGCCCTGCACAGACACCCCAGCAATCCCACCCTGTCCCTGAGAGCGCTGTCCAAACGCTCCTGGAGCTCTGGCAGCCGTGGGGCCGTGCCCATTCCCTGGCTTGACAGCCTGGGCAGTGCCCAGCAGCCTCTGGGGGAAGAACCTTTCCCTGACAGAGAAACAGAGCTGGGTTGTTGGGCTGAACTCTGCCCTGCCCCAGCCTGCACTAAACCAAAGCACAGGGAGGTCCTTCAGGCCGCACTCACGTCTTTCAGGGTGATGATGTTTGGGTGCTGCCCGTAGCGCAGCAGGATCTCAATCTCCTCTGAAGGGTCTCGCTTGCTCTTGTCAATCACCTGCAACAGGGACACACTTCAGCCACCACGGCTGGGGAAAGGGCCAGGACAAAGCACATGAGCTGAGAGTGGAGCCCTGCAGAGCTCCTGTGCCATATCCACTCCCTGCCCCCTGATCTCTTTAGCTCTAGAAATCCTTTAGTTGCTTCATCGGTTCTGTGTCTGCAACCCACAAGGTTTTATGTCTGTTTTGTGAAGACCTGATGTAGGCACAGCTTTGCAAAGAAAGATGAGACGCTCTGCTCCCTCTGAGGGAGGGGGACGCTGCCTCCCTCTCTTCCTAGGGAAGCGCAGCTACGTGCAGAGCAGTACAGAAATTGTCCCTTTAAGTCCTACGTGAGCCTAAAGCCCATCCAGTCCCACTCCCTGCCACGGCAGAGACACCTTTTGTTATCCCAGGTTGCTCCAAGCCCCGTCCAGCTTGGCCTTGAACACTTCCAATGACGGGGCAGCCCCAGCTTCTCTGGGCAAAGATCTAACAGGGGAGCTCAGCTGGGAGGGCAGATCCCAGACCTTGACTGCGTACTCCATGTTGGTGGCCTTGTGGATGCAGCGTTTGCAGACGGAGTAGGAGCCGACGCCGATGGCCTCCTTCACCACGTACCCATCGCTGAACTGGACATTCTTGCCGTGCAGCTGCTGCCAGGGCACAAAGGAGAGCTGAGCTGGGAGGGTTCAGGGAAGGGTTTGTGCAGAGGGATGAGTTAACTGCAGCCCAGAGCAAGCTGTCACACTGTCTGCTGCATCCCACAGCTTCTCCTCCCGGCAGGGAGCGGGAGCAGAGGAGAACAAGGCAGATATAGGTCAGTGGGCCAATGCTGCCTGCACTGAGCACGGGGCCTTTGGGTGGCACCTTCAACCCACAGGCACTTACAGACCCACCACAAGCACGGATCTACCTGGGGACAGGAAAGCCACAGCCCCACTCGGCCCTGACAGCCTGTGCACAACAGGATGCAATAATTCCAAACAGAACGACACGGCCTCAGGCTCCAGGTGTGTCCTGGAGCATCCCTGCACCTCCAAAGAGCTGCCCCTCTGCCCCATTCCTTACCTGCACAACCGAATGCAGGGGTGGCTGGGCAGGTTTCACTTTGCCATCCTCCATCAAGCCGGTCGCCACGAAACTGAAGCCTCGGAAGAGCTGATGGGCCCCCGCACTCGGGGGGACACCCGGGGAGTCTGCAGCAGGAGTTGAGAGACAGCTTGAGCAGGGCCAGTCCTGAGCAGCAGAGGCCTTCCCCTCGCTCCCAGCAGCCACAGCTCCTCTCTAATTTATTCCAGACAGGAGCCACACCAGCAGCGCTGAGCTTACCCTTAACACCCCACAGAGAATCATGGAATTGTCCTGCCTGGAAAAGCCCGTTAAGATACTCAAGTTCAGCCATTCCCACAGCACTGCCAAGGCCACCACTAAACCATGGTCCCAAGTGCCACATCCCCATGGCTTTTAAATCCCTGCAGGGATGGGGACTCCACCACTGCCCTGGACAGCTGTGCCAGGCCTGGACAGCCCTTTTGGAGAAGAAACTTCCCCGATATCTGACCTAAACCTCTTCCCTGCTGAAACCTTGTCCTGCTGGCACTGGATACTCCCCGGTGTGAATCCACAGAGTGACATCTCACACAGGAAACTTGGGCTTTGGCTCAAGCCATACAAACCTTTTGGTGTCCGTGAGGTGAATTCTGTGTCAAAATAAAAGGTGTCATCTGGCTGGCCCACTGCAGGCTTGAAGGGGGGTTTGATCTCCCTGCGGTACAGCTTCTGCAAAACACACAAACCCCAAAAAAACCCTGCAAAAACAGCTCGGAAGTGCTCCCACAGGGACCTTCTCCCAAAGGGCGCCAAGGGAGGGAGGACTTTTTTGGTTGGTTGGGTGCTTTAGAGTCAGTCTGTGATGAAACACTGCAAGTTCTACCACACACTAAGTCAAGAAAATAAGTTTTCTGTAGGCAACTTGCCCCCATTCCAAATGCAATATCCATAAAGTATTTTTCTCATCAGACTCTTCCACCTCCTCCTAACTCCCACTAAGGCTTTGCGGACTCCCAAAGGATGGCTGGAGGAGATGCCCCAGCAGGACATTCATATCCCAACACTCCCACAAGTGCCTTTTAAAATTGCTTCTTGAAGCAAAAATTAGGAAGGAGTTTTACTGGCATTGCTGCAGAGTCAGTCTAGCAACTTGGGGGCCTTGGAAGCATTGGATGTGACCTTCAAATCCCTTTCCAGGCAAGGGAGAACAGGGAAGGAACACAATTGCATGGTGAGGTGGGAGTTGGCCAGAAGCAGCTGGGAAATGCCAGCTCAGTCATCGCCCTGATTTCCGTGCCAGGAATGTTTCCCCAGATCCTTCCCACTCTGTGCAAGACAATCCTTGTTGTTCCAAACCCCAAGGAAAGCCTGCACCTCTCTGCTGAGAGATGAGGAAATGCACAGCACAGTGAGGTGACAGACAGCCCAGGTATGAGACAGTTACACGGCACAGAATTTTAGTTTTGGGAAGGGTTATTGGAACGGGTGGGGACAGGGGCTGGTGGCTCTCCCATAGCTGGCCAAGCATCAGGACTGTGCTGTTCTTGCTGCCAGAACTGTGCTCCTGCTGCTGAGTGCTGGAGAAGTTTGCCCTTTCTGGTACTCACATTCCAGTCGATGGTGGAGTAGAAAGGGTGGCGCTTGATCTCTTCTGCCCCATCGGGCCCAGACCCTGCAAGAGGCACCAGGGATCACCTTGTGCTGAACCCCAGCAGGCAGAGGCGACTGCCAGGGATGCAGCACAGGCAGGTGTGACAGAGAACCTGGCTGGGATCGCCGCAGTGCCCTGAGCCAGCACAGGTGTGAGCACACTGCTGACCCAGCAGGATGTGAGGGGCCCTCACATGGCATCAGGTGCATTCAGAAACCAAAAAAAAGGTCTTACCTAATCTGTTGGCTGGATTCCTTTTAAAAAGGGCTCGCAGGAGGCTCTGAGCCTCAGCGCTCAGGAACTGTGGCATGCCCAGCTTCGCTCTGGGGAGGAAGTTGTGCAATCAGCTGCAGGTTTGAAGAAGTCAACCCACAAGGCGACTGCAGCACCTCCACCCCCCAAAAATGCACAACCATCTCTCTGGCATTTACACTGCACCCTTCAAACTGACTGCTGATGTGACACCACTTGCCAAATAACGCCACGAAATTGCAAGAGCCCCCAGATTGCAACACTCCTCCTGTGCAGACAGGAGAGACAAACTCCTCTTACTTGAGGATGAGGGTCATGGTATCCTTCCGGTCCTTGCCCTGGAAGGGCAGTGCACCCGTGAGCATTTCAAACTGGGGGGGAAAGAGAAGAAGAGGGGAGTCATGTCTGAGCAAGGCCAGCGTTGCACGGGTCCCACTGCCCCTTCCTGCTTGTGAGGGGTCTCGAGCCTGGCTCTGACAGAGCTCACAGGCCCCGAGTGCTCCCGGCCGGAGCTCGGCTCCCGGGGTTTGCAGGGGAACATGTCCAGGCCAGTGCCTGCTCCTGCCGGAGCCCAGGATCCAGCAGCTGCCAGACGGTGGCACCAGATCTGCACTGACAGCGATGTCCTGGAGCTGGGCTGGACACGGACACAACGCACCCCACACACCCCCCACGAGCATCCCCATGCACCCCACACACCCCATGGACCCCCCTCACCCCAGCACCCACTGGCACTGCAGCCTCGAGGGACCAGCACTCCTGGAGGCCTGGACACCCCCTCAGGGAGCCCCCCCAGCTCAGCAGGTCTGGGGGACACACAGCCCCGTGCCCAGGTGTTCCAGAGCTGGAATTCCCAGCTGCAATTCCCAGTCTTGGACAGGGTACCCACCATGAGGACCCCGTAGGACCACCAGTCCGCACTGTGCGAGTGGCCCTGGCGATTCACCACCTCGGGCGCCATGTACTCCACGGTCCCACAGAAGGAGTAGGCTTTCTTCTCGTGGTCTATGGCCTCCTTACTCAAGCCAAAATCTGCACAAGGGAAAGCTGTCAGCACTCAGCCGCTGCTCCGAGCATTTCAAGCAGCTCTGTATTTCAGGAAGGGACCCTGCTGGAGCCCAAGGCTCTGTGGAGCCCCTTACCTGTGAGTTTGATGTGCCCCTCTTCATCCAAGAGGATGCTATAGCAGGAATGAAAAACAAGCTGTTACTGTCTGTGGTGAGGGCTGGTGAGAACCAGCTCAGCAGGGGATGGTCTGAGATGCTCCCAGGATCCAAAGGAAAAGTGACCTGGCCCTTCTCCCAGTGCTTTAAGCTCCAGCACCAAGACAGGAGCGGGACCAGGAGCAGCTCCCTCCTCTCCACACCCTCAGCTTCACAAAAAAATGGCCCCCACAGGTTACCCCCGCTCTGGTCCCCACACACCCCAAGCTGGAGAGGGCTCTGCCGAGCCCAGCCCGGTCCCTTCTCCCTCCAAAGGCTCCCAACTGCCTAAAGCTGGAGCCTGGAGGCTGCCAAGGATCCCTGCTCTGCCCTGTGGCACACACAGGCTGCTCCTGGCTGGAACCACTGATCTGAGGAGCAGCAGCCCTGGACTGGCACCAGCACCTCCCACCTGCCCAGCCTCAGGGCATCCTCCAGCCCCTCTGGAAGGGATGGATTACAGCCATTCCTGACCCCAGGGTGGGAGGCAGGGCTGGGATCCTGCCCCAGCTGGGCCACACGTACTTCTCTGGCTTGAGGTCCCTGTAGATGATCCCCAGGCTGTGCAAGTGGTCGAGTCCCAGTGCCAGCTCCGCCAGGTAGAACTTCACGTCCTCCTCGGTGAACATGACCTGCAGGCAGGGGAGGAAGCAGAAGGTGCTGGGTTACAATGCCAGCAGCTCCCCTGCACCCAAGACCTTCCAGATCCATGTTGCTCCCTCTTGCCCTTTCTAAGTTTTCCAGACTTCACCACCATTCACAGAATCCTAAAATGGTTTGGGTCAGAATGGACCTTAATGGATGCAGTGCCATCCCCTGCCATGGCAGGGCTGTCTTCTCCTAACCCAGGCTGCTCCAAGCCCTGTCCAGCCTGGCCTTGGACATTTCCAGGGATCCAGGGGCAGCCACAGCTTCCCTGTGCCAGGGCCTCCCCACCCTCACAGGGAACAATTTCTTCCTTAACTCAAATCCAAGCTGACCTTCTTTTAGTTTTTGTTCTTTAGGAGATGTTCATCAGAAGCTGCTGCAGGGGTGGGACCTTCCACCTGTGCTGCTGCTTTCCTGCCTGAGCACAGGGCTCCCAGAGCGACCTCTCCTGGTGCCAGCTCTAGACTAGCAGCAGGCTGGAGGCTGTTGCCACCCTCTCAAGGACTTTGCAGGGGTCAGTCACTTCTCCAGGCCATAAGCAGAGAGGAGCTGAGCCTCGGCAGCCCACCGAGATGCCAGAGCATACCCACCTCTTTGGAAAGCCGAGTGAAAAGGTCACCTCCTCTGAGGAAATCCAAGATGAGGTACAGCTTCCCCTCTGTCTGGAATGCTGAAACACAAGCCAGAGCAGCAATCAGAGCCCTGCACCGAGGGAAGGCTCCGTGGTGTTACATGAATCACTTAAATCCCAGTGGCTCCAGCCGGGCACATGCCCTGCGTGGTTCCGGGGTTAAATGCAGGTAGGGCTGATGGCCTGACCCTGCTGCTGAAATGGGAGCTCCCCACAGCACTGGCACTGCAGAAAATCCTCATTTTATGGGGGTCTGGTTCCCTTCCCGCCAGTGACACCCTCCTGGAAGGGCTGTTTCCCCAGGAAGCACCAGCCATCTTCCAGGGAACAAAGCTGTCCTTGCCTTGCTCAGAGTCAGAGCATCAACCCTGCCCAATTCCAGCCTGGCTAGTGAACTCTGCTTTCTCAGTTTCTCCTGGTTTAATGTTGTCATCCCAAGGGATTTGATGTTTAAACCTCCTCTCCCAGTCCATGCTCTGTTCCCCTTTCCATAACTGGAGTAGGCAGTGGGACCCAGATCCTTCCACAAAACGATTTGTGTCCAGGGGACTGTGTTTCAAGGTGGTCAGAGTCTGCTGCAGCCTCTTGCCCAGCACCCAACGAGCTCCACACTCACCGTAGTGGAGTTTCACCACAAAGGGATGATTGACATCAGCCAGGATGTCCCTTTCGATCTTTGTCCTCAGTCGATCCCGCACTGTGGGACGAGAGGAGCAGCTCAGACTCAGAAAACGGCCCCTGGGCAGTGTCCAGCCCCAGCCCCATCCCCAGCCTGAAGCACCGAGCTGCTTGAGCCAGGTGTTTTCCCGCCTCCACCGTGATGCTCTTACACAGATGGAAGCAAAGGAGGGTGTTTTGCTGGGATAAAGACGCTTCTCTTGCTCCCAGCCCAGCCGGGGTTCAGCAGTGGCTGCTGTGCCATTTCCCCAGCGCTCTGTAAGGCACAGAGGATCAGAGCTCTGCAGGAGGAGCCTCCTTCCTACCTTTCAGCGTCGCCTTCTTGAGCACTTTCATGGCATAGAGGTGGTTGCTGTCTGGGGGTGTTATTTTTCTCACCAAGAAAACCTGAGGCAGAAGAACACCACATTCACCAAGGACTAAACACCGGCACTGGGGCTGGATGCTCCCAAAGTGGCAAACCCCAGAGTATCCCTAAGCTCAAGCTTTCCCGTGGGGTTTCCAGGGAAGTGCTGTGTGTGGACTCCCCTCACGCCCCAGTTTCATGCTGCACTTTCCTCCTCTCCAGCCTCCCACAGCTCCTGCTCACCCCTGCAGCTCCCATGGGGCTGGGGCTGATGCCTGGGAGCTGTGGCTGGAGACTCTGATGCTCCACTGTACCACCAAAGCCTCCTGGTCTGACAGCTCCTCGTCATTCAGCTCCTGCATCCTCTGGATTTTTTACCTCCCTGACGTCTCCTTCTGCCTGGTTTTAGGCAGCTTCAAAAGGACACCACCTGCAAGTGGTGGGCTTGGCAGTGCTACTGGTTGGCCTGGATGATCCCAGAGGTTTTTTCCAACTGTTCCCTGATTCTACAAAGCCACTGCTGCATTTGCCCAGGCAGCAGCACAGGTCCTGTGCAAGCCCCCACTGCCAGCTGGTGACTGAGTGACACCAAGCTGATTCCATGTGTCAGCAGATGCTCTGCAAGAGACCTGGATTATTGAAATAGATAAGAGCTACAGACTGCTTCCTTCCTCCTTCACAGAAGGGAAACTGGACCGTGACCAGGGCCAAACCCAGCCCCTGGCACACAGCAGCAGTTCTGAGAAGGGAGGAACATGCCCCGGAACATTCCTGGGAGTCAGGAAAGTGCTTTTGCTGGGGATGGTTCTTTTTGTCACCAAAATAACTTCTCTGGCACAGCACATAGGAAGAAGTGATCTCACCTTGCCAAAAGAGCCCTGCCCCAGCACCTTCAGGAGCTCAAACTGTGAGGGATCAGCCTTCTCGGAGCCCTCCTTCACGTGGTGAGTGATGTTGATTTCCTGCACGACGCCTTCCACCTGAAACAGAGGGCACACGGTTGGCAGGGACTCCTGATGGGATTGTGGGGCAAAGATTGCAGCTCCAGACTCCCAGGAGCCACATCTGAGGGAAGCACGGGAGCTGGTGCTTGTCACAGGTATCAGCATCTGCAATCAATAAGTCAGAGCGGGCAGGGCCAGGTAAGAACAGAGCCCTCCCTGCCAACCACAGGAGCTGCTTTGAACTGCATTTCAGAAGAGGGCTTGAAAAGCACCTTCCTTCTTGAGGCACTGGTAGCGAAAACAGGAGTGTTTATGCCACTAAAAATCCCACAACACAAAAAATACGGCACTGTTGTCAAAACAGGGCCAGGGCTGGCAAAAATCAGACATGTTGGAGCCCATCTGCTCAGCAATCTGAGCAACTCTGCAACATAAGTCTTAGTGCATCTTCAGCACATACAGATGATGCTTTAACAGACTCCAGCCTTCAAGAAGATTGAGGGGAAGCCAAGGTCTCTGGCACATGTTTTGTTTAAAACACATTATTTTACTTTAAAAAATAAAGAAGAAAAAATAGATTTAATCAGCATAAATAGAATAAACTCACCAAGGGAGCTGGGCCAGCACTGCCACAGACCCTGAGGTGTTGCTGAAACACCTCCTATTCCCAGCAAAACTTGTCTGTACCCCTGGTGAGAAATCCCAGATTTCAGGTCGACAGAAGCACCTTGTGCTGCTTTATTGCATCCCAAATATCCAGAGACTTTTTATCCTGTTAGTCTTCCATCTGTGCGTGTCCCTCTATCGGTGTTGTCAGACACAGCCAATATATCTGTACTTGGGTTCCCTACGAGCCTGACCTGCTGCAGCCCCTCTCCCCACAGGGCAGGCCGGGCTCAGCTTCCCGCTCCTCGCTCCTGGCTCTTGCTCAGGCCGTAAATCCCTTGTAGCTGGACACCTTCTAAGGGCAGGCCCAGCCTCCCCCGCTCTTCACTCCCACCAGACCCAGTGCAGACACGGTCTGGTTGCTTTTTGCACCCAGAGGTCAGCAATTATTGCTCACAAATGCATTAAACTCTGCTCTTCCTGGCCCTGGGGCAGATGTGGCCAGCAGAGGCTGCAGAAAGCGAAAGTCCTATTTTGTTTTCTCCCTTGCAGAGCTCGGGGGGAAAAAGACTTCCACTTTGTTTTCGAGTCCAATTCAGACCCTTGGTCTGCGAGCAGCTCATCAAAGCAGATTTTAAACCCAGCAGGAGCCAGGTGTCAGCCCTGCCCGTCCTCCTGCCCAGCCCAGCCCACCCTCCCATGCCACGGATGTGGTTGCCCACCTGCACCGAGCACCTTCCCTTCCCTCCCTGCTCTCAGGCTGGGCTTTTCTCAGCTTAGGAAGTGGCTTTGTTTCCATGGCGGTAGCTCTGCTCTCCCCTGTGTTACTCTGGCACTCAGGGCAGGGGCACAGGAGCTCCCTGGTGTTATCCTGCCTTTCCCTGTGTTTGGTGATCACAGCAAGAAAGATCCTGTAATCCCTTAAACAACACATTTTCGTGTTCCAGATGATCTCCCAGCTTAAACCAGCCACTTTGCACTTCTGGTTCCATCTGGAGGCTTAGTCCCTGCAGACAGCTGCTGTCAGGAGCAGCTTCCACCTCCAGAGCCAGAGCAGGAGCCAGCCAAGTTCAGCTCTCCAGGGAGAGAGCCCACAGCAGGGAGAGACCCACGAATGGACCCTTTAGGAAGGAATTCTTCCCTGGGAGGGTGGGGAGGCCCTGGCACAGGTGCCCAGAGCAGCTGTGGCTGCCCCTGGATCCCTGGAAGCGTCCAAGGCCAGGCTGGACAGGGCTTGGAGCAGCCTGGGACAGTGGGAGGTGTCCCTGCCATGGCAGGGGTGGCACTGGATGGGATTTGAGGTCCCTTCCAGCCATCCTGCGATCCTCCTACCCCAGGAACTCTGCAATGCCATTGGGCTTCTTGCTGACACAGGGGAGGATTTTCCTCCCATGGACTCATCCACTGACTTGTGGTTCAACACTCAGGACTCTGGGAGCAGCTCCTGCAGCCTGGCTGGCAGCACACCCAGGTCTCCAGCATGGAACACCTGCGTGCCAGAGATCAGCTTCATCCAAGGGCACCACAACGAGCTGTCCCAGAAGGCAGAGGAAGAAAGGCAAACCAGAGTGTGCTGAGCATCCATGGGAAGCATCAGGCGGCAGCAGGAGGGGAAGCAGCGGGCGGTGGCAGCGGTACTGACCGGGCTGGCGAGCTGGCTGGGGGCTGGCACCTGCAGGCTGCAGGGCTTGGCTCGGTGCTTCCTCTGCAGCCAGAGCGTCAGGAACGCCCACACTCGAGGCAGTTTAGGGTCCCTCTCCATTCTCCCATCCCGATCAACATCGTCCGGCCCCAGGAACCACGGCCCCCCCGGCTCCGGGGCTCGGGGGTGCCCGGAGCAGGAGCTGCAGTGGCTGAGCCGTGGCAGATGCGCAGTGGGGACGAGAGACTCGGTCACACGGAGGAGGGAGCTTCACGCTCCCCCTCCCCAGCAACAGCACATGTGGTTGGGGTGGTTTTTTTTTTTTTTTGGGGGTTTGATTTAGAAAAAATAATAACAATCTCACAGCTCCTCACTGGTGTTTGGGTTCCCCGGCTCAGACAAGACACTGGCAGAAAACACACAAGGTCTCATTAAAGTGATTTCCATCTAATGCTGCCTGAATTTCATGTCAGGCTGGGAGCTTTGGGGTATTTCCACAACAGGGGAAATCCTGACAAGCCACTTGCCCCTCTAAAACAGAAGAGAAAAACTCAGGAGAACCCACACAGAAGCGTGACGACACCTCGGAGAGCTGCACATCTCTGCTCTCCCACCGGCACAGGGGTGAGGGGCGCCCACGATGGGATTCCTCTGGAATTGTCAGGATTGGATTTAGTCCTTTGCTTGCCTTATGCTGCACAAGGGTCCTTGCTGTGAACTCTGAGTTATTTATGTAAAAGCCACCCTGGAAGGTCCATGGGAGGTGTTTTTAAGGGATTCCTGGGTTCTGAGCCCACCGTGGCTCGGATTGTTGCCAGGACAGAGCAGAGGCATTTAGAGGGCTTGTTTTGCCTCCCTCCCCCTCCAAGCCCACTCCCCTTTGACCTTTCCATCAGGACAGACAGACGTTTCCTGCCGCAAGACCCCAGAGGGTGCAGGTAAGAAAGAAACCCCTTGAAATGAGTCAAAAGGCACCCACACGAAAGGAAATAGCCCCGTGTCAGCACTGATTGCTGAATTTCTCCCGAGAGTGCAGAGGATGGAACCAGAGACACAAATTATGACTGTCTTGCCCCCTCTGCCCCCACCACGTGCCCTTTGAGAACTGATAACGAAAGAAACAAATGACTGAACACCAGCGAGGCAGCTGGGCCCGGTTCCCCTTGCTGCCTGCGAGCTCCAAGAGCTGGGAGCAGGTGCTGGAGCATGGAAAATACCTGCAGCTGCTGAGCCCAGCAGGAGCCAGGCTCACACCGACACCTCCTGCGTTCTGACACAGCCGAGGGGAGGAGGAACCCTGCCCACCATGCGCTGCCCAAAGAAGAGCAGCCCTTGCCCAGCAGCTCCGCTCTGCTCCGTGCGGGGGAGCAGCCGACTCCCTGTGCCCACGGCAGGAGCTGATCCATCTCGCCCCGACCCAGCCAACTTTTCATGCTGTGTTACCAGCGTGGGAGAGGAGCCTCAGAAAAGCAATAAAATCTCCCCTGTACATCCATGTGACCAAAAGTGCCCGCCCTGGCTCGCTGACAAGATCAAAAAGCCACAGGAGACACAAATGACAGCACGGAAAGGGGGTTGGTGTGGGGAGGAAGGAGGAGGAGGAGGATGAAATCAAGTCCAGGATGTCATGTGAGCAGTAGCTGTTCTCTGCAGTCACACAGAGCTGACAGGGGCTGGCAGGGGCGGGAGGCAGGAAAGGGTTTGGTTTTCAGAGCGGTCCCTGCAAGCTCTGCTCAGCCTCGCATGGGACGAAATGCAAATTAAACAGACGAGTGTCCCTGAGGTGCCCACTGCAGCTCTCCTACCTTGTCTGCCGAGTCCACCAGGTCTTTCTCTATCCAGGTGACGTCGGATTTCGCCTGTGGAGCAATAAACACGTGTCAGCACAGAGGGGCTGTGATTCTCTGCTAAAGCTTTCCTAAACAACTTCTTCAGCAAGACCCCCAGGCATCGCTCCTCAGGATGGGATCCTGAGCTGTGTGGTGGCCCCAGGAGAGCCATTGGAGCCAGATCCCACTAAATAAATTGATATTGATTGGCTTTGATAAAGTCTGACCAGCGGTGGGGAAGGACACGGTGCCAGCACTTGGCTACAGGTGTTCCACAAAAATCAGAGCACCAAGGAGACAGAATTATTTTCTGGGAGGTTGATAAATGTCTAGATCAGCTTGTACTCTCAGTTACACCTGGACAATTCCCAAAAGTCTCTGTTCTGGGTCTGTAGGGAAGTTTGGCACCCCCATGGCAAAGACTGGGCTTCTCCCCCGCCCTCCGGCACTCAGCGTTTCTAAAGCAACCAGGAGCAACAAACTCAAACAGCAAAACTCCCCACAGACCTCGAGGGCAGGGCAGGGCCAGCCCAGCTGCTCTGACACGTCCCCAGCAGCAGCAGGAACGTCAAGTTTATTCTGCCTCTGGGGCCAGATGTGCGTCTGTGAACTCCAGATGCAGAAGCATTTAAGGGGAGCTCAGCAAAGAACTTTCTCTCTCCTGCCTGGGAAGGACAGACACGGCTCCTTCTCCCTCTAAAACTCACACTTCAGTGTGAGTGAGTTTTCACAAGATCAGACCCCAAGCCTGGTGCATTTTATGAACACACACAAATTTGCCATCACATCTAAATTTTTACATGTTAGATGGTTTTTAGATAACAACCCAAGTTTGAAAAGAAAAATCATCCCCCCAAAAACTCCAATTAGATTTGAAACATTTCCTTCAGGAGGGTCAAGTCTTTGGCTGCGGAAGAGATAAAATGTGACTGAAGGGAGGGAAGGGAGACTGAGCTGTGGCCGCTCGTGTGTCTGTTCAGGCAGTGGCTCAGCAGGATGGAGCCCGCGGTGCTGGGTGGGCGCAGGGTGACCTGGAAGGGAGAAGAGGAGGAAAAGCGAGCCCCGAGGAAAGGGAGGAGCTGCATGAGAACAGTGAGATTAGAGCTAAGAATTGACTGATTTCCAACTCCAGAAGAACTGAATCAGATCGGAGGGGCCCCTGCAGTCACCTCCTCCCCTTCCTCTCCACTGCTGTGCCCTTGCAGGGGGAGCAGCCGGGATCTCTTTGGGATTGGAGAGGGTGACTGTCGCACTGCCCCGGGAGCAGCAGGGTGACAAATCTGCCAGAGCCACAGCTGAACCCTTCCTGAGCCAAAAGTGATCACAAAACCCTCGGCAGACCCCACCCCAGGGCTCCCTCCCACCCAGCGGGAAGCCAGCTCCATCCTGGCTCCTTCAGACCAGGCACCAGCCCGGGATGGGGTGGAAGGATTTGAGTCCCACAAGCACGGATCTTCCTGCCCCTGCGAGCTCCCAGCACCTCCCACCCCCAGCCTCTGCAGAGGCATTTTCCACACATTCCTGCGCTGCTGGGAAATAATATTGGCTTCTCCTGGAAAATGAAAGCTCCAGTCAGAGGAGGAGACAAGTTCTGAACCTCCCCACGCCACCTTGGCAGGGCACAGGCAGCTGAGTCACACCGGAGCAGGGGCTGGGGACAGACCAACAGGGGGTTTTCCCAAGTTCCAATTCCAAGTCCTCTTTCCTCCTTTCCCCCTTTTTTGAGGGAGGATTTTACAAGCCAGAAGCCAGGAGACAGGTTTGTTTTTGCTCGCGTTTTGTCACTTTGCCGGTTGAGACCGTCACATCGAAATGCAAGAAAAAAAAAACCACCCTGCAAATCTCGAAACAGATTCTGCTCTTGGCATTTCGCTTCCTATTCATCAACAACTAACCAGAAGCTGTTTTAATTTCTGTTGCTTCAACACATGCTCTGGTCCCAAAACACTCCCAAAATCTGGCAGCACCTAGGAAAGACACTTCTTAGAAAGCAGTCGTACCCTCCAAAACGCCTTCTCCAAAAGAGTGGTTAATGAAACCTGGATAAGGTCTGGCTCCCTAGGATCGGGAATTCCCTGATTTTCCTTGTGTCCTGCAGAAGAGACAGAGCCCAGCACCGCAGGCAGAGCAGGTATTTTATCAGCCACTTGCCTCCTGGATCCTCGGCTTGCTGCGGAAGAGGAGCCTCAGCATCTCCAAAGCTTTGGGCTGTTATTCTCCCATCCTTCCCCAGCCGGACCCTGAGCTCGGAGCAGGGCCCGGCACGGCGCGAGAGCCCCGGTGCCGTGGTTGTGTCACTGGGATGTATTTTGGGAGTTTCTGCTGAAAGGAAACGGCGGTTTCGTATGGGGAAATGGCTTTGTGTGGCCATGGCTGCACAATGCCGCAGCCCAACGAGAACACTGGGTGGCTTTACGGGTGCTTAGGCATAGAAAGATCCATCAGCAAATCTCAGCTGGCTTTTCAGGAGGATCAATTCAGTCCCCTGTGTCACACACGGGAAAACAGGCGCAGAAAGAGCAATTTTAGGCACTGCACGAGGCAGCAACGAGCAACTGAGAGTCTCTGTAGTTTTCTTCCTCAAAATTTCTCTGCCCCTGCTCTGAGCAGCACAAACGCTGATCCAGCCAGGGATGCTCTCCCTGCAGGATCAGTGGAATTGCAGCTCTCCAGGGACAGGGCCAGGAGGCAGCTGCAGCTCCTGGATCAGCACAGGAGTGACATGGACCTGCTGGAGGAGGCCATGGAGCTGCTTCAGGGCTGGAGCCCCTCTGCTCTGGAGCCAGGCTGGGAGAGCTGGGGGATGTTCTCCTGGAGAGGGGAAGCTCCAGGGAGAGCTCAGAGGCCCTGCCAGGGCCTAGAGGGGCTCCAGGGGAGCTGGGGACAGAGATTTTAGCAGGGCCTGTTGTGATAAGACAAGGTGCAATGGGCTGGGACACCTTCCACTGTCCCAGGGTGCTCCAACCCGGCCCTGGACACTGCCAGGGATCCAGGGGCAACCACAGCTTCTCTGGGCACCCTGTGCCAGGGCCTCAACCCCTCACAGGAAGGAATTCCCTCATTAATTCTAATCTAAATCTCTCCTCTTTTAGCTTAAAAACATCCCCCCTTGAGCTGTCCCTGTCTGCTGGGTGAGAGCGGTGACACCGCCTGTGGGGTGCTGGCTCCGACGCTGGCGCTGAGGTGTGAACTCGGTGTGAACCCCAGCGCAGCAAGGACGATCCCCAAACGCAGCACTGCCGGACACAAACGGCTCCCAGGGCGCACTTTAAAGGTCCTGCAACGCAATTCTGTGGAGGACCAACCTCCAGCCACCCCCAGCACCAGCTCCATAACACAGGACCCTTGCTGGCCCCACAGATTTCAATCAGAATAACCAGGGAGTGCCTTTGCCTCCTGCCAGGATCCAGCTCCACCCAGGAGCACGGGGAGGGAAGGATCAGGCTTTCCCAAACAGGAAGGTGATGCTGTGAGGAAGGCGGGGCAGCTGCTGGCACATCCACAGCTTCCCAGGTGGGACTGGTGCCCCACATCAGACAAGGGATGTCTTGGCAGAGGTTTCAGCTGCTGCCCAGGAAGAACTGGATGAACACAACCTCAGACCCCTCCTTCCTTAAGTGCCAGGCTCGGGAATGTGGGAGCTCCACGCTCCCGGATTTTGCACGAAGTTATTTTACATCACCTGCTCTGGAGCAACAGCCTCCCCGTGGAGCAGCAGCTCCTGCTCTGCAGGGAGCCTGGGATCAGTGGGAAGCACGAGGTGCTGCAGCTCTGCAGAGGAAGCGGGGCTGATGTTTGTGGAGAGCAAAGGCTGCTCTGTCTGGAACGTTTTTTTCGAGTGCTGGTTCTCAAAAAGGGGAACAAACAAAGCAAAGAAACCTCCGCAGTCACTGCCTGCCCTCCAGCAAAGGCCTTTTTTGGGCAGGGCTGGCCCTTGGCCTCATTTGCAACCAAAGAATTGGCCAGAATCTCACGCTTATGACTGCACTCCCGTGGTGGATCCTCTTCGGTGCTCCTGGGAGCCCCCAGGCTGGGAAGTGCTGTGGGACAGAGCAGAGACACGGCACAGGCTGGGGAAGGGCTCAGGCCGGGGCTGAGCAGAGCCAGCATCCAGCATGGAGCTCAGGCTGGATCTGTTTGGAGGCACGGGACAGGGAGGAGGAAGCAGGGCCTCGGGGGAGGCATTTTGACACTTGGGAGCAAGAGCTGCCCGCAGCAGGGACATGGGGACACGGTGGGAGCAGCAGCTGCAGGTTTTGCCTCACTGTGCTGCCATCCACCAACGTCCAGGCAAGGGATGCCTGGTGCCAACTGCCCCCACAGGAGCACTGCCCTTGGAGCAGCACCTCTGCAGGGCTGAAGCTGCTGTGGGACCTCCTAGGATCTGAGAGTGTCACCAGGTACCTGAGCTGCTCACACAGAGCTGTCACCACAGCCAGGTCAGCTGGAAACACTAGTCTAGCCAAGCAGAACATTTTGTGAGATCACACCAATTTCATTCAATTCCCAAACATAATAATAGAAAAAAAAAAATAATTTGAAACCTTAAGCAGAATTAAAATCCTCCCTGCCCAAGAGGAGGCGCTGTCCTGCTCTCCTGCACAAGTTCCAAAGGGTTTGCTCCCAGTCCAGGCTCCCTGGGCCATCCAGCTGCCTTCCCTCCCTCCCAGGCATGAAACCTTGTGGGCTCTGCTTTTCCCACTCCAGCATCATCCCAAACATCACCATCCAGGATCCCTGCAGGGCTGCCTGCTCAGAGGAAGGTCTGGCCACCGTTTATTGCATTTTATAAGAGTTACTTTTGCTCAGTGCACGCACGGCCACAGCTGGAAAAGGCCAGCGAGAAAAAGACATGAGACCTCTCACTTGAGCTCCTCAGCCACCTCCAGCCACACTCAGAGCAGGAAAAGCTGCAGGATTCAGTCCTGGGGGTTTTATAAAAGCAGGCAGCAGACAGAGCGAAGAGGTGAGCCCTGGCCCCTGTGAGACATAAGAGAATCAGCAACAGCTTTCACAGAAGGCAGAAACAGGACAGTGCAAATCCTTGGGGCCATGGACTCTCGTGAAAGAAGACGAAGATTCTCGGAGCAATCCAAGAGGATCTGCAGGGACAGAGAGGCTTCCTTAGCCGTTCCTCTCACACTGAACGAGGGCATTCGCTGACAGACGGAAGCCTCGGGGACACTGGGGCCTGAGGAGGAAGGGACACCACGGGGTGGCTTTGAAGGTGGAAGTCCTGGACAAAGTCACTGCCACAAAGAGCCCGGGAACACCTCGGGAACTGGAACTGCCCAAGGAGTGGATAAAGCCGGGGGCGGATTCCTGGCAGGAGCTTTGCAGGAAGGGATTCCTGAGAGGGAACAGGGCTGCACATTTCGCCCCACACCATCTCCAGGGAATGCGTTATTGGCCTCCTGAAAAACAAAACCAACCAAAAATGCGGGAGGGATGAGAAACCCGAGGGACACAGTCAGGCCTCTGCCCAGCGAGGGGTAACCTGGGGTCCAGAAATCCTCAAATCATCAAAGGCCTCATGCCCAAACCCTTACACGGCCAGAGCAGCTCCACCCTGGCATCAGAAGCCTCTCCACACATGGCCTGAAACAAAAGCCCGACCCCTGGGAGCACTCTGCCATCCTCCTGGGGGCAGTTCCTCCCCGCAGAGACAGCTAAACCGTGTAAAATCAACCTGGTGACTCTGGGAAGGGCTTTGCTGCTGCTCCAGTGATCCCGGCTCCCCACAATGGGGGCTCCAAAGCAAATCCCTGCAGAGGGAACACTGCCACGGGACCAGCAGTGCCACCCTGGCACCCCTCGAGCACATTCCAGCAGGTGGCACTCAGAGCATCTTCAACGTCCAAAACGCGTTTCTCACTTGAAATGGGACGAGCGGAGCCGAGAGCACCCGTTTCAGAAACACCCACGTCATAAACACCCCTCTGGGAAGACCCAGCAGCCCTAAGACAGAGGGATCTTGGCAATTTAGTAATGGATGAAGGGTTTTCTCAAGCAAAGCCTGAGGCTGAGGAAGGGAGGAGGCAGATGGTGGCTCACACAGCTGAGCCCCTGTCCTTGTGCTTCACAACATCCTTGTTGAGCTGCTCAGTTTTTAACCAACTCGTTTCACCAGGGAACCCAAAACATCTGCTTTATGTCAGAGGGCTCAGGTCGGTTTTGGGATAGGGAGAGCAGAGAGGCTCCAGCACAGGCACCCCCTGGGCTCCTCCAGCTCCCAGCTCTCTCCAGGGCCATGCTGGCAGCAGATCCCGAAAGTTTCTTTAAA
>VZRN01003150.1:1304865-1317821 GCA_013397935.1 Dasyornis broadbenti | reverse complement strand
CACCAACAAAAAACCTCATTTCTCCACCCTTTGCAGGCACTACAAGCCACAACTGGCCAGGATCAGCTGACAATGAGCTGTTTGAGCTAAAGATACAAGCTCAGGCAAAAGATGTTCCCAAACCCCACGGAGACTTCCCAACAGCTCTGGTGCTGCTGCAGTCCCGGAGCCGTGAGAGGAACACAGGGAGCCAGCAGGACTTTGCACCCACTGAAACGAGATATTGGAGAGGAAAACACCTTTAACAACCACGACACAAGGAATTACTCAGTTCTGCAGCTTCTACAGAGCAAATCAGTCTCCAGTCCGAAAGAGGAAAGGACAGAGCCTCCCCTTCCTACACACACTTCCCAGCAAGGGGGAAAGGTCTGCTCTCAGCAAATTCCAACCACCTCGTGCTTGGATGGTGGTAAAAGCAGGAGACCCCGTCCCAGGCTGCTCCAAATGCAGAATCTCACTCTGAGGAACCAGAAGCAAAACACCACCTTCCAGCAGGGCATGGGGCAGTTCTGCTGCTTTCAGTAGGAAAGGCAAAAACTCTTTCTAACTGAATTATAAAATGCATCACCGGTTTCACAACAAGAACCAAGACTTGTTTGCTGCCCTTGGAGTTATCGTGGGATGTGGAAACTATTCTGTATCGCAGGAACGCCAGAATTCCACACTCCTCCCACACCACACAGGCTGCCCGCGACTCTTGCCCTGCAAGGCACACGAAAAGTGGTCCCAGGACCTGGAAAAGCCTTTCCTTGGTGGGACCTGTCGGGGTTGGTCTGTGCAGGTTGGGAGAACCCAGTTCTGTCCCCCACTCTGGGAAGGACGCGCGTGCGGGACGCGCTGAGAGAAAAGGGATTGTCAGGTTTTGGTGGTGGCTGTGAACTGCAGCGGGGTTAAACGCAAAAAAAGCCCTGTCCAAAACACACCCCGAGCTGTGCACTACCAACACCCTGGTGAGAGCGCACAGGATGAGGATCTGCTGCAGCAAAGCCCGATTTTATCATTTAATGTTTCTAAAAACCACGATGCAGCCAGCAGCCACCCCCTCCACAGCTCAGCTGCTCCCTGTGCCAGGGACAGGACCATGACGTGGAGATCACATCCATCCCCTTCCCAAACATCACAGCATGGGATTACAGCCACCCTCAGCACTGAGAACACCCTGTTTTGTCCTGTTCTCCTCAGACACTGTTTTAAAGAGCTTTTTTCTCCTCACTGCGTCCCTGTGGAGAGGCCAGGGGTCTCATCCTGGACCCCAGAGGTGAGCACTGAGCCCAGTGCTGGTGCAGAGCCATCACCTCCCCCTCTGACAGCACACACAGAACATTCCCAATCCGCACCCAGGCCAGCCCAGGCTGTCCAGCAAAATCCACCTCTCTGCCAGCGAGACCGATACAGCCACGTCTCAGGAGCGCTGTGGGAGCACAGATTGTCCTCAGCCTCTCGGTGCTCCCAGAGCAGCTCTGCCCACACTGAAGTTTCAAGTACAAATAGGGATAAACGCCCTCCTTTTCCATATCCAAAGGGGTGACGTTTCCCAGCTGTGCACTCCAGGACTGGCAAGGGAAGGACCTGGATTTCACACTGAAGTTGGGAAACCCTTCCTGCCTCAGAGCTGCAATGAGAGCAGCAGCAATGAGAGTTGTTGCAATGCCTCTGCTCCCACCGCTCAGGGGCTGCCCCAGGCAGCGAGGGATTTTCCCTAAGGGCGAAGGAAGAGGGCTCCCGGCAAGGCAGGAATTCTTCGATAGCTGGGATTGCCCTCCCTGGATGGTGCCCAGCCCCGTGGCAGCCCTGGCAGGCAGCACAGAGCAACCAGAGGGAAAACAGCTTTTGCAGCTTCACCTGGAGCTACGGCAGGAATTCACTGCCCATGTCCAAACTGGGCTTCACTTCCAAATAGAGCTGAGACTGGTGAAGCTGCAGGAGCTTCAGGCAGATTTGCCTGTGTGTGCAGGGAGAGTCCCAGCCAGCACCCTGGCCAGCCAGGGGGCCAGTGACCCCCAGCAAACCCAGCCAAGGGCACGCCAAGCTCGCAGTCGCTGGGGTGGATGATCGGGTGACCCAAACCTACTCTGACCCCTTCAAAAATCAAATGTGAATGAGTTCTCTGGGGTCCTCTCCAGTGCCAGCCCTCACCACTGTCTGTGGTGAGGTCCCCTCCAAGTACAACCACAACAGATTTTCAGGGTTCTTTCCCTTCAGTAAAAGAGGCTTTCTGCAGACAGAACATGAGGCAACTTCTACAAACTCACCAGGGGGATGGAAATGGCAGAGAAGAAACCGGAGTGGTTTGGATGGGTCAGGGACCATGTGGGAGGGCTGCTGGAGCAGACTCTGCCGCATTCCTCGTGTGCAAGTCCTGTAAACTGACCCCTCTTCAATTATTCATTAGAGTCTGCAGCTCATCAGAGACTCTGCTGCTCAAACAGGCATTTATTTGTGTTTTTTAAGAGCTCAGAAGCTGCTGTTCGCCATAGCCCAGCCCTGCCAAGGACAGAGAGCAAAGGCTCTGCCAGGAACAGGCCAGGCAGCTGCCAGGCACTGCTGGAGCAACAAACCCACTCGATTCCCTCAGCTGACGAGACAGAGCACCAGTTTGAACTCAGAGCCTTACCAGTGACAGGCTGGAAAAGCCAAATGTTAAGAGAGTGGCCACAGCTGCAGCCCAGTCTCTGCAGCGTCAGGGAAATGCAAATGTCCAGGCAGCACCACACCACACTGGAGGTGTTCTGCTCCCACCACGTCCTGCCCAGCCATGGGAGATCAGTCTGGCCAGAGCACTGCAGGAGAGGGGCAGTGGGCTGAGAAGGGATTTGCTGAGGTGCCTGCTTCTTCCCACAGCTCCACAGCTTTCCAGTTCCTGGAGGAACCAGCAGCAGCTGTGCAAACATGCTCAGAGCAGAGCACTCGTTTGTTTGTTTTGAAACCCTTCACGTTAAGAGGCTGTGATTAGCGGTGTCCGGCACTGCCCGGGATCACAGCACTGCACGTGGGGCCTGTCCTGTCCTGGAGCTCATGGGCAGTGCTGGCCCAAGAGCCCTCCCTCACCCAGACCCTCACTGGACACACAGGCCAGGCTGGAAAGGACTTGGAGCACCCTGGGACAGTGGGAGGTGTCCCTGCCCATGCCAGGGCTGATGGTCAAAGCCAAGATGGGCTTCAAGGTCCTTCCAACCCAAACCATTCTGTGATTCCATGATTCCACGACTTGCCCTTCGGTGCCAGCAGATCCTGGATGCCTCTTTCCTTCCTCCCTCACTGTGAAAGGTGCTTCCACTTTTTCCTCTGAGCACCCACTGCAGAGAAGGCAGGACAAGCTCAGGGAATGTGCTGGGGGAAGGACAGAGATGTCCACAGAGAGCAGAAGGAGCACTGATGGAACAGCACAAAGCCTCCCTCTTACATCCCTCTGGAGATGAAGCATTCGCAGTTCATGACTAGAGGTCAGAGCAGGATTCCTCTCCAGCCTGCAGATACATCCAGTTTGCAGGTGGGAGCTCGAGTGCCCCAGCAGGTGCAGGAATTGTGTAACACAGCCAAGAATTTCCCTTATTTCCACCAGCAGCAACTACTCTTGCACCACGAGGGGACTGGCTTGGAGAGATGATTTCAGGTAGATGGCCAGAAACCTGCATCCTCCAACCCATCCCAGCTCAGGGCTGTGGCTGCAGCTGTCCCTGCTCATCCACAGAGGGTGTTTCACCCAGCACAGCACAGGCTGCTGTTAGTGCTGCTGGTGCAGGTGTTCCACCGGCCACAGGTGCCCAGCCCAGGATCCCTCCACGCCCTTGCAAGATGCTGTGTGCAAGGACCTTTCGGCAAGCCTTACCTGGGCAGGACAAACCAACGGGAGCTACAGAGATCTGGGAAAAAGCCTCACCTCTCCCTCTCCTGCATTGCCACAGCCAGGCTCAGCCCAGGGCACCTCCTGCCCGGTGTCTGTGCAGAGCACAGCCCTCGCTCCGGTCTCAAAGGTCTCTTTTATGGTGCAGAGCTGAGAGAGTTCAGTTATTCCCCTCCCCAGTTTTCAGTGTGCTCTGTGATTATCACCCAAGAACAAGCTGATCAGCACCCCCAGCCCGCACCAGCGTTCCCCAGAGAGAGTGTGGGCACACTCTGCACTGCAATTCCCCTCCTCTGCTTTTCATGATGAAGTGATTTCACTAATTGGGTGTTGTACTTCCATGTATAATTCCTCATGCTTGGCACCTTCAGGGAGCACAGGCTCACCCCTCAGCCAAGCTGGCTGCAGAGCAGGGTGAAAAACCCCAATTATGAGAGGTTCCATTTCTCCACTGAATTCAGTTGCTGTTCCCCAGCTGAACAAGGACCAACTTCACCCGACCTGGCAATTAAAACTCGGAGAACACAGGAAAGAACGAGGTTCTGTACCTAGAGCAGCTTTCAACCACCATAACCCAAGCGAACGAGAAAAAAATCCATCCTTGTACCCACCTTTGCCAAAGGCTCCTGTTGCTGCAGCGTTGGAGCAGCAGCCTGGTTTTAGGGATGTGGCCATGATTAACCCTGTCCTCAGTGCAAATTCAAAGCACAGCCTCACACCATCCACTGCGAAAATTAACTCTTCCCCAGCCCTAAGCAGCACAAGGATCTTACAGACATTCCCAAGGTAAACACGCTGAGGGAGCGAGGCCTGCAGGGACTTGTGCACCACAACTGTTCCCGAAAGTGGAAAATACAAGAGGTTGTGAAATGCACCAGCTGTCCTTGGTAGGAAGCTGAGATGGAGCTACAAAAGCAGCAAGAAAGTACCAGAATAGGGCCAGCCTGGCCCAAAACATCCCCTTGCTACCCTGGCAGTGACCGTTTCCTCGTGTTTTGGGTGAGATGATGACGGAAGCATCACACTCCATCAATCTCATGGCACTGGCCGCGACCTTCCCGACTCTTTTGAGGAACTCTTGGATTTCCTCCTCTGCAGAAAGCCTTTGGTTATGGCCCAGGCACAGAAGGACTGTGCTTCTGGCAGCACCCTGCTGACAGGGCCAGGGAGGGACTGTGCTGCCGCGTGGGCGTTGAGTAATCGCCGCTGCCGCCGCTTCAGGTTATTTTTAGCGGAGATCACAGAATGAGCTGCAAAAGGACGACGGCACAAACCTGGAATAAAGGTGCCTCTTCCCCCTGCAGCTCTCCACACACAGCACAGAAGGGTGTGGGAGGGAGCCTGAGCAACCCTCAACGTGGGAATAGTCACCTCAGATGGTGACGGCCACTCGCTTCTCCTGCTGGAGGAAGAGCCAGAGCCAGGAGCTGCTGCTGACGTCTAACCACAGAAAGAACTGAAAAACACAGATATTCTGGGTGCTGCCTGTTCCCCCATCTGCAGCATCTCAGGGCAGAGTTTGCCCTCAAGTTGAAGGTATGTGTTTACAGGAGGGATTTCATTCGTGCTGTAGCAAACATACCTTGTACAAACTTGGAAAACTCGACCGAGGTTATTTCAGGAGTGCGTAGCAGAGCTTTGGGTGTTCAAAAGTTACCCAAAATGGGATTGTCAGACACTGCTCGCAGGCATTTTGGCCACGGGACCTCAGAGAAGTGGAAAGCAGGACACCTGCAGCAGCACAGGGCTCCTGTGGCTTCCCTGCTGTGGGATGTTGGAGAACTTGCCCACTGCTCTGCTCCAGCTTGGACTGCACGTCCATGTCCCACAGGTACAGAGCAGCAAAGGGAACCTCAAGTGCTTTTTGGTCTCTACCTCATGATCTTTCTGTGGGACAGCACCTACAGATGGAATCAGCCCGGGTTTGTCTCAGTGATGTCCTTCAAAGAAAAAAAAAATCCTAAATGATTCTTAAAGCAACATCCCTCAGCAGCATTTAGGGAAGGGCAGTTTAGCCAAGTGTTTGAAGATGAAAGAGGCAAAGTCTTGAGCCTTAGAAACCCAGCTGGAATCCAACCAGAAGACACAGATTCCCTTTCTCCCCATGCCAGAGATGCAGGCACAGTGAAGAGCCGTAAAGCCACTGCTCTCAGGGGAGGGAAGTGCAAGTTTCATTGACCTGAATTCATCTGACCCATGCCAGATTTCTTTGCAGGCCACTGGAGAAGTGCCAGGCCAGCCCCAGAGTGGGACAGAGAGACAGAACAGGTAGGAGACATGCACTGGCACTGCCAGAAATCCACAAAAGTTCCAGGGGAAAAAACTGGCTGAAATGTAGACAACTGGGTTTTAGGTTTAAATGTCTTTTACTAAAAATAAGATGTAACCAGCTGGAAAAACAACCCAAGAAGCCCCCAGAGCCTTTAGCATGGCTGATGATTCAGAGAGAGAAGCTGCCACAGGGCCCTTGCCGAGGGTACAGTGCACGACGAGCTCCTGACAAGCGCTCGGGAAGGTCGCCCAGGGCAATTCCAACGTGTCGTGTCATTCTCCACGGTCAGAGCATGGATGGATCAGAAAAGGAAATCCTGAAGGGATTATGATTTCATGGTACTGACATGGCTCTTGTGCTCTGCAGGGTGTTCAGGACAGAGGAATGGGCACAATCAGGATGTACCCACAGTGACAGCATCGTGCTGTTCCTGTAGCTGGGGAGGGCTCACAGCACACAAATCAAGTCCTTCAACACCACGCTGCTCGTGCGTGGAGCAGGATGAGCTTTAGGTGCCTCGAGAAGGACTAGCAGGTTAAGATCCCTGCCCAGAAGGTGGCAGACAGCAGCTCAGTTCTGTCTGTCATTCCCAGCTGATGCTAATGGGGGTGCAGAGGGCACCTTGGCAGCAGAGCAGCTTCTCCCAGCCCCACCAAGGCAAGAGAATAAACAGATACCAGACACTCAGCAAGGGCAGCTGTGCCAAAACCATCAGATACTCTTCTCGTCCCATGTGGCAAGATCACACCACAGAGAAAGGCATAAACACAGCGCTGAAACCTCAGGGCTGCTCACTTCTCACCCTTGGCTACAGCCTGCAGTCCAGCTCCTGTGTCCTGGACCGAGGTGGCCTTTGGAAAACCTTCCAGGCATGTTTGGATGACCAAAGGGACAGGAGGACAGGGGTTTATCTTTCCTCTTCCCCATCTCCAGTCCCTTGCACTCCCACATGCACTCCTCCAGATTTACAGAGCAGCAGCTTTACACGGTTTAAAAATAACCGTCCCCATCCCGTTCCCGAGTCAGCTCACACCCCCCACGCTCGGGGGGACGACTTGCAGACGTAACCCCGGGGCATTTTTACCTTGGATGGAGGATTCCCACCTTCTTCTGGAGCTGCCTGCCCATTCTGCAAAGGAAGAGAACCTGCTGTTAGCACATGCCGTGCATGGGATTGCTCCTCACGTCCTCTACGGAGGCTTTGGGAGGGGCACACGGGGCAGGGTGGCACTTTAGACATGGTGCCAGCTGGTTGAACATTCCCCCATACACCAGACTCTTGTAACTCGTTTAAAACAAAAGTCTCTCGCCAGAGAGTCTCTCCACACTTCCCCCAAAGGAAATCTGGGCTCATTGTACGCCAAACATCGCTTGTGTGGCAAACAGCACCAGCGTGGATCCCTGGGGTGGTGCGTGCAGATTCCTCCCTGGGCACCACGTGCTGCAAACACCGCCCCATCCCACCCCTCCCGCACCCACATCGGGGCTGTTGCTCCGGGATCGCTGGCAGCAGCAGGCAGGGAGCGAAGGCGGAAGAGCAGAGCCAGAGTGCAGCTAAGAGCCATCGTGCCGTGACATCGCCTCGAACTGCAGCGTTTATCGGTTATTTATTACCCTATCGCAGCTGATACCTGCAGGAAATCTGCCCCGCCCGCCTGGCTCCGGGGCCAGCTCCGTACAAAGTCACAGCAGGTGACCTGAACCGCCTGCAGTGGCACCCGCCGGGCACCCCGGGCACCGAACCGAGGAGGGATCAGGTTCAGCACGGCACCGGCACCGCCTGGGGAAGCCGCGGGAGCAAAAGTGGGTGGGATTTCATTGAGACACAGATACTCAGAGCAGGATAAGCATGTACAGGAGGTTTTCTGCAGACTGTGGAGAAAAACAAGGGCAAGAAGACTTTGCTTTGACATATGTTTGCACTGCAGTCTCAGGCTCCAAAAATCATGGCGTTCCTCTCCTTCTCCAAAAGAACAAGGCCAGTTTATTCACTCCTTTTCAGGTGCTGTAGCCCAAGTGCAGCGTTTGGTTTGAGCCTCAGATTCTCAGTGGAATGACTGAGTTCTGGAGCCTTTCAGGAACTAAGAAAGCCAAGTCCTTCCCTGGAGAAGCAAGGATCCATTGTTACGATCAAGCAGACTTCTTCCTCAGGACTCCACTAGACTGCAATATTTACATCTGCATGGACCCACTCTGAGCTCCGCTCACTTTAGTCCCAACTTAAAGTTCCAAAGTAGTTTCAGCCAACGACTGAAAAAAAAGCCACAGCAGCACCACGCAAGCCAAGTTCTCCCAGAGGAATGTTGCCCTGGTGTTTACACGGAGCTCTCGATGCCATTAGCACGAAGAATAGCTGAGCAGTGAAGTAAGAATTTGTGTTTATGAACAGCCCCCACAACGCAGGGGAGACACAGCGCTCGAGATAACCAGACTTGGAAACAGGCTGATGTTTACTGGCTCAGCTGTCACCCATCCACAGCTCCTAACTGGCTGCTAATCCAAACCACAGCTCGGGGTGGGCTGGTTTTGTCTCAAACAGCTTAAGAAGCAGAATTTCCATGTTGGACAGGGGGAAGCAGTGCCTGGCTCACGGTCTGGAGAACAGATCCACAAGGCACATGCCAGGAGAGGGGGGAGCTGATGCAGGGGGAGTCCAAACCCTAAGTTCCAAGGGTGAGCTGGGAGACACCAGGTGACACCTCCAGAGCCACCAGACTTTTGAGGGCTGGGTTTCATCAGTTCACTACTCTGAGGAAGGCTTGTCCTACGCCCTGCTGCTGACAGACACCCATCCTACCTGGGGATGGAAGGGATGGGGAAAGAACGAGAACAGTGTCCGTGCCAGGGAGGTTTCCCGGGCACGCAGGTCTCAGAGGGATGAAGCTCCTGATGAAACAGTCGCTTCTCAGGCTGCCGTAAGTCAGATGTGTGAGCAGAGAACTGCAGTGTTTAGAGCCAAGCCCTTTCCTTCTACCCCAGAGCAAAACCAGTCCTTATTCCCTCATATGGAATTGGAGGGCCATTTGTGAATGTTCCAGATGGAAACACACAGCTCCAGACTCATCACCTCCCGAGATAAAATATGGCCATTCAGCACGTCGTGAGCAGAGCTGAAATAGTTTGTGGGTTTCTTGGTTTGACATTTGCCTGTTTAAAATGCTTTATGTCTGCCCTGCCCCTGCACACCACACACGGCGGGGAGCAGGTGCAGATGCCCTCTCACAGCACACTGGGGCTGCAAAGGAGAACTCCCAAGATCTCCCGTGGGCAGCAACCTGGCAACGTGAGGAGCTCACCCAGGCTGTGCCAGAGCAGGGCTTGGGCTACTGAGAAGGCAGCCACATGAGCCTCACCAGGGGCCCACAGCCTGTCCTTGCAGCTGCCCTGCTCCGGGGTGAGCGGAAACAGGGATTACAGAGCTAATCTGATGGGCACGTGGAGCAGCAGCCAGGGCACCTCTGGGCGAGTGACCGCTCCAACTGCCCCAGAGGTGACACAAAAGCCCTCCTGAGCACAGTGCCAGGTGAGTTTCCTTCATAGCACACAGAAGAGTATCCTGGAAAACAAGTGTATTCAGTTACGCAACTGCCAGCCTGGCTGAACTTGGGAGATATTTATCTTAGGACATCTTGCGTTTTAAATCCTTTTAATTCCACATAATCCGCAGCACAGGGAGCAATTTACAGACCGGGCCAGTGTGCTCTGATGTGAAACCAGGACAAGGCGCATCCCAGCAGGACTGTGGGGATGGTGCCTGGTCCTGCTCTGTGGTTCCAGCACCAGCTCTGCCTGCAAAAGCAGCCTGCTGCTGTTTCTGGACCCTTAGGTTTTGAGTCGTCACTTTTGAAATGCCCAAAAACACCCCACAAGTACCAGGTAACCAGAGATGCTCTTCCACCAACTCTGATGAGCCATGAAACACTCAAGCAGGAGGGAGCAGGGGAAGAAACCCTTCACCCCAGAGCTCCTGCTAGTTTGACACAAGAACAAGGCATTTTTAAAATTATTATCATTAAGTGGAATTCATGGATCTTGCCTATTGCAGTTCATAGAAAGGAAATAATTCTACAAAAATAGAGATCTCCAAAAGAACTCTCGTAGCCCCAACAGAGGAGTCTCTGAACAAGGCATATCAGAGATGACAGCCACTCAGCTGTCTCCCTTGTCTCTCAATCATAGTTTTTGCATTGTTCAGCTACAATGCTCGAGAAAATAGTTATTCATGAGTAGCTCCTGCTCAATAAAGGGTGATACATATAGACAGGCAAAAACAATTAGCTTGAAGTGGTGGAGTTTGGCGTAATCCCACATCAGTTGCGTTGCTGTAGGTTTGTGTAATGAAACAAGAATTTGAAGCAAAGCGGAGCCCTGATGACAGATCCATCGCTGTGGGGATGAAGTCATGGAATCACAGAATCACAGGATGGTTTGGGATGGAAAGGACCTTAAAGCCCATCTCATTCCATCCCTGCCAAGAGCAGGGACACCTTCCCCTATCCCAGGCTGCTCCAAGCCCTGTCCAGCCTGGCCTTGGGCACTTCCAGGGATCCAGGGGCAGTCACAGCTGCTCTGGGCAACCTGTGCCAGGGCCTCCCCACCCGCACAGGGAAGGATTTCTGTGCCGCTCCAACTCCATTCTCCAATGTTTGTACCCTGCCTCAGCTCCAGGTTTTTCTGCTCCACAAGCAATATTTGGAATAACATAAGCAGAAGAGAGAAAGTGGCGAGGGAAAAAAAAAAGGAAAAATTATTACAAAGCTCAGCCCCCAGGACAGAGGGACTTGGCTCCTGCCAGGGATCAGTTCAAGCTCCCACTGCCACCCACTCCCCCGTGTTTCCCCGGCAAAGCTGAGCTCCGGTGGGCCGGGACAAGGGGCACCAGTTCTCCCGGAACACAGTGGAAAAACCCCAAATCCCTCAACAATAGGACTGATGCCTCCACCAGTGCGGTGACAGCACCTCTGCTCCATGACTCAGAAAGCAAAGGTCGGAGGAAGCCGTTTCCTAACCTGGATGGCAGCGATCCCAGGGCAATTTACGTAACTGGTGCTCCAGAAAAGTCTCCTTGCTTTCTCAGTGGTGCCACCTCTCCCAGGAGTGGTGAAAACTTCCCCCTTGGGCCCCTGCCCTTGGCGATTTCAGCCTCGAAGTGCAAAACTCCTCCCAAGCCCTGTTCCTGCTCCGCTGCTGGAGCTCAGGGAACTCTCTGAGGTCTGACCCAGCTGCAGAGGTGAAGAACACCTGTATTATTTGCCTCGCTGGAATCAAGTGTGTGTACTTACCATCTTAAACCAAAGCAAGGTAAATTGCTAAATCCCACTTGAGATACAAAAAATCTGCTCTGCTGAAATCCCACCTGCACGTGGTGCCTGACCCTGACCCGGAACTGTGGCCAAGGTGAGATGGGGGCAGGGGAGACCCAGAGGCTCCCTCCAGGTTCAGTTTACAATTAACACACCCGTTACTAATGCAATGAGGAAAACAGTTCCTGGCGCTGCCCTGAGCCCGCAGCTGACTCGGGCTCCAAACAGCCCGGACCCCCCGGCCATTTCCGCTCGGAAGCGATCCCGTGGTGCTGACACAGCGCCCGCCCGGCACCTGGGACACCCGGGATTAGGCACGAAATGAAATCTCGCCCACGGCATTCACCGCCCTGGGCACTGGCATTAGTTTCCTCCCTTTAGGAGTCTAGTGGTGTTTTCTGCCTTTTCAGGCATCTCCCTTCTTAGGAAGGGAGAAACCACAAATCAAAAGCTCTGTTTCCCAGCAATAACCTACGCCCTGGCTCTGGGCACACGAGGTGATTTGGGAATTGCCACAGGACTTCCCTCTTCTCCCACCTTGGAGCACAAACTCATTCTCATGGCTCCAGCAATGCTCTAGAGCAGATGCTCTTCACCCACCGCACCTTTGTGCCAGGTGTTTGGCCCAGGCAGACCCTCCCCACCTGCATGGGAGGCTCCAGGAGAAGCTGTGCCGTACCTGGCTGATGAAAATTAGCAAATCTCACCTTGAATGGCCAGCACGCCTCCCTGCTCTCCCTGCAATGGGGGTGGAACGCTGCCTTTGCTCAAAGCACAGATCTCTGAAGAGGTGATTTTAAATAGGAACCATCAGATCTGACCAATTAACCACCCAGACATCCCCAGGTACCATAAAGGAGTGTGACAGCACCGAATCCAGACAGGACAGGAAAGCACCAAGGTCTGTGAAACACTTGGGACAAAATGCCCACCTTCCCTCTGGTTTCTCCAGGAGAGCTGCTGGCTCCGATTTGGGTGAGAAGATGTTTAACTGAAGAGAGCCAGAGCACAGAGGCTCAGCCGGCTGCTCTGCGGTGGGTGACAACTGCTGCGAGCTGTCCCTTCCTTCGGAAATGGCTGAGGTGCCAGCCTGCAGGTGTGGAGAGGGGATGAGCTCCATCCTGCACATCCGCCTTGGGGGTCTTAATGAGGAGGAAAAGAGCCAAGCGGGAAGGAAGAGCAGCCGTCCAGCAAAGTGGCACAGGAGAGTGATCAGGAGTTGGCAGCGCAGGCCTGTGTGAGCAGCTGGCGCTAGGAGGGTGAGGGAGAAAACCCCCAAAACTGAGATATTTATTCCCTGGGCCTTCAGCTGGGTCCGCTTTCCTCTGTGTCCGGGAGATTTGGGAGTGCTGCCTGCGCTCCCCGAACGATCACAGCCCGCATGGGCAGCGGCGAGCACGGCAGCCCCCGGTGGCCCGAGCATAGCCCCGGGCGCACACCACGAGCCCCAGAGCAGCCCCGGAGCGGCCCCGGCAGCGCTGGGCTCCGGCGTCCGCGCTCCCCCGCCCCGGGAAGCGGCTCGGGGCGGGCGGCACCG
>VZRN01003150.1:1286681-1304593 GCA_013397935.1 Dasyornis broadbenti | reverse complement strand
GGGCGGGGCCGGGGGCGGGCGGGAGGCACCGGGGAGGGGCTGCGGGGATCCTCCGCCCGGAGCATCCGGCAAACGCAGCCCGGCGTGCGGCGGCTGCGAGTAGGGATGGGATCGTGGAACCACAGAATCGTTCGGGTTGGAAAAGCCCCCCTCGAGAGCATCGAGTGCAGCTGTTCCCCAGCACTGCCAAGGCCACCCCTAACCCGTGCCGCCAAGTGCCACATCCACACTGCTTTTACATCCCTCGAGGGATGGTGTCTCAACCTGGCCAGGGTGTTTCAATGCCTGACCACCCTTTTGGTGAAGAAATATTTCCCAATATCCAACCTAAACCACCCCCGAGGCAGCTTGAAGCCGTTCCCTCTCCTCCCGTCCGTGTTCCCTGCGAGCAGAGCCCGACCCCCCCCGGCTGCCCCCTCCTGTCAGGAGCTGTGCAGAGCCAGAAGGTCCCGCCTGAGCCCTTTCCCAGCTCCCTCAGCCGCTCCTGGAGCTCCTTGCCCAGCTCCATTCCCTTCCCTGGACACGCTCCAGCTCCTCAGTGTCTTTCTTGCCGTGAGGGGCCCTGAAGTGACCCCACGATCTGAGGGGCCTCAGCAGCGCCAGCACAGCGAATGAGCACTGCCCTGGCCACACGGTGGCTGCGACAGCCCAGATGATTGTCAATGGAAGGCTGAAACTTTGGGAAGTGATGCCTGGACACATCCCTAAACGTCTGTTCTGGGGGTCTTGGGAGCCTCTGCCAGGGAGAGCTGAGGCTGAGCCAGTGAAAGATGACCCTGCCTGTGGCAGGACAAGAGTCTTTAAAGGTCTCTTCCAACCCAAACCATTCTGTGGCTCTGCACGATCCTCACGGCACCATGAACACGTGAAAACTGAACACTCACTCACAAATACATTACCCTGAGTCCCGCTCTTCTGTGCCTTGGAAAGATTTTTCCTCTGGGAGTGTCCAGCTGCTTCCCTGTGTGCACCAGGAGAAGTGGTGAGGGCAAGCCTGGTGACACAGCTCAGATCACTGCTCAGCTCAGGAAACTGCTCCAGGAAATCCGGATTCCAGGTTTGAGATGGGCCATGAATCATTGCTCATCACCTCCTGCAGTGCTCCTTGAATTCCCTAAAAAACAGGGATAAAGAACACAGCCACCTTAAAAACAGGTGTTCAGAATTCCTGGCTATTCTCATCTGTCAGGTTCTCAAAGAGGGAAAAGTTTTCTTCTGCTCATTTTCCCAAACCCCAGTGCACCACATTTTCATGTTTCATCATAAAACTATTTGTTAAAAAAAAAAAAAAAAGAAACTAAATCTTTTTAAAAGATGCATCACTAAGGGTTGACTTCATTAAGGTGTGGCTGGAAATATTTAACGAGCCTGAGTGGCAGCCTAGGGAGCTGGGATTGAGCATTCTGAGGGCAGGTGTCCCAGATTACAGCCCCTGGCTCTTTTCCTGTTCTGAGTGGGCAGCAAACTCTGAAAAAGCCAAACTGGGACAGAGCTTAGCGCTTTGAAAAATTCCAATTAAGCTCCACAGCACGTGAAGCTGCTCTGTGAGTCATCACCAGGACCTGCTTGTGATTTAGGATAGAGCTGTCATCTTTTCTGCACACGGGGGAATCGAGCGTAGAAAATCCCAGGGTGACTGTTTGAGCTGGGAATCGCTGTCTCAGCCCTGTGCCCAGAGGGTTGGAGCCCCAGATGAAGGCATTAAATAACACAAATCCACCCGGCTGGTACTGACTGTGGTCCTGTTGGAGCCAATTAGACCCAGGGCACTTGCTGCTGGAGCAAGCTGGAGCAGATCTTGTGGAGAGTTATTCATTGAGCTCCGAAGCCACCCGCAACATCCCCTCACCGCCTGGAACACGGCGTGCCAGGCTCCAGCCTCCAGCTGCTGCAACCTGCTCTTCACAGCATCAGGAACTCGCTGATGTCAATACCACGATCCCATTGACCTTCTCCATTGCTTTTCCAGACCCATCTCCCTTTCCTTCTGCTCCGTGGGAATGCCGAGGGAGGGGAGTGCGGGACAGTGCTCCCTGCTTCCTTTTTAGAAGGAAAATAAGACACGCCTTGGTGGTGCTTCCAGAGGGTTTCGCATGGAAGTGAGACAGGATCAGGTGCTGAGCAGAAACCTGTAGCAGCTGAGGTGGGATCTCAGGCTGATCATTAACTCCTAGGAAATTTCTAATTCTAAGATCACAACTGGTATTACAAGCAATTTTTTTTTTTTTTTAAGTTACAAATCAGTAACTTCTGAAGTGTTGAAAAGTTATAGTAGAAAATCAAGTCTTCTTCAAGGTCACAGTGAAAGGTTCATGGGCAGCATCCAGAACAAGGCCTCTGGAGAGCATGGAGACAGAAATGCTGCTGCTGCTGCTTCCATGTCTCTTGGGATGCAGGAAATCCATGATATTTCACAACAGCGAGACAGACGGGCTGCCCCAGGACTTGATGAAGACAGAAATCATGAAGCTTTACCTAAATAAAACCGTGACATTTTCCTGCCCACTTCTTTTAGCAAAACAGCAAACTAAAGGCATTGGGGAGACCACAAATGACTTGAGGTCATTCCCTGCATTTCTGCAGGTACTTTTGTTAAAGGAGAGGATTTTGCTGAGGTAGCTCTACAGTATCTCAAAATTATAGGAACACCCAAAAAAAGGCCGTGCTGACACCACAGCAACTCAGCAATGATGCTGAGGGGAAACGCTCCGGCCTCTCCATCCCCAGCTCCAGGACTCCAAGAGAAGCCATCTCTCTACTGCTGGAAGGGATTCTCAGCCTGAGAACCCTCAATTCCTGCACCAGATAATGCTGAATTCTAGTTGGATTAGCAGAAGGTGAAATGTGCCACAGGAGATTGCTGCTAAGTTCAGGGCAGGATGTCAGGGTAAGAGAAACGAGGTAGTGGCGGCCCCCAGGGTTTATTTCCAGTCAAAGAATAGCTATAAAAAGCATCCCTGATCCTGGAAGCAGGGTACAAAAAGCAAAATCTGCTGTTTGGGTGACTGTCATGGCTAAATACAGCGATTAAAACATATAGCATTTTTCTGAGACAGTTGCAGGCTGGGAAGAGCTGCTGCCGTGGTAAACAGAGACTCTGGATCAGCTGAATCCTTTGTCAGTGCTGCATTCGCTGAAAATTCAAAATACTGCAGGTTTAGTTTGGTTTTAAAACCCGCAAATCCTCCTCAAATACAATTGTAGATATTTTTGCCTCTGCAGCTGGCTGGCTGTGTAACATTTTTCCTTTGCAGAGAGGCTGACAACATTCGTTAAGCCAGTTAAGAAGAAAATTAACTCTATCCCAGCCGAAACCAGGACATCCCCAAAGCAGATGGAGGCTGAGCTGTATCTTTACTGGATCCAGTTTTGACTCGTTATTCCCAAAGCTGGCCAAGTGATTCTCCCCATGACCACCCAGTAACCCAATGCTCCCGTGCTCACTGCATCCTTTCTTTTTTCTGAATCCATGGACACCTCACTCCCTGCCTGTTTTGTGTGATGCTGCTTTTACACACACAAGGAAACGCAAAACAGCTCACAGGCACAAGACCTGGGGAGGCTGAGTCCCAAATATCTGCTACAATTTACAGACTCGTCTAATATGCTAAGACAGTCAATTAATCAGAGCTTGCAGCAGCCCTCTCTGTACTCTTAACATTGACCAATCAGTTCCAGAGCTCGCTGTTGTCCTCGCACAACAGGGAAACTGAGTCAGGTTTTCAATGTCAGGCCAGAACTTGAATTCCATGTCCTGTCCTCCAATCCCCAGCTCTCCAGCCACCATCTCATTTCCTTGCCTCCTCTGCTTTGTTTTGCCACGATGGAGGAAGAGATGATGGATCACCTTGTTTTGATCCCAGGAACATTTTTCCCTAGCGTGGTACAAACCGTGTTGAAGACATAAAGCAGGGGCCCTGGCAGTGAGAAAAACTGGGCGCCTTTAAGAGCTTTTTGCTTTTCTGACAGATTTCTTTCTGTTCCTCCTCACTGGGTGCGATTGCAGCTGCCTCAAATGCCAGCGTTTCCCAAGGCAGGTCCAGGCAGTGGTCGGAATGCAGGAACTGCACTGCAGCAGGCAGAGGGACGCAGGGCTCTTGGGGAAGCACAGCCCAGGCAGCTCCCGCTCCCCTGGACAGGGAATGTGCGGATTGAGGCTGATCCACAGAGCAAACACCTCCAACCTCTGCCGACATTCCCATGCAGGTGAGCACCACATTCCCTTGCTCAGCTCAGCTGCATTTCTGAAGGTGTCCAGCATACCTAAATCCTCTTTCTGGCAGAATAAACTGCATTTTGGCTGCTGGCTCTGCAGACTCTCAGTCTGCCAAGCCCACCCTGCTCCTCTGGGGTGTTTCTGTAAAACCACTCCGTCCCTGCATCCCGATGTCCCAAAGTCCCTCCCAGGGAGCCTCTCGGTGAAGCACACGCAGCTCAAGCCAGGGAATTCTGCTGCAGAATTGATCGAGCTGTTGGCTCCAGGAAATGTGCCTAATTTGTGGATTTAGCACCTATCTCTCAGGAATACTGAACTGCAGCTGAGGGGTGCCTTGTGGAGAGGGACCCGTGTTGGCCGGGATGCGCCCTGGGAAGGCGCTGGGGAAGGAGCAGCGAGGCCATATCTGCCGGTTGTCATGGATACAATCGCTGCCCGTCTCCTGTATCAGTTACCTTCGCTTTCCTGGATGCGAATAAACGAGTATTGGTCTGGCTCCTGTGCAGGACACAGCCCTTGACACCTGACAAAAAGGAGAAAAACATCTGTTTCAAACCCACACATCTCCTCACAGCATCTGAGGGGAGAGTGGGAGGTGACTTGGGTTTTTGGTATTTGAGCTATGCAGGGCCGATAAGGCTTTGCCCGATTCCACGTGGTTCTGTCCTAACCTTTGACTATTTCCTGGCACCTCAGAGGAGCTGTTTCACAGCCCATCCAGCCTTTTGGATCCATGAGGAGCTGCTGAGGACTTGGGATCTGCACGTGCTCCGTGTGCACAGCACACGCACCCCAGCAGAGCCCTGCAGGCTCCGCTCCCCAGCTCTGCCTTCAGACATTGAGAGGTCAAGAGTGGCTCAAACCACACTCAGAATCATGGAATTGTTTGGGTGGGAAGGGACCTTAAAGCTCATCCAGTTCCACCCCTTGCCGTGGCAGGGACACCTTCCACTGTCCCAGGCTGCTCCAAGCCCTGACCAACCTGGCCTTGGGCACTTCCAGGGGTCCAGGGGCAGCCACAGCTGCTCTGGGCACCTGTGCCAGAGCCTTCCAACCCTCATAGGGAAGAATTTCTTTTGAAAAACATTCATTTTTTCTACCTGGAAAAGGCTTTTCCAAAACCCCATGTAAAATACAAGCAATTCCTCACCTTTTCTTTTTTAATTCCATTTTTAGAACAGGTTTGCAGCCCAGGTGGGAAGTTATTTAGAGCAAGTTATCCACCAAATTTTGGTTTTAATGAGCACACAGCTATGTTTGTAGCTTATTTCGGTGTGGGGCTATGTGAGGGAGTGAAAACATGAAAGAGAAAACTGTTAGAAACTGTAAACAGAAGTGAAGCTGCCAGGGCTGTTTGCACTGTCCCCCAGGAGGGAGAAACCTGAGTAAACACTGCACTAAGTACAGTCAGGGTTTACGATTCTTTTAGGTTTAAGAACTTGTAAACAAGTGACGGGGCTTTTAAGTGGATACAAGGAGATGGCCTCGGTTTAGTGCTGCTTCCAGAGCACACAGGTCCCACTTTCTCCAGACAGGGGAGGGGAAAACAAAAGCACATTTCAACAGAATTCCAGCTCCAGGGAGAGGAAAATGCCATTCCAGTGTTTGTGGTCTCGAGCTGACATCCTGCAACTGAACAAGTCTGGTCCTGCTTTGCAGAAGGCACACACAGATACCTGTTCCCAATTACCCCATTCCGGAGTTTGGGATGCCATCATTCCACGGACAAAATAAAGAAACAATTTTAGAATGGGAAGCAAATTTCAGAAATCCTGATGAGAAGCCCAGAGAAAACTCTTCTCCTTAGGGGGAGCCCAAACTTCATTTCTGATTCCAGACCAATACACGACTGGCAACATTTTAGTTCTCAGTCCCCTTAGTAAACAGAGCCCACTGCACACATCCAGCCTTGAAAAGCCACATCCCAGACATAACCAGAGAAATAAACTTCTAAAATACGAGAAATAATCCTGGCCAGGAATATTTTGGCCTCATTACTGCTCGTATCAGATAGGGAGGCATAATGCAAGCGCAGGCTTTTGGAGAGGTGGGGAAAGAGGTGCCTTTATCATTTAGGGAGAGGGAAACAGGTCTCTTCTCCTAACAACTGTGTTCTCTCTAAGTGCTTCAGGCAGTGCAGAGCACAGTTATGAGTCAGCTGGCTTCATGGCCAGGTAGGAGATCCACCCGGACAGGGCTCAATGGTTTCCTTGTTGGGAAGTGAATGAAAGGCACAACAGGTTCGGTGATGTCGGAAACTCGATTCCCAGGCAAAAGAAAATCTATCTGTCCCTCATCAGCATTGCAAAAAACCCCAAACAAAGAGATTCTGGACTTAGGGAGGCTCTTGGATTTTTGCAGCGTTGCATGTCTCATAGCACACACAAAATGGGGCAGAAATGCAAGGCTGATCCTTTGCTCCTTGACTATTAAGTTGCTCTTTCCTTCAGGACTAAACATCAGGACTGTGCAGCTGGGCCCTTTCTGGCTCTCTGAGGAGAGGCTTGGTGCACTTCTGGGAGACTTTACCAGGAGTACTCACAGCTCTGCTGATGAGGGAGGACCCCCACCTGACCCTCTATTAGAAAAATCCTCTTGCAAAATTATTTTTTAGTGCCCCTCCAGGCACTCTGAGTTCAGCCCAAAGGGTTTTCCGTTAGCAGGGCTCAAATCCACCTGCCTAGTTCTTGGGTGCTGCTCTCGTTTCATTGTCAGACTGCAGAACTGCTCACAAAAGATAATTTCTGGCAACAAAAGCAAGAACTTACTTTTATCTTTCTTCCTCTAAACTTTGTGGGCACCCATGTGATGGAAGGCACCTCTTTGTTACGCTGTGTCTGTGCCTTTCCTCTGTCACTGTGCAGAGGGCAGGGCAGTGTTGCTCGGATGGTGACATTTTACCACTGAGGACTAAATACCTTTTATAAAGAAATGTGTCCCCAAATTCATGTCCAAGAATTCAAGAATGTCCCCTCTCGCTCTCCTCTGCTTTGCTGTCCCACGCATCCCCAGCCACTAAGTAACAGTAATTTACAAAGTAAAAGCTTGCTTCATCAGGTATTTTGTCACCCAATGGGTAGAAAAAAGCTTCAGAGGGTGTTATTTTATGCCAAGAAAGGTTTGGCCAGAGGCAGTGGGCAGTTTAAACAGCTCCAACCCTGGAAGGTGGTTTGGATTTGCTGATGACTTTTCTGACAGCAAAACTGAAGCTTGCACTGCAGGCAACGACTCCTTTCACCCTTTCCTCCCCACCTGGTGTCAGGCATTCCTGGCCAGACCTACCATCTCATTTTTCTATGGACAGTCTGCACAGAACCACTTTCTCCCTCAACCTAAGCAGCCACTGCCATAATGCTGGAGATAAATGTCCTGTGGCAGCGACCCTGCACAAGATAGAGCGGGAAAAGGGTCAGCGTGTCGGAAATGGGTAATAAATACCATCTGATGGAACATTATTTAACTCAAAAGTCTTCTATCAGATATAAGGACTCCGAGATGTGCTACAGTCCTTAAAATAGGAGAAGAATCACAATGCTAGTAGCTGTTAACACTCTGCAACACCAGACACTTGTTGAAAGGGACTATTGATCAACAGAGATGGAAAACAGTTTTTTGGCAGCTGTTCGCCGGTCGGAAGTTAATAGGAGAGTCAATTACCACTAGATAAATGTCCCTTCTACAAGATCACCAGCAGAAGCTTTCAGAAGAGGAAGATACAGGCCTGGCTTTAGATATCATCATTATTCAGACAAAACCAGATGGGTTTAAATATTAGCACTATGGTCTTTGAAATTAATTTTTCAGTGAAGTGAAAGGGTTAGGGTGGGAAGCAAAGCAGCTCAAGCACAGGGCAAACCAGCCCACACAGAGTATGTTTGTTACCCCTCACGGTCCTGCACCAGCCAGGGGGAAAATGAAGTGATTTTTCCTCCCAGTATAAGACTGGGGGGCTGTGACTAAATGCCAAAAGCCTGCAGAACCTGTGAGTGCGAGAGGTGGTGCTGCAGGAAGCTTCCCTCTGGTGAGGAGAGCCCGGCACTGCACAGGGAATTAGGCAAGGCAGCGGAGCACGGGAACTGCTGGGGAGCTGCTCACCAGCACGAGGAAGCCACAGTTCTGTCCTCACCTCGCTCTGCTTGTGCAACACCACCTGCTCAGACACTGCTTCCTCAGAGCGGGCAGGAACCAATGAATCTGAGTTCGAAAACGAAACTGTTGCACTTCTCAGCGCTCTGATGCACAGGGGCTGGGAACGCTCAGAGCCAGTTCTGGGCAGCAGCATGTGACAAGGCCCTTGGGCTGACATTGGCGAGGTTTATCTTGAACAATCTGTTTGCTCCTGTGCGCAGGGCAGGCTCACAGGATAGGATATCACGCAGCTGCGCCAGCACCCACCAGCCCCAGCGGCGGGGGCTGCCAGCCCGACCTCCTCCGGGGGCACAAGGAAAGAGTTTATCGGCATTCCCACTTCTGGGCTGAATGGCCTGTTGTTTTCAGAGATCCCAGCATTTCACAGAATCCTGGTCTGGGTTGGGAGGGACCTTAAAGCCCATCTCAGTCCACCCAGGGACACCTTCCACTTGAGCAGGCTGCTCCAGCTTGGCCTTTCCTCCCCAAACACAACGCATAAGCTGAAGTCTGGCTCATCCCTGCTTTGTTGATGGAAATTGTTCGCTCCCTGAGTTAATCAATAAACCAAACTCCCAACAATTCCCTGCAAATAGGTGGGAACCCTGCTCTGCTCATTTCCCTAATCACAGAGCAATCACTGCAGGTTTGTTATCTACAACTACAAGGGCATGGTGACACGGCCTCTTCAATGGAGACACGTGAATAAAATGTACATGTTTTAAGCACACCCAGATGTCCCTAAAACATTCATTTCAATGTTTGCTACATCTTCATGCCACAGCATTTACACTTGTGACTGGAAATTTCTGCCTTTTGCTTTTTCCCTATAATTCTGGGTGGAGTTTTGCCCGCTTTATCCAAAAAATGCATAAAACCCCGTCCCAATAAATTCATAAATCCCTGCCCCAGGCAGACACTGAGAACTGAAGAAGAGGAATGAGTTTGGCTTACCAGGAGCTCATCTTTCCGTTTTGCATCCATTTCAAGGAAGTGTCATGAGGGTGTCAAGTGCTTCCCCTGCAATCTTGCCAGCTCCGGGAAGCAGCCACTTCCTTTCCAGCTTTCAACACCCGCTCCTTGGAAAAGATAAACATGGAAAGCATGTGCTAGGAGGAGATAACCCAACCACTAAGGCTTTTGGGAATGGAAAAGGCAAAGGAAAACCAGCAATTGGTGGTATTGCTTCAGCACAATACAGGTCACAGAATATCATTCTGGGATATTTTAATGCAATGCAGGTAAAAATTGCTGGCTGGCCAAGTGAGCCTAGGGTTTTACAGCATCAGAAAAATCACTCTGGTTAGACTTTCTAAGGGATTATCACAAATTTTACAATTCAATTTCCTGGATTTGGTTTGTAGAGAAAAAACAAACACACTCAAATACTGGAATACAAAAGGAAAATGAAATAATGTAAAAAGCACAGGAAACGTTTCAACAACTAAAATATTACTTCTTTGAACATCACAATTTATTCTGTGATCTCAGGCTGAAGATTCAGCAAGTCTGATATAAGTTGTTTGTGCCAAGAAGCCTAAAAGTGACCAGGCTTATAAACTACCTATTTAAATCTGGGTTTAGGATAAAGTATCCCTTCCCCAGTTGAGGACAGATGAGATGGAGAGCGGCAGCTCCAGTTTTAGGCTCAAACTTTCAGGACATGTGCCACAGCAGCTGCAATAATGGCTTGAGGAGGAAAAGGAACAGTCCAGTGATTCTTAAAATAGAATATGGGAAGCCTAAGTTCAAAGGCTTGATATAACATGGATAAATTCCTTTGCAATGTCAGCTATGCCTGTAACCTGATGAGGAATTGAGCACTCAGTCTGGATTTTGAGTAGAAACGTCACAAAAACTGGAAAGAGAGGCTCAGAGAGGGCTCACACTGCTGGGGTGAGTGGAGTTTGTCTAACACCGATCTCCCAAGGTGGCAGAGGATGGAGGTTGCTGGAGCAGCGCTGCCTCTGCTTGCTACAAGCGAGAGCACACATTAGGCTGGGATAACCCGGGCTCCAGTCTCCCCAGGTTTGCTGAGCTGCTTTTGGACGTTACCTGCCACTTGTTGGCCTCCCAGCCCCATTCCGTGTTTCCTGGTACCACCGTGTGGCGAAGGGAAGGAACAGGCTGTTAATCACAGCGTGTTAATGAGCTAAACAGCCCCGCACAAATCCCCGCGTCCACCAGGCTGCGGCAAGGAGACACCGGGAGGTTGCCAGATCCAGCCTTCCCCTGCCAGCGAGCCTCAGATCCAGCTCACTTCTGAAATCATGGATATTTTTCCAACAGCAATTAATTCGGTATCAATTTGGCCAGAGGAATTTTCCTCTGCGGGGCTTGGCAGCAGGGATGTTAATTGGATCATGGTGTGGTAGGGAAACCTGGGCACCTCCAACCAGGCCAACAAAACCCATCCACCAAATACCCACAGCCCCGCAGCAACCTCTGCTATTACCTCCAGCGAGAAGGGAAATTAGGAGAAGAAATAATTTAATTGCCCAAATTTACAATCAGTCCTCAGGCTAAACTCAGAACTCCTAATACAGGAACGTTCAGCTCTTGTGCTGAGGTGACACTAAATTCCATCAAGAAGCACCAAGATACCACCTCCTTAGAATAAAAGCAAACAAAATCTGTCTGGGCAATGGTGAAATGGTAATCTAGAGGAACTGGATTAATTGTAATCTAACACTAACTCCTCTCTAGGAGGAGACTGCCACATACACCCAGCTCTGCACAGCAACAGCAACCAACGATCTTGAGAGCAAGGGAGAGCTGCTGCCTGGAGGGAAATTTGTTAAAAATCCAAAAGTAACCTCAGTGGGATAACTGAGTGAAAATAAATTAAATCTACTATCAAATCTGTTTGGAAGGGGAAAACTAGAAATTTCTTTCGGGGTTTACGTGTCCAGCAAAATGCAGAGAATTGTGGTACCTACTCCACTCCTGGGCCAGCTGCAGACACCGTGGGCCTGTTCCTTCTACATTCTCCAAGTACTTTCTCCAGGGTGGTTTTTTGCACCTAAGGCAAAGAAATGTTTTCGTTTGGAGGCTTTAATGCATTTTAAAAGGTCTCATGTTCAGGAAGTTTTCTATTCCTATTTCTTCTGCCACACCATAGATTTTCTGGCTCCCTTTGTAAGGAGATTGTTAAAATGCCAAAAAATCGACAAAACAGTTTTTAATAAAAGGTCTTTTAAAACCCCAGTCTTTCACACCAGAAATCTCCTAAAGCCAACTTACTAAAGCTCTTTATTAGCCTCAATCAGACTTCACTCAGCCACAGCTTCCCCTGTGCCATCTCCTTCCCAGCCCTTACAAACGATGGCCTCCCTCTGTAAATTGTGAGTTTAACTCGAGCTCCATTTCCTCTCCGCCAGCTGCAGGAGAAGGTGCCATTTCTCAGGAATTATAGTCAGCAATATTAGTCCCTGGGTATGGCATTACCATATCTGGTATGATTTAGGGACAATGAAATCCCTGTGCCATCGAGCTGTGTGATTCTTCTGACACAAATGATCCTGCAACTCAATATCCGCTGGATGCACTCTGAATTCAGTCCATTTTCCTTCCTTGTTCCCTTTCATCCCAGCCGTGGCAGGGCTTGGGGATGGGAGAAGGATACTGTCACCTTTTCCAAATAGAACTGAGCTCTGTGGAAGCAAAAGGAAAACTGCTGCAGGGGGGAAATGATTCTGAAACTCGAAACTGTTAACCCTGGGGCACTGTACTGGGAGGAGCAGGGACCTGGAGAGTTCCTCCTGACATAGTTCAGGTCACTTGTTCTCAGGGGTTTCTTTGGGGGGAATCCAGAGACTTTGCTCTGTAATTTACCAGTGATTTCAGTGGTTTTAAGACCCCAGCAAAATCCTGAAGTATCAGGAAAACAAGGATCATCCCCAGTATCCACCTGCAGCATCCCAAAGGTTTCAGCCCTGTTCAGAACACGGCCATTCTTTGCAATTTCACCAATTAAGAGGCAAATAAATGAAAACAGCAGTTTGGGCCTATTTCCCAGGAAATTAATAAACTGAGAAACAATTCACTGGCAGAGCGACTAACACTGCATGGATTTAAATCATACTGGTGCATGGCTACTCCTGCAAGGCCTGGTAAAAAACACTGAACATTTGCCTTTCTGGATCCTGGATGTGCTGTTCCCTTTCCACAAAAGCAGCTGCAACTCCAAGCGAGATTCCCTCGGCATATTCCATCACATTTCTGGTTCACTGTATGTCTCCTGTGAGAGCCAAAGGTTTCTGTAAGAGGATGGATAAATGAAGGTGGGGAAGGTTCAGACAGAGAACAAGAACAATTATCATGTAAATTGGGAGTGAATGTTCAGAACTGGGGTAATTAGCAGAAGGACAAGAAACTTTCGTGTCTTATTTGAAGTACAGGACACATCCCATGTATCCAGCACTGCTGAGCAGATTTCCAGTTTCCCAAAGCTCCAGCAGGACAAAATCCCTGCTGACGCAGAGCCCACCCGACAGGCCAGCCTGTAAACTGCACCTGGCAGCACAAATCCCATTCCTAACAGATACACAAGAGACAATTTTCCATGTAAAATGATTACAATTTAGCAGAAAAACGTCTCTTCAGCTTCAGGCTTTCTGGCAGGTGCCGATGCAGATTTGTGGTGCCTCTAACCACGAACCAGGCACGGGCTGCAGCTCAGCGCCTGCTCCCCAGCTTTAATTTACACAACTAATTAGTTGGATTTACTGGCTTTAGCATCCCTCACCCTCTATTTGCTTAAGGAGAAATAGATGAGCCCTGCGTGTCAAGTCAAGCCCAACAGGCCAATAACTCCAGCAGCGCAGGGCACATCCAGCGGGAAGCACCTCAGACAGAGCAAGCCTTGGAATCTCAGCACCAAAAATATCCATTGCTTTTAGGGGAATTTAGGTGGCAGATACTTAAAATCACAATTTTCCTGCTTGGCTGGAGAAAACATCCTGCACGGGGCCACACAGGTCAGCACGGACTGCTGGGGGTGGAAAGATGAAAGTTACGGAGTAACTTCTTCAACAAAGAGCAACCCTGGGATTCCCCTTCATTAGCAGGACTTTGTTTAATGACTGGGGATGGAAAGGTCACCAACCACAGTGACGGACACAGGGCACACTGGGACATTCCAGCTGGCAACCTGGCCACTAGCAACCCCTTCAAGACCTAATTCCTTTGGGAGTACTCGCTCTTTTTGTAGATGCCCAACAGGGTAAGACTCTACAAAAGCAAGGTAGGCTATTTCAGACTTCTCACTTCAATAGGCTAAATTATTATTTTAACGTAATTTAAATTGCATTGTTGAGTGACATCCCAACTTCACCACCCAGAGAGTGCTTGTGGTATCCACCAGGCTGTGCCCAAGTCCCAGAGCATTCCACAGCTTCAAGACCCGTCCCCTCTGGCACTGGGAAATTTGAACTCATTCACCTGAAGCCCACACAGGAATGGCCCAGGGCTCCTCCCAGGCTGCCTCTCTTGGAGAACCTGGACAAGGAACAGCCTCCTGTCCCTGCTCCCAGTGCTGGGAAGCCACAGCCTTTCTGCAGCCACCTCCTGCTGCTCGGCTGCTCCAGCGACCGCTCAGGAGTTTGGCTGGTTGTTTCTGGGTGTGCTTTATTGAAGATTAAACAAGATTATTTGTCATTATTTCTTTTCTATTAGACATACCAGCAATGGAAACACAAGATGGAGCAGTTCCTGTGGTACATCCCAAACTGCCTTCTGCGCGTGCAACCGCTCCAGAGCACTTCCAGCACGCCCGACTTAGGAAATTTCTGGATGTCAAACTCTGCCCTGTTCGTTCTCACTGGATTCCCTCTGAAATCAGCACAGGTTGAAACAGGTCACTGAACTTAATCACAAACAGACACTGAAATCCCAGGGAAGGCCAAGCAGAGATGGAAAAAATACTCCATCTGACAGTCACTGAAGGAGACGTTTACACAGGGGGGTTTGGGTTTGGCTCTGCTCTGGAGTCCAAGTAGCAACTGTAAAAATGGTGCATTTTTACTCAACAAATCTCGTCTCCTGCTTAGTCACTACCACAGCCAGGTCTGGATTTGATTAGCAGGAGCAACAATATTCAAGTTTAAGTGCAGAAATGTAACACATCATCAGTTTTACAGAGCCAGTTCTGGTTTTGCTCCCAAGAAAAGCTCACCAGAGTTTGCTTTTCTCTGCAGCAAGATCACTGTATTCCTCCCCATTTTGTACCGTGCTATATTTTAGAAAAGAGATAATTTATCGTTGTAGATTCACTTACATGTTCCATTTTCAGCCTCCAAGCAGGCCAAGGCTTTTAAAACATCCTGCAGTGATCTAGCCTTTAGGCAAGGAAATCTCACTTTCAGGTAAGGAAATCTTGCTTTTCAGGTGTGAATTACAACTGAATTAATTATCTGAATGAGAACACAAACACGGACGTGCACACAGCAAATATTCTTAAACCACGTGAGATGAACTAAAGGCAAGAGAAATTAGAGGGCATTAAGAACAGTCCAAGCCAAACCGTATCCAGCTTTATTAAAGGTACTTTTCATGAACAATCATGGTAATTCAGGCAGGACATGGGCTACAATCTGCAACATTTTACAACAACTGTCAAACTCCCCTCCCTTTGTGGACTACTGAAATGGAGAAGTTGCTATAAACCGTAAGAATCTTCAGCTTGCACTTGTAGAGGGGAAAGTTTAGAGTGAGGGTGGACACGTTCACATCCGCACGTTGTTAGACAACTCTGCACAAACCAACCCTGACTTTGAGAGGAAAATAAAATTTAAAGGCAGCTTTCTGCATCTGAGGATCCACAATAGAAAAGAGAAAGTGCAGCTCCTTTTTGAGCCAGTATATCCCAGACTGGACACCAGAAATCCAGATCATCTGACAGCGGACTGAGTGTGGTATGTCCCAAAATGCCAGCTTTGCTGTGCTTTGCAGTGACAGGCTCTGGGAAAACAGGGAGAGACCAAAGGAGAACTGATGGCATTGGGATTTGGAGTAGGCAACAGCATCTTGGGAGCTTTGATGTTCACTTGGACATAACTGACACGCAGCACAGGGGAATCCCTTCCTCCTCCCTCCAGGAAGGGCCCTTCTTCCAAAAACTGGGGGACTGGAAAAAGCTTTTCTTATTAAAATTTAGGTTTTGAGAAATAGACTAAATGACATTTGTCCCCACTGCCCCCCACCCCCCAGAACACAACAACGAAGCGGTCTGTGTGCTAACAACATAGCTTAAAAAAAAGTAAACCAAAATTCTGCATTGTTATAAAACTTGATAAAAAATAGTATTTCAAACTGTACAGTCACCAGAAGTACACAGTTATCAAAAATTCACACATTTTACTTGGCTTCACCAGCACCTTCGGCTTTCTGTGCCTGAAAAGAGAAAGGGGAACAAGTCAACAATAAAAAAAATGAACATTTGTTTTTCTAAATAGCCAAATCCTGAGCAGAACAAATCCCCTCTGGGCTGCACAGCTCTGATTTTTAACACAATTCAATCTAACATCTGTGGCACCTTCAAACACAACTTGGAAGTTGCTTTGTGGACTTTATGGAAGAACAGTAACTTCCATGTGGCAACATCCCCTGGCAGACAACTTTAACTCTTTGCCAACACCCCCAGGTCTGTGGAAAGCGTCATAAGCAACACTCCTTGCTGCCACAAGCCAAGACCTCTGCCCGTCTGAGAGGGAAAGGAACCAATCCTGGTGTTAAGGATTGTAAAGGAACCAATACCTGGTCTGTTTTGGCATCTCCATTTTCTGCAGGGTTGTTTCCCTCCTTGCCAGCATCAGCTTTTCCCTTCTTCCCCTTGGGCACCTTCTCGCTCTTCTGTAAATGCAAGACAACGTTTGCTGTCAGCTCCCAGCAGCCAGACACGAGCCACAACCCCAGAGCAAGGGGGAACAACACCGCGGCTGCGTGTTGGCCCCAAAAGAGCACAGCACACCAATGTTTGCTTAAGGGATTGACAGCAATCATGAAGTCTTCACTTTGGTATTTTTCATGCAAATTCTGTAAAATCTGCAAGTTTTCAGTTCAGCTTTATGCAGTGACGATGCAGCTCCATTTCCTCACTACACAGCTGTTAATCAAAGGTTTATTATTATTGCCAGGCAATGCTAAACCTCATCACCCATTTACCTCTCCAAAGAGCCCCGGACCCAACTCACCTTTGGAGCTGCTTTTTTAGGTTTGGGCTCTGGCTTTGGAGGAGCGGGCTTCTGCAAGGGAGAGAAAACCTGTGTTAGAGGCTCATGGAATGGTTTGGGTAGGAAGCGACGTTAAAGCTCATCCAGTCCCACCCCTGCCGTGGCAGGGACACCTTCCCCTATCCCAGGCTGCTCCCAGCCCCGTCCAGCCTGGCCTTGGACGCTTCCAGGGATCCAGGGTCAGCCACAGCTGCTCTGGGCACCTATGCCAGGGCCTCCCCACCCTCACAGGGAAGAATACCTTCTTAATTTCCCACTTAACCGTGCCCTCTAGTAGTGGGAAGCCATTCCCCTTGTCCTGTCCTTCCAGGTCCTTGTGACAAGTCCTGCTCCAGAGAAACAAACTACTTTTTTAAAAAAAAAAAAAAACTTTCAGGCCAAATAGCTTAGTTTTAGGACAGTAGACTGCAGCATGTGAAACTGCAGCAGTTATTTGATTTGTCAATTATTTTACCACTCCCATAGCACCACACAATGGGGCAGGTCCTTAAGGCAGGAACTTATTTTCAGCTAACAACTGGTGTCTGCAAAGCACCTCCAGCTCTGACACATATTTACACACCCAGTGCTCAAGCGTAAAACCACCAAGTGTTGTGACATCTCTGCCCAGCAAGAGGATACTCACAGCAGATAACCTTGCTGATCTCCGCTGTGGCTGTTGGAAAAGGAGAACGGTTTCATTGAAATGACATGGAATATGAACTCTTAAAATCTCATGAAGTAGCTCTCTTTTTAAAGTTGAAAAACCCCCAGAAACTGTTTATAGTTTCTAAAATCTAAAGAACTAAGGTGGTAGTTCCCTTTTTCTGTGTTCTCAAGAAACATGAGGCCATGCTGTTGAAATCACTAATAGTTAATGATAGTTAAGTAGATTTTTCATGGTTAAGACAGTTAAGACTTTGAAAAGTCAGAATCAATTAAGACCAAACCTCCCCCCTACTCCCCAGTTGTTTTGATGACGTTAAACCTCATCTTCCAACGGAAACACTTGATGATCCAACTTTCTCAAAACACTGAACTTCTTACCTCATCCTTAACTTTGGCCTTATCGCCCTTGGTCTCTCCTTCAGCCTGGGGACATGGACACAGGTTGTAGAGACAAGTGATGGGGAGGACCCTCAGTCACCAGCCGCTATTTTAACACTCCCAAATCTCAAGGCGAACATCCTCATCCCACCCGCGGCGGGTACCGGCCCCTCCCCGCGGGGCCGGGGCGGGGGATGCCCGGGCACAACCCCACAGCGACGCAGCCCAGGCGGGGCGGGCGCCGCCGCCTCCCCGGGGTGTGTGCGGGGTTTGTGCGGGGGCGTCGCTGCCCCCTCAGGGCGGCCCCCCCC